>JAMXBB010000004.1:46305879-46435121 GCA_024138015.1 Lumnitzera littorea | reverse complement strand
ACTAGGGGAAATAATTCCTAAATACATTATTGCATACTTGAAGTCGTTCGTAGTTTATTGCTTTCTAATTTTCGTAATTAAGTCTCATAAGTAGTTTAGTTTATTAATTTCAGTATTTTTAATTCATTCAACTCGACATAATTTTCCGGTTAGATAATAAAGCTAAAGTTAATATTAGTACTCAAAATCTCTGAGGGATCGACTTGGACTCATATCCGACTATATTAAAATTGATAGGTGCGCTTGCCTCGTATCACCCTGTGACTCCATTGATCAATTTATCTGATATGGGAGTAGTGTTTAGTATGCCCAAGGGTTCTAATTGGAGTAAACAAGTGGCTAGACTTGTGCTATTCTTTCTAACAACAATTGCCAAGTTGCCTTTAAGTACATAATTCTCTTCCATTCCCTCTTGTTGAGTTGGGCTATCAAAGAGCTCAAGTTCTCACTTTAAGGGTCATGTCCTTTCATTATTCTATTTTCTCAAAATGTGTGTAACAACTATCACATCTTGTCCTTAGATCAGCCTCTATAACACGTGATAATAAAGTGTATTCAATATTAGATATGTTGTTGTGGCTACGTTTACAAAGGTATTTATACTTGAAAAGTTAGGGCAACTTATTTAAAATGGAAAAGACAAGAAAAGGGTACTATATAAAAAAAGTAACATATAAGGAATAATAAAGGGTACAAATGAAAAATCAAAGAAATTAGTGATTGGTGTAGCAAATCCTTTCATGTGCGGGTTAGATACGTGGCAAATAGTCATTAGGGTACTCTTGGCGTGCATGAACAAAATTGTATGATTAAGTTAGAGGTTTTCAATTAGAGGTCCTGAGCAAACCCAGTGGTCTTCCGAAGAGATGTTGGCTAGGATGCATTTTAGGATTCTCGACATAAGTACTACTGAGCTAGTGATTGGTATAAGTAGAGCAAAGCAGTTTGTTGGGTTGGTTGAGTAGTTAGAGGAATAAGAGTCGGGTTGGCACACAATGGTTAATAGAATTGAAACAGCTGAGCTAGGCATGTGAAGTCATTCGATAGTGAGGATTATCTCGAACTCGATTGGAGTTGGTTTGAATGAGAGAAACTATTTCATTAATCCTTTTAGCCTTTGAGCTAGGGCTCAGGTCAATGGTCGAGTTGTTCGATTCCTATCAACACGTGTCTATTTGTAAAGCCATTTGAAATCAAATCATAATTAAATCACAAAAACTAACATTTATTTACTTTTATAAACCCTCAATTATTTATTTCTTACTGCTTTCCTTTCACATTCTCTACAAATTCCTTCTACTAATTTCTTTCACACATGAAGACTAGTCTTTCTTTACCCTCTAAATTTTCTAACTTAAAGTGAATTTTTAAACTCTAAATAGGTATGGCTCGTTTTCAAATAGTATACTCTTTCGAGCTTTCCTTTGGGGCTACTTCCTCCTTTGAGATGATAATGACAGCTTAATTTAATGCAAGTAGTAGTGGCTTGGCAGCGTTGAGTTGTGAAAGTGTGATAAGGAGATATGAGAAGTTGGTCAAGATTGAAGACTGCCTCGAGATGAGTACCTTGATGATGGTAAGGATAAGAAATCTATGGTTTACTTATTCAATTCAATCGAGTATGATATTAAGACTTTCAATGGGCTTTAGAGTTGAGCAAGCTAAAGGATGTTGAAAAATATAGGGAGTGTTTCAAAAACCCTAAAGTCATGAGCGAGTAACTTTTCTAGCTAACAATGAAGTGTTTTGAGTTTAGGATGAACCTTCCTTTTTTTCTCGACTCTATAAAAGCATTTTTCAATTATTTTCGAGTGTATTCGAGCATGTTCAATAATTTATAAGGAGTTAGAGGTTAAGATTACTATATAGTTATTTAGATATTTCTTTACAATAAATTAAGGTAGCGATGTTTAGTGTTATATCGTCACTAAGTATATGAGAAAGTTCTTGGATAACCTAGAATCAAAGATTTATGACTTAAGGGATAAGTTTGTTACCATTACATTAGCAATAGATTTAGACTTTTGGAATAAGTGGCTGGATCCATTAGGTTTGCTGATATGAAGCTCTTATTAAACAATGATTAGGCCACTAAAAAGATAGAAAGAAGTGGGAAAATAAGTGTTTCTATTAGGATGCCAAACAGATCATCCACAAATACTATGATGATGAGTTAGTCTTCTCAGATGATCAGGAAGAAGGTACAATTTAGCCTCCTTGCTATGCTGACTAAGCTAGTTAAATAGAAGCTAATCAATTAGTTCATAGGGGGATTTGTTCTCTAAGCTTTGCTTGGTACGATCTTGTAGTTATGACTTTTCTCTAGTTTTGATTTTTGATCCTAGCTTTTGTACATTATAGAAACAAGGGTTGTAGAGGTCGCCTCTAAGAAGCTATTAGCTTAGACTAAGGCTAAGAAAAAGAAACTCAATATGTGAGTTATCAAGGATACCGGGGACAAGAAGCTTCTCCAAGAAATGTTAAAAGGAAGAGGGTGCTAACTAAGACTTTTATGTCAGCCCTTACAAAGAAAAATACTAGAGACGCGACCCAAGCTTTCGATCTTATAGCTTTAGTTGCCGACTAACCTGCAAGGGTGTAATGTCCTACCCCCACCACCATTTCGTCAAGGGGTAGAAGAGGAAGGCTATTGAGTAGGCCCCTATAAAACAATCCAAAGACTATGGGTTTATGAGTACAACTTTGGATGTTGATGACAATGTTGGGAGAGTGCAGCCCCTTAGCCCTATTCGTTAAGTAGGTGCTCTTAGAATCCCCTTTGCTACCTTCCATTCACAATAGGAGGAGGTGTATAATATTGTCCCTATGTTGGAAAGTAGAATCCATACTAATGACTTTGCTCTTAAGGATGGAAGAAATCCTTGGCTTTGATGAAAGGAATTATTTATCTCCTTGACTATAGCATATTGCAGAGGGATGTGAAAAGAGTAAAGGGAAACATAAAGAAGATTGCTGTTGTGAAGTTATATGATGTAAATCCTTTTATTATTTGTCGAGTTTGTCTCTTTTTTTTTTTTTTTTCTCAAGCTTTAGTTTTTATCGACAATACTTGTTGACCTGTATGAGGCTAAGTTAGTGATTCTTAAGGTAATGATTCTTCCTTTTGCTGCAACTTGTTCAGTTTAATTTTAGCCTTACACTTTTATTGATATTTGTAGATTTGTAGAGGGTTAAAGAGCCTAAAATGCATCTAGGGGCCTAAACTATAGCTACCAAGAAGGCTGAGAGGGAGGCAAAAGCTAAAGTTTAGAAGTAGGAAAACCTTTTGACCTCCATTAAGGATGTACACAAAGAAGCGACGAAGGAGCTTCTAACCATGGAAAGCCAAAATGAAGAGCTTGATGGAGAAGTGAAGGACTTAAAATAGATTGCAAGACTAGAAAGAAAAATGTCAATCTTTAAGCAAATCTTACACTTCCCTTAGATCGCTAGCAAGCTTGAATTGCTAAGCTAAAGAGGAACCCTAATGAGGAGACTTTTGTTGAGGAAGCCCTCAACATGGTAATTGATGGTACTCATTTAGCATATGTATTTTGGGAAGAATGTGTATAGTTTTTGTTCCTTATATGTGTTGATTATGAAGAATTTGGAGCTTATTTTTTAAATGTTTCATTTCCAAGTCTTTGAAGAGCTTCGATAAGTTTTCTAAGAGTTTGGTAATGATTTAGAACTTTGATAGAGGATGCATTGACTAAGCTATTCTAGCAAAGGAGTTTTGGATGAGCAATTAAGTTTACAGGAGATTATGTGTGAAGATCATAACTAAGCTTCCCTCATTTAGGAATATCACCAATTTGAAGAATTGCAAGTGCAAAGGAGAATCGTGCCTAGAGATCATGGTCGTGATCCTAAGGCGTGATCATGCTATTGATAAGAAATCTTTTATTTTTTGAAAAATCTCTTTGTAACCCTAGTTGAAATTTTATAAATAGGAGCTTAGACTTAGTTTTCAAAGAGAGCCCCCAAGAAGAATTATGTAGGGTAAATTAATGGAAGGTTCCTCTCTATCTTTTCTCTTTTATTTTATTTTATTCTATACTTTGATTTTACTATTCTTAGTAGATCTTTATTGAACCCTAGTTTTCTATGTAACACTCATTGCTTATTTAATCTATGATATTACCTTTGAGATCTAATTACATTGTGTTTATTGTCTTTAATTCAATATTATCAGTGGTTAAATTAATGTGTGAATTTGCTATAGAGTTCATGAGATCTTAGAGTAAATGGATAGGTGTAATTAAAAGCTATTGAATATAGTAAACCATTTACCAATTTGATTTCTCTAAATTAAGGAACTCTAATACCGAAATTAAGGATCTTAATGTGGTTTTGAGATACTTTATTGTAGAAAGCAATCTAGATAAAGTATAGTCAATATTAGATATTAACTAAGAGAAGCGAGTCTAGTTAATCTATATTAGGAATTCCCACGTCTAATGAGTAAGTGAGATTTGAAAGTTACATAAAACTAGGTTGTAAATAACAAATTTACTAAGGATTATGCCTTTTCTACTTTGATTAATCAATATTCTTATTATTTTAGTTTTCTTGTTTATTTTATTTTTTTTGTCTATTTTATTCTTGCTTTCTCATTTGTTCTTTACTTTTTAATTAAGTTTGTTTTATTTTATTCATCAATGCTTAATTGGGAAGTTAGGTAATTGGAAAATTAGGGAAGAATACTAATGATACAGGTTTCCTCAAATTCATGGTTCTTTGTAGGTTCAACATCTCAGACTCAAACCTGTTTTATAGTATGACTTAACTAGGTGCACTGGCCAACATCCCATTAAGTTTTTGGTGTTGTTATTGGGGAATCGATGAAGTGAAATTATGAGGATGCTAGGATAATCCCTTTACTTAACTTATCTTTTTTTTTTTGTTGATAATTTTATATTCATCTTATTTTGTGGTGCTTTACACTATTTGTTGCCTTTAACTCCTAAAAATTTTTAGTATATGACTAAGAATAATGGAACGGATGTCGCAGAATTCAATCCTAAAATTGAGAAGACCACTCATCTTCTACATAGAAGATTACTTGAAACAATGGATCTAATAAACCAAGGTTCTCCACTCCGATTTAAGGGGGAAGAAGAGGAAGATTCTAAAGAAGAAGAACTTGAGGAAGAAATGGCTATGAGCAATGATAAAGCTAATAAGACTATGATGGGGTATGTGACAATAATTAGGGCTAATTTTAATATTACTAAACTCACCATTCAAGTAACAAATTTTCAAATTTAGCCGAATGTAATATAGATGGTGCAGTAATTTACTTAGTTTGATGGGCTGGCTAATGACAACTTGAACCATCATCTTTTAAGTTTCATAGAGATTTGTGACACTTTCAAGATCAATGGGGCATAAAGGATGCAATAAGGCTTATGTTATTTCCTTTCTTGCTTAGAGGTAAGGCTAAGCAGTTGGTAAATTCATTTCTTAGAGGAATAGTCACCACATAGGAGAAATTAGTTAAGATTGAGAAAATATTTTCTGCCTACTAGAGTAGCTAGATTTAGAAACGACATATCATGCCCAAATCAATAGAGAAACATTGTATCATACATGGGAAAGGTTTAAGGATCTCTTGGGATGTTGTTTACATCATGGTCTTCCATTGTGGAAGCAAACCTAAACTTTTTATAATGGCCTCAACTATCTTACTAGATAGATGATTGATGCCACAACTAAAGACATATGAGGCCTAGAAGTTGATTGAGGGCATAGCCATAAACAACTTTTAGTAGGATATTGTACAAGCTAAAGTAAAGGTTGATGGAAAATTAAAAGTTGATTCGATCATAGCTTTGGTAGCTTAGGTTGGTAGTCTTAGTAAGAAAATTGAAAGATTAATGAAAATCAGTGCATGTGGTGCAGGATAAGACACTAGTTGCTAATTAAGAACATATTAATTCTCTTGCTAAGAGACCACTTAATAATCCTTTCAATAATGCTTATAATCTAAGTTCGAGAAATCATCTCAATTTTTCATGAGGAGGTCAATAGTAGTAGAACAAGGATGTTCAAGCTTAGAATATAAATTACAATTTGGAAGAAGCTCTCAATAGATACATGAGTAGCTCAAATGCTCAATATTAAGCAACCAAAACTGCAATCAGGAACATGGAGGCATTGCTTTGGGATTTGGAAATCAGTTGCATTAATTGGCTAGAACTATCACAGAAAAGTAGCAAGGTAGTTTGCTAAGAAACAATGAACCAAATCCTTGACTTTATGAGATTAGAGCAAAAATAGAAGCAAGAAGGATGAGTTCATTAAGCCAACGACGTTAACCAAGAGTGCTCCTTAGGAGTTAGCCTAAGTTATCATTGTTTCTAGTTCTTTTTGTTTGAAATTATCACTTTACTTTTTACTTCAAGTTCGAGTTAGCACCACTTGTTAGAAATTGTCAGTTTTTCCCTTACATGGGTGGTTTTAATTTATTCAGCAATCAAGTATTTTGGAATTTGCAATAATTTTTGTCTTGAAAAATTATCAATCTTTCTAATAAAATTGTGTTTCCGTTGAAATTTGATCTTTGGCAATCTATGTAATTGTGCTTTTAGCATTCAACAAGTGATTTTAAGTAAAGGAACATGAAACAATTCAACATATTCTAGTTCAAAAGTTAGAAGAAAACATGTCTAAAGTTTGCGGTCATGAACTTGCCTATGATCCTTGCAAAAATAAAAAGGCAAAAAAAGAGGATGAGAGAATTATTCCCAAGATCACGCTTGTGGTCCTTACCCTTGATTATGCCTAGAGATAAGCACTTATTAAGTTAGGAATCATAGCTATAAATCATGGTCGAGAACCTAACTATAGCCTTGCAACTATTCAAAAATCATGATCTTTTCTTCTTTCTTTCATTTTAAACTCAACTTCTTTCTCTACAACATACTTTCTCACGCCATACCCCTCCTTACTTGCAATTTTTATGCATTTTTCTCCTACATTCAAGCAACCAAAGGTATGTACAACTCAAGTTATACTTAGATTTGTTATTTTACTTGCTAGATTGTGAATTTTTGCATCGTTTAGCTAGGGTTTGAGCAATGATGTGAGATATGTATGTGTGATAATCTCTAATTTTAGGAGCAATTCTCGAATGTTTAAGTGATGAAAATTGATGTTTTGACACTAATTGTTAACAATCCCTCCTAAAGGTGTAATATTGAATTTAGGGGTAAGGAATACCACATGGAGAAATTAAAGTAGATGATGATGAAAGGAGTTGATAAGATGGTGTGTTGAATTATATTGGCCAATTCATGTTAAGAACTCATGTGGTTTTTGTGTCATAACTAAGAATACACCCTTGGATTGCAAGACCAAACATGATTTGTGCTTATGAATTCCATTGCAAGGGCATGATTTTTTGTTGCACACTCGAATTTAGATTAGAGAAGATTATGAACTATGGTAAAATTCTCTGTGTTTTTGTTGTTGAAAACTAGTTCATGAATCCACTTGCTCAAAAAAATTAGCATTGCAATGTTTAAACTTTATAATTGTTGAGATTATGAGAAGCACACATTGCTTATTAGATTTCTTTTATGAAGACACAATCTTGTAATTGATTTAATTACTTTGTTTTCAGATATGCCTCATGTTAAGCACGTTTGCAAGAAAACTGCTATTAGCATTAGTGCTTACACATCCATTGTTAGCTAACACACCTATTGCTATGGTTTATTGAAACCACCCACAAGAACTGATACAACAAGCTATATAAGAAGGCTTTGGTGATAATACTACTATGAGTTAGGAAAACTTAGCTAGAGTTGGGTGTGATGTAGTAGTGATGAGATATTTAGAATTTGGAGGATGGGATAGGTTGTTTACCATCAATGAGTCGGCTTATAAGGAGCTCATGTTGAAGTTCCTGAGCACATTTAGTTTGGACTACAATCGTATTGAGAGTGAGGTTTGGAATATTATGCGGTTTCTAGTAAATGGTCAACATTTAATCATGCCATTCCTATGACTTCCAGTAGCACTAGGAATATATCCTTAGGAGTTCATTAAAACTTAGGAGTTTGTGAACTTACTAATCAAATTTCTAAGAGGGGTTAGTGATGCCCTTATTGTCTAAATCATGATTGTATGTTTCTTAGAGTTTATGATTCTAAAAGTCCTTTTCGAGTTGAATCATGTACAAAATTATTTAATTATCAACTCGTGGTAAAATTATGATTTTAGTTATACAATTCTAGGAGTTTGCGATTTTATCAATTCTATTTGATTCTACATGATTTTATATGATTCTTTTTTATTTTACTTGATTTTGATGTAATGAGCTATCAAAACTAAGAAAAAGAACTAGGATTCTACGATTCAAAGCAAGCAAATCAAAATTGTAAGTAAACCGACACTATATTTGCTTCTTTAACTTAAATTGATTACATTCCTAGCTTCATTGTTAAAGATCTCTCATTAAAGATGAATAAATAATTAAGGAAGAAGATATATATAATTTATCAAATGATGATTTATTAAGTATCTTTTTAAGTGCAAGAGATAAGAAGAAAGATTAACATAATATTATACAAAAATTTGGTATACTTATAGATATAAAGTTATGGCCTATAGGAATGGGATTGAAGATGATTAAGAGTATCATGACATTAGTACTATTCAAGATGAAGTATAAACCAATACTTCAAGAGACTTAGGATATGAAGATATGGGTATTATTAGCAATAATATCACTAATGGTTGACAATGATGATTATTATTAACAATGATAATGGTTATGGTAGGAGAGCTCATAGTAATTTTGTTAATAATAAGACAGTTGATGATTAATGTTTTATTTATTTTAGTATTTTATCACAATAGTTTATGTTGTAATGTAATTTATATCAATACTAATATTTATATTTTAGTTTTTTATATTAACATAAATGTGCTTATGACTTTACAAGCATATACATAGTTCTCAAAAGCTAATTTAAGTCAGATATAGGAACTTATGTTTCTACGTTTTGTTTCTACCTTTTGATCTTATGATACCCCTAGTAATTTTAGATGAAGTATATTGAGTATAGGAAGGTTAATGTATAGCCTAAGGCAATCTAAGGCCTTAAATTTGAGGGATCCCACATTAGGGATCATACATTAGATATTGGTTAGGAGCTTGATAGGGTAAAAATATAGTACGAGGGTCGTTAACTTGGTAGACATAATTTTTCTGCATAGCTTGGCTAATAGGCAATAGATAAATTTAAGAGTGCACATGGCTTTCGTTCTCAAAAGCTAATCTATAGAGGATTGAGTCAGATACATATTTGTACGACCATTTATTACCCAAACTGTGAAGAATTTAGGCCTATTTGATCATCTAGCATTGACGGAGCTAATAGACTAACCTACCCAATGAGCATTGATTCTATTAGAGCCCTCAAACTCCTACTACTACTTTAAGTACCTAGGGAAGAGGAGATCCCATAGGCAACAGCTGACGCACCTATGCAAGAGCCACCTAAGGATGAGCCTTCCACATCATCTTAAAGGCCTAGATCATTTGTGTTGGGAAAACTTAAAAAGATGATAGGGAAATTGATCAAGAAATAGAAAAAGCTTGCTTAGGAAGTGAAGCATACTAGGATTGCGATAGAGCGCTTTCAAAGCACTAAGAGATTCACTGACCACCCCCACCACCACCAACACCACCTATTTTTGACTAAGATGATGACGAGGCCAAAGAGATTATTGAAGAAGATGAGGATGTAAGCTAATAAGATCGAATTGTATTCCTCTTTTTATTTTTATTTGCCAAAGACTCAATTTCTTTAATTTTCTATTTGGATGATCGTAACAACTTGACACCGATCTTTCTTCTGATTGCTTGATTGGCTTTTATTTAAATCTTTTGCAAATTTCTGTAGGGACAAGTTAACTAACAATTTAGATTTAGTCATATTTGATAGTTCTCTTTTCTCTTTTGCTTAATTCTTTTTCTTTCATAGCTTTGTTTGTTTTGTCTTTGTTTACAAGGAAACCTGAATTGATTAGAATGAAAGGAATTGTTATTAAAGGATCTAGATAAAATTCTAATGTCAATGCTAAATAAACTCAAGAAGTTTTAGTTCTCTTTACTTTTCTTCTTCCCTTCTTATTTGTTATGCTTCAATGACTATGTACATTGGGGACAATGTATAATTGAAGTTTAGGAGAGGAGGTTTGAAAATAAGAAAAAGGAGATATTGAACTTTATATGTTTAATGAGTATGCTATAAATGAGTAATTCACGCTTAAGCTTTTAAGTTTTTGTTAAAAATAGCTCGAGAAATTTATATCCTAGTATATTAAAGCAACTAATTTTTTTGAAATTTCCTATGATTCTATTTTGACCTTAGTTCACTTTACTAGATTTAAGTAGTTAAATCCCCACGATCTAGAGCTCCATATCATTTAAGCATAGATTGAGACTTGGGATTATGATAGATATTAACAGTTTAAGGACTAGTTATCTATATTTCCAAGCTTGACTTGAGGGGCTAGTTATATATTTCTAAGTTTCTTTAAAAATCTTTCAAATTAGATGAACAAATGAGATTTGTCTTTTAAAAGTCACTTGAAAAATACAAAATAGTTAGAGGAAAATAAATAAATAAAGCAAATTAAATGAAAAAAGGGTTCAAAGTTAAGCCTAAAAGTGAATGAGAAAAATGAAAACACTAAAGAGTCTAGCTGTAGGCTCAATGGCTCATGCAATTAAGCTTACAGGGTACCTCTTTCATGTGGAATAATACCTATCAACTTGGGTGACGAGCTTAGGATTGTTGGTTAAAAGCTTGCTATAAAGGTCAAGAGAAAAGTCTATATGAAGGATATAACTCATAAAAGTGAAAAGATTCAAATTGGGTAGAGTTGTAAATGTTTTGAAGGGGAGTTTTAATGCCTATTAGTCTATGGTTGTCTAGCTTAAGACCTACTAACCTAGTGAAACTACTCATTTCAATTGAAAATAATGAAAGGAGTAATCTTAGAGTGAAAAAATTGACAAAAGTAAGGAGACAATCAAAGGATGAATTGATATAACATGCATCCAGTTTAAGTTTTGGTGATTAAATAAAAGCAAAGAAGATATCTCTCCTCCTAAGTTGTAGTAGTGAAATGCTTACAACTTTTTCTTATTTTGTTGATCTTTATTTTGATCTCTAGTTTAGTTTTTGTTTAAGTGATAACGCTAGCTTTGAGTTACCTAAATTGATTGTTGAAATTTAGTAGTTTTATATTGTTGATATTTTAAGTGCACTAAAGGTATGGTATGATCGAAGAAGAGACGGTGATTTCCGAAAAAGTGGTGAAGCTCTTGAATCAAGGATTTAATTTTCTAGGTCATGAGATAAATTGATGATTTTACCCTTAAGTTGATCTTTAACTTTTATTATTTTATTGGAGAACAAACAAAAGCTTAAATGTAGGGGAATTTGATGGCACTCATTTAGCATATATGTTTTGAGAAGGATTTGTATAGTTTTGGTTCATTATTTGTGTCAATTATGTAGAATTAAGAGCTTATTTATTAAATATTTCATTTGTAAGTCTTTAAAGAGCTTTTGATGAGTTTTTTTTAAAGAAATTGGTAAAGATTTAGAGTTTTGATGGAGGATGCATTGACAGAGCTATTCAAGCGAGGAGTTTCAGATAAGAAATTAAGTCTAGAGGAGATCATCTGTAAAGATCATGACCATACTTTTGGCCGTAATCTCTTTGTCTAGGAATTTCATGAATTGAAGAATTGTAAGTACAAAGTAGAATCACACCTAAAGATTACGATTGTGATTTTAAGGTGTAATCATGTTATTGATAAGAAAATCTTTCATTTTTGGAAAGTCTCTTTATAACCCCAGGTTGAAGTTTTATAAATAAGAGCTTAGACTTAGATTTCAAAATAGCTACCTTAGAAGAATTATGTAGGGTAAAGTAGTGGCAGGGGTTCCTCTCTTTCTTTTCCCTTTTATTTTATTTTATTCAATGTTTTGATTTTACTGTTCTTAGTAGATCTTTATTGAACCATGGTTCTCTATGTAACACTTGTTGCTTATTCAATCTATGATATTATCTTTGAGATCTAATTACATTGTGTTTAATGTCTTTAATTCAATATTATCGATCTTGAGTTAATGTGTGGGTCTATTGTAGAGTTCACAAGATCTTAAAGTAGATGGACAGGTGTAATTAGAAGTAATTGAATATACTAAATTGTTTAGCTATTTGATTTCTTTGAATTAGGGCACCCTAATAGCGGAATTGAATATCTTAATACTGTTTTGAGATACCTTATTGTATAAGTAATTCAGATAAAGCATATTTAAGATTAGGAATTAATTAAGAGATGCAAATCGAGTTAATTCATATTAGGGATTCCCACGTTCAATGAGTAATTGAGATTTGAAAGTTATATAGAACTAGATGGCAAAAAATAGATTTATTAAGTATTGTGGCTTTGCCACTTTGATTAATCTTCTTGTTTATTTTAGTATTCTTGTCTTTTTTTATTCATGCTTTCTTATTTGTTATTTAAATCTTAATTAAGGTTTGTTTTATTTTATTCATTGATGCTTAATTGCTAAGTTAAGTAATTGGACAATTAGAGAAGAGTACTAATAATCTAGGTTTCCTCAAATTTATGGTGATGATAGGCTTTAGGGTATTGAGCCAACCAATCTGCTCTGCTCGACTAATCTGCTCTTCAAGTTAGCTAGAATTTGAAGTCTGCCTAGATCAAGCCTTCAAGGTCTCTAATAGCTTATTAACTCAGCTCACCTACTCTTCACCTGAATAGCTTATTTGACTATCTATTTTTATGTGTGTTATTTGGACTTTCTAATTCTTGTATTATTCCTAAATTACGCTCATATTATTTTGTATTTACAAGAATGTCATTAGGGCATCCTATTAGTTGTTTTATTTATAAGTTTGCCACTTCATATAAATAGGACACTTGTATAAGGTTTTAGACATCTTTTTGGCATATTAATGATGAACCATTGACTCTTTTCTCTTAGAAAGCTTTTCTTTATCTACTCTTATTAATCCCTTTAGCAAGGATTGTGGTGAGCAACCTTATAACTTGAACCAATGAGTCACATCCGGTGAGTTGAAGGTAGTGTAAGATCTTATTAGTGCATCATATCTAACTAGGGAGCTCATGGATTTGCTAAACCCGCCATTTATTTTCTTGTTTCTTTTCGTTGTAGTGTAACCTTTGTAATATAACCCTAGAGATGCATTAGCTTCGCTGATATCAGAGCGTAGTTCCAAAAGAGAGTGTGTAAGGGTTAATAATGTTTTTATGTATGTATTATTGGTGGTTGTTATGCTTCTTCCTTGGCTAAGATAGTGAGTGTATTGATTTTGAGAACATAGGTACAATAACAGGAAGATTTGTTTAATAGAACATAAAGCATTTGATTCTTGGTTCGAGTTTAACATCAATGTATTAGGTAATATTTTACTTAAGGATTTTTTACTACACATAAACACTCAAGACTTCGCTTAAGTGATTTTAAAAGAGTTAATCACCTTGATAGTGTACATTGTGGTTGTTGAAGGGTAAGTGTATCCTACTTGGAGTAGAAGTTCATTGTTTATGTCGCGTAATTGGCCTAACGAAACTCGAATTGAGGTTGTGGGCACTTGAATAGTGGCTATAAAGTATCCAAACGTAGTTATGTACTACTAATTGTAGATTGGTGGTTAGGGTTTGTTTTAAATTGAAAAAAAAAAAAAAGAAGAAGAAAGGAAAATTTGGGGTTTTTACTTAAACCTATGAGAAATTAAGGGAAAATCAGTAGCTAAGGTCTGGGAATGTGTAATTAGGTCTATGAGTTTGGTTCTAGTGGTCATTAGAGTTGAGTTGTACAGTGGACTTTGTTGTTACATTAATAGTGGATGGTGGTAGCGGTAGTCGTCATAGGTACTGTTGGTGAAGCTATGGCCTTACGATATTGTTATTCATTTGGTGGTGGTTGTTGGAATCAAGTGCTGTGGGTAGTAGGTCCTTGTGTAGTTGTAGTTATGTAGGTGGCTTGAACTTATTGGTATGGCTGTATTTCGACTATAGTCATGATTGTGTTGAATGTGGGCGTATAGATCATGCATGGGCTGTAAACTGGACGAAGAAGGTAGAGCTTATACAAGAAATTTTAGATTTGAGAGGAAATTTGTAGTTGTAGTTTGCAGAGTGGTGGCTACAAATTGCTGTGTTTGACTGTAGTAATGTATAGTGTTAGGAGTTGTATCATGATGCTATCATAGGTATGCTGCTGCAGTTTTGAACAGCAGGTGTGCTAGTCGAAGTGTTACGCCATATGTTCATAAGGGACCATTTTGTGTGGGTGGTTGTATTGACTATAGCCATACTCTTGTGGTCAAGTTATAACTTTAATAGTCAAGATTGTGTGTTAGTGTCGGGTATGCTGTCATGGACAGTGGATAATGGTGTTGTGTTTGGCTTGTGCAGTAGCATACGTAGCTGTGTGTGGTGATAGGAGTAGTGTTTGTGCCGAACTAAAGTGATAGTCTTAGTTTTTAGTAAAGAATATGAGTATTATTGTAGTAGAATTGAGTGTATGCTATCCTTTTTTGAAGAATTTGCTGAGCTAAATTTCATGCATTGTCATACTATCATCTTTTAATAGTTCTAAGTTTCTTTATGGAATTATATTTGAGCTATTTGTGAAGTTTAAGCTGTTTTGTATATGCATCGAGCTACTAAAATAGAGACAAGGTGATCTATTTAATTGTTGTTGAGTTGGTCATTTGTGTCTAAGCTCAAGTGCCGAGCTAATTGTCGAGTATGTAAGCCTATTTTCGAGCTTTGTATTGCTACAATAAGTGTAGTAAATGTGTGAAATACAAAGTGTAGTAGTTGGTAGTAGTGTTTTAGAGCGAGAACTAAACTGAATTTTATGTGTGTTGTCTAAGTATTGGAAGTTATGTTATGTGTGCTGTTGTTCATTTCTATGCTATTGTGAGTTGTGTGGCATCGGGTTTATCGAGTGCTGTAGTTCCATGCTAACATGGAAATTGCATATTGATGGGCTTAGGAGCTCAATTATCACTAAGACTTATCGTAGTAGTTTTGAACTAATGGGTCCTTCGAAATATCAAAGAAACTTTGAGTGAGTGGGTCGACAAACTGACTAGAGTAGCTAACATAAAGTTGCTTAGAGAATATGACCCACCTACGAACACAATGCGATTTTACAATTCACTTGATGTGATGCACAAGCTAATGTCAAGGTCTACCCACAACTAATCTTGAGTTATTTGGCAAGATTAGATAAGAGTGTATGAAAATGGACTTAGAGAGGGTTGTCTTGCAAGAACAGTATATTTAATGTCTATTTGTAAAGTAAGATGATTCTGGCTTACAAGGAGAAGAGACTATTTATAATAAGTCTCTAGGGTAACATTACAAATTAAAAAATTACAAAAAGACACACATAAAAAGGGCATTCCTAGTACATATGAAAAAGGGTAAAAGGACAAACGAAAAAAGGGAAAAATAGTATAGTGTTAGATGAAATGGACAAGTGGCAGTGCAACATTAGTTCTGTATAAAGATTCTTTAAGTACAGCAGCTGAGTGGAAACAAGTTGTAGTGGTATGAGGGATTGCCAAGATGAGAAAGGGATATAGCAAGTATTGGTAGGAGACTGGAAGAGAAGTACTCGATTGGTAGGAGAGCATCTTGTCACTCGGTAAGAAGCTCTCGGCAATTGGAGGTTCGATCATTCGGTATAAGAGGGAGTGGACAGAGCAGGGTATAACATTCTAAAGCTATCAAAGAATTCAACCATCTTTCTTCTACATAGGGTTTGTCATCATTGGCTGGTTGACGAGAGAGCATTCTTCGGGTGAGGGATTGGAGGCCTCGAAGCTGTGTACGAGTAAGAGGGTTAGTGGCCAGTAGCTCATCAATTCCCCGAGGTTGTTGAAGATTTTCCCTCAAATCTTGGCCCTCTTCTTCATTGAGTACATATGATGTCAGATTAACTACATTAAAAGTATCAGGTATCTGTCATGCAGCTCAAGCTCATAAGCATTGTCATTGATGTACTTAAGGATCTTAAAAGGTTCGTCTGATCTGGGGACAAGCTTGCTCATTCTCTTCTTAGGGAAACATTCCTTGTTAAGGTAGACCCAAATAAGGTCTCCAGGGCTATAAACCACTCATCTTCGTCCTTGGTTTCCTTGCCCCTTCTGTTGGGCTATAGTTTGTGTTAGTTGTTCGACAACCTTTTGATGTAACTTCTAGAATTCTTTGGTGTGCTGTAGGCTAGATTGACTTTCCTATTTTATAACTGGGTTGATAACCATTCTAAGGTAAGTTCAAGTTAAGTCCATAGACAACCTCAAAAGGTGACCTTCCTGTCGAGCTATGAATTGATTAGTTGTAAGCGAACTTAATGACAAGTAGGCATAGATCTCAATCGTATATAGCCATTCTAGGGTAAGTTCAAGTTAAGTCCATGGACAACCTCAAAAGGTGACCTTCCTGTCGAGCTATGAATTGATCAGTTGTAAGCGAACTTAATGACAAGTAGGCATAGGTCTCAATCGTATAAGTTCTTCCTTACAGTTGCTTATAAAAGGTTGCTGACTATCCTATTTACTACTTCGGTTTGGTTGTCTGTCTGGGGGTAGCCAGATGTACTGTACATAAATGTCAAGTTTCCTCCATAGGGTTTTCTAGAAAAAAATCGTAAACTTCGAGTCACGGTTAGATATAATATTTCTTGGTAATCCATGCAAATGTATAATTTCTTGGAAAAAGAGGTTAGTGACAAATAAGGCATCATTAGTTTTGTGAAAAGGAATCAAGTGGCTTATCTTGCTAAACTAGTTGACCACTACGATGTCTTTTCGGCGTTTGGGGAAGGTCAAGCATGAAATATATGCTTAGGTCGATCTATGGGCGCTCAAGTATAGGTAGGGGTATGTATTCTTCGTATAGATCTCTCCTTTCTCTTGCATGTTTACACACCTTGTATCTCTTAAGAACTTAGTGCACATCTTTCATTATCCCAGGCCAGTAGAAATGCTCCTTCAGTATTTCAACTGTTTGCTTTTCTCCAAAATGGCTAGCCAAGCCCCTAACATGAGCTTCACGAGCGAGTAGATCTTTAACTGAGCCATTCGGTACATAAACTTACTTGCCCTTCATTAGGAACCCTTGACTCAAGTAGAATCCATCTACAATACCTCCAACATTGCACTTGGCCACTAAGGGCCTGAAATACTAATCGTGCTCATATTAATCGGGCAAGGTGCTAAATTTGAGTATCTTGGCTTGCATAGTCGTAATAAGGGTATGACGACGAAAAAGAGCATCTGCTATAGTGTTGGTGCTCCCTTTCTTATACTGGATGACATAATAGAAAGACTCTAGGAGTTTAACCCATTTGGCATGATGCCGATAAAGCTTTTGTTGCTTACGAAGATGTTTAAGAGACTCGTGATCTGAGTAGATGATAAATTCTCTTAGCAACAAATAATGCTACCAATTCTATAGTATTTGGACAAGGGCATAAAACTCTTTATGGTATGCTGAGTAATTTAGGTAACACTTTAATGTTTCTCATTGAAATAGGCAATTGGTCAGCACTTTTGCATAAGGATAGCACCAATGCCAATGCCAAACACATCATTCTCTATCTCAAAAACTTTTTTAAAATCCAGTATGGCAAGTATTGGAGCAGACGTTAACTTAGACTTCACATCCTCAAAACTCTTTTGAGCTTTCTTTAACCACCTAAACTCAATGTTCTTCTTAGTCAATAGAGTTAAAGGCATAGTTATGGAATTGAAGTTCCGAGTGAATCTTTAATAGAATGAAACTAAGCTATGGAAGCTCCTGACTTTAGCAACACTAGTCAGTGTAGGCCACTTAAGAATAGCTCTGACTTTTTTGTCATCAACTCGAACTCCTTTCCCTAAAAAAACATATCCGAGGAATATAACCTCGCTTTGATAGAACACACATTTCTTTAGGTTACTGAATAATCTCTCGATATGGAGGATGTTGAACACCAATCTTAAATGCTCAACATGAGTGATGAGGTCGGTACTGTAGACTAGAATGCCATAGAAAAAAAAAAACCACAACACATTTGTCGATCAATGTTCTTAGCACTTGATTCATTAGCTGCATAAATGTACTCGGCGCATTAGTTAGGACAAACGACATTACTATCCATTCGAACAGACCATCCCTTATCTTGATGGCTATCTTCCATTCATCTCCAAGTCTCATTCATATTTGGTGGTAGCTACTCTTTAAGTCAATCTTTGAGAAGATGTGGACACCATGTACCTCATTGAACATATCATCTAATCATAGGATCGGATATCGATACTTAATGGTAATTTTATTGATGGCATTGCTATCAATACAGATTCTCCATTACCCATCTTTCTTAGGTATTAATATGGCTAATACGACACATAGGCTCATACTTTCTCGGATGTATCCGTAGTCTACTAACTCATCTACTTGTTTCTTCAACTTAACTGCTTACTCAAGATTGAGCCTATAAGTGGGTCGATTCGGTAAGGTAACTCTAGGTTGGAGGTCAATGCTATGCTCAATGCTTCTTAAGGGAGGTAAACCTTTCGGCATCTCAGCAAGAAATAGGTCGACATAGTCTGGAAGTAGCTATTGTATCTTTGTAGGTAACCTCTTGGCTTCTCTTACCTTTAAGAGTCTCCTAGCTAAAAGGAGCACATAGTCCTCGACCTTGACTTCTCGGGCAAACTGAGCTCGAGAAATCACTAAGGACTTCTGCTATAGTGATCTAGCAACCTTCTCTTGGGCTTCTTGTACTTCCTTAAGACTTATGGGTGTCAATAAGATTTTCTTCCCATCCTTCTAGAACATGTAGGTATTCTTATACCTATTGTACAATACTCTTAAGTCAAATAGCCATGGTTAGCTGAGTAATATGTGAGAGGTGCATATAGGAAGGACATCACACACCTCGTTCATATACTTATCACTAATGGAAATCGGTACTCTAACTTGCTTGGCAACGTATAAGCCCTCTTTTTCATTTAGCCAATGAATCTTGTACGGCTTAAGGTATAGAAGGGTTGGCAATTCCATGGCCTTAACTACCCCTTATACTATGACATTGATACAATTCCCTCCGTCAATGATCAAGGCACATAGCTTGCCATTCACTCAGCAATTCATATGTAAGAGGTTTTCCCTTTGCTCATTCTCATTAGCCACAAAAGCACTAAGAGATTGCCGAACAACAAAACAATACTTGGCACTGCCCTTAGGTGATGTCTCGACATCGAGGTCTTCTTAAAACTCTTCCATCATCTGTTCAACTCCCATCTCCTCCTCTCCTTCACTCTCACTTTCTACTTCAAACTGGGGCTTGTCTCCCTTTATAGTCATGATTCATCAGTTCGAACATTGACTAGCCATGTGCCCATAACCGAGACATTTAAAGCATTTGATTTCTCGGGTCTTTCTTCCAAAGCTCTAACCTTAGTCTCTTTAGCCCTCAGGTTCCTTTGGCTTACCCTTACCTTGGCCTTCTTCTAGTCGGATCAATACTTAACCTCAATGTTCCACCTTAGAACTATTTGATGCTCGGTCGTTCTTTGGTTGGCTTAGTATGCCACTCCTATTTGACAACATAGGAAAGCAACTCGGCATTCAACTAATCTAGTTTCACCCTTACCTTTCAACTCTCTATACTACTCTGATGGCTTCATCTGGAGTCGAAAGACTCTACAGCTCCACTATGTTACCAATCTCAGTCCTTAGCCTAGAAATGAACCGCACTAGAATTCGTATATCTGGTTCTTCAACATTACATCAGATCATGAGCAATTGAAACTCTTGGACATGGTCATCCACTTATTAGCTACCTTGTCTTAAGTCTTAGAGATGTTAGAAAGTGTCTTGTTTGTAGTGTTCGGGAACGAACCTACTTCTCAGGACTCTCTTCATTTCTTTCCATGTTCAGACTTCTCATTGAGCTTTCAAGCGGACATTCTACAACTTCTTCTACCACATGGCTACATATCTAGAAAATTCCAATGCAGCCACTCGAATACAAACAGCATCCTCATAATCATAAAAGTTGAATATCTTTTCGATCTCCTCCCAATCTAAATAGTCATTGGCACTACCAAACCCATTGAAGCTCAGAATATGTACTTTGAGGTGTTTGATGCCCCTAGGAGCTTTAAGTTCATGTTCGTCAACTCCATCATATTGTTCCTCCTCTTCATACTTCTCCACTTCATCCAATTCTAAGCTCCTTCTTACCATTCCTTCGGTATGTTGGGGTGGTGCTTGGTTCATAGGAATAGGCTCTAGTGCTTACCTATCTCTCATCTCTCAACCCTGTTCAATAACTCTTATACGTCCTAGTCTCTAAGACTCTCTATACTAAGACAACTAAATTGGCTACAATAATAGTAAGGTCTTGTATCTGCTGATTAGTAGTATATGGTGCTTGTTGGGTAACTCGACCTCAACCATGGGCATCACTTTTGGCATCATTAATCTCTCTTTAAACACTAGGATTTGACATTCTCAAATACCAGACAAATTGTGAATTATAAACTTGCTCTATTCTTCCAAATGAAAATAGAGTATCTCAAATAGTAAACTAGAAGGGACTATTACCATACAGTTCTTAGCCTCAACCTTAAGCTCTGATACTAGGATTGTATGATGGGCCTAGGAGCTCAATTATCACTAAGACTTATTGTAGCAAATTTGAACCAATGTGTCCTTCGAAATATCGAAGAAACTTAGAGTGAATAAGTCGACAAAATGACTAGAGTAGTTGACGTGAAGTTGCTTGGAGGATATGACCTACCTACGAACACAACACAACATAACATGACTTGACACTTTACTTGATATGACGCACAAGTTAATGTCAAGGTCTACCCGTTATTAATCTTGAGCTACTCAGTAAGATTAGATAAAAGTGTATGAAAATGGACTTAGAGAGGGTTTTCTCATAAGAATAGTGTATTCAATGTCTATTTGTAAAGTAAGATGATTCCAGCTTATAAGGAGAAGGGACTATCTATAATAAGTCCCTAGGGCAACATTATAAATAAAGAAATCACAAAAAGGCATACATAAAAAGGGGATTCCTAGTACATACGAAAGAAGGCAAAAGGCCAAACGACAAAAAAGGAAAAATAGTACAGTGTTAGATGAAATGAATAGTTGGCAATGGAACATTGGTCCCATACAAAGATTCTCTAGGTACAATAGTTGAGTGGAAACAACTTGTGGCGGTATCAGGGATTGCCAAGATGAGAAAGGAATGTAACAAGTATTGGTAGGAGGTCGGAAGAGAAGTACTTAGCTAGTAGGAGAGTATCTCGTCACTCAACAAGAAGCTCTTGACAACTGGAGGTTCGATCATTCGGTACAAGAGGGAGAAGACAAAGTAGGGTATATAACCTTTTAGAGCTATCAAGGAATTTAGCCATCCTTCTTGTACATAGGATTTCTCGTCATTAGCAGGTTGATCAGAGAGAATTCTTTAAGGGAAGAATTAGAGGCCTTAAAGTCGTATGTAAGTAAGAAGACCAGTGGCTAGCAGCTCATCACATATGCCGTACAAGGTGCAGGCTATGTAATTGTTGAACGAATTTGTAATTGTTGAGTAACTATATTGGATCACTAAGTTGTGATTGTTGATTTGAGCTTTTTGTTGTGTGTAGTCGAACATGGAGGAGTCTTGTGTGCATTAAGTTATGTGTGACTACTTCACATGGAGTTACAAACTTAGTCGAAGCATGCAAGCGTATGACTGTAGCTATGAATTGTAAAGGAGCTCTAAGCTCATTGTCGAGTGTGTGTTATTCTATTTAAATTACAATCAAACTGAGAAAGTGCCCAAACTAGGTTGCTATGCTCCAAGACTTATCGAGCTAATTGTTGCTAAGCTTTCTTTCTATGTGTCCGAGCTGATTTAAGTATTTGAGCCAAGCTCTTGTAGTACGTCTCCAAGTTGAACTTTTGTCTCTAATTTGCTATGATTTGATGTGCTAAGCTGCTTCTTGATTAGAGACTAAATCTACACCGAATTGTACAATAGTTGAGCTAAATGGTGAATATTTGACCTGATAAAGTGCTCTGAACTAAAGTGAACTTAAGATTCTAAGCTGAGCTACAAATCTGTGCTGCTATGTTTCAAGTTGCTAAGCTAGATTAAAAAAGTGACCAAGTTTCAAGCTGTTATAATTCAAAGTGCCAAGCTGAAAAACTTTTTGTCAAGCTATTGTTAACGCATATGTAGACTGTGTAATTCCCTAGGATTTTGAGCCTATACGATAACCCTAAGATCTGAGCTCTTAAATTTAGGGCATTGGATTATGTTATTCATTTTATTTCAAACTTCATGATAAAGTCAGAAAAGTTAGACGAAATAATTCAAGTAAAGTTAATTTCTCAAAATAAGCTATATAAAAATATTAATTTAAGAAAAGCATTAATTTAACAATAAAACCAATAATTGTGAAATTTGAGCTTTTAGATTTAATGAGATATTAGAGATAAGTTAAAAAAATAATAAATGAAGTCGGATTATATATAATATAAATGTATTTACATGTGATGTGCATTATATGTATTAAATATATACATATAATAATAATAAATTATCAAACTAAGGTAAAATAAATTAAAAAAAAAAGAGAGTAGATGAGTCATCAAGTGATGTGACAGCCTAGGATTAATTGGAAGACATAAGTTAATGCCTAGTTAAATAGAAAATGACACATGCCACGTAGGGAAAAGGGGAAAAATGACATGTGGCAAACATATGTCTAATTTTTATTAAATCAAACAAATTTGAAAAATTATAAATATGACCTAAACCCTTATTTACAATATTTTAGCATCCTAAGAATATAAGAACATAATTTAGAAAAATTAGGAAAAAAATAAATTAAAAATAGAACAAAAATAAGGGCAAATCAGGTTATGTATAGTTCACAAACCAAATAACTTGACTTTGAGCTACTTTAGGGTTTGAAGGTCTACTATGAGAAGGGGCTTTCCAACAAGGTGCAGTAGCTGAAATGTAGCCAAAGGTGCCCAGTTCAAATGAGCAAATTTTTCGCCCGTAATTTGTCCAATTTTCTAAAAATATTAAAATTTATTAGTTAATTATGAAATTTGGTTTTTTGGAGTTATTTTATGTGTAAATTAATTTAGTAATTTTATTTTAGTTAAATAATTAGTGTAAATATAGGGTCCTTAAGAAAATGTATTGTTTTGATGATAATTAAACTAATTTTTATAAATATTAGATTATGTTGTTTTAAGCTCAATTTTTTTATATAATACACCTAATATATATATATATATATATATTTAACTATTGTAACAATAATTTTCAAAATTAAACATGTTTGCTATTTTTTATAATTATTTTGAATAAAACTACCAATTTTATCGAATTATTGAAATAATTAGTTTTCATGAAATTAATGAATGAGCCCTACATGTTTTGACTTCTGGAAGTTTATAATAATGTTTGGAACACTTAATTTTTATCTCACACATAAATTTGTTTATTTTCCCTAATTTTCTATTATTTCAAGATAAAATTGCTATTTTCGTAAAAATAGATAATAGTTACTTTAGTGTATTCATGGTCAATAATTAAACTACATATTTTTGTGAGTCTATAAGATTTTTTGTGAAATTAATTAGGCTCGTATAATATTTATTATGTATTTTCCTAATAAATACCTATATATTGGCTTAATATGTAATATAGCAATTAGTATTACTAAAATATTTATCAAATCCATGTCAAATGAACACTTTAGGGTATATTAAGGGTTGTTGGACAAGTTTAGAAAGTGTGATTTTTAGGGTTCTTAGTTTAAAACTAAAGTTTATTCGAGTTAATTATGGAGTTACGATAACACATGATTGAATTGGTAATACGAAAGGGTATTTTTGGGTTTTTGACAATATTGATTAGTTATGATTCTTGAGATATGTCAATGGTACTCAAAATAATGATTATGACGATATAAAGTTTACTAAAATCGGATAGAAAATGAGTAAAATACGATCAATTGAAGTTTAAAGGCACGATAGAGAAAGTTTATGAGAATTTAGATATGACTAGTACTTGACTTGGAAGCTGTGTTTATATTTTCATAGGTGTGATAAGTAAGGAAGAACCATGTAGTGAAGTTTAGGATTTTACGCTATTATTAAGCCCAAGTAAGTAGATCTAACACATACTTGGAGTAGATATATTGCTATTCATAACATTGTGTGCAGTTTAATGCTGTGTTTATTGGATGTGGTTATATTTTTAGGGTAGACTAATATACTACTATAGTGAATGATGATGATGTAGTGATTTTAAATGATGGTAACTATATCTTGGCTATATTGTTATGCTACTATGTTGGGTATTGATTTGTACTTACGAATAATTGTGCTAACCAGGGAGGTTGAGTGATTGCTAACTCATTCTTTTGGGTTTTCACCTAAGCGAACCTTAAGTGAGATACTAGAATTCTACTAGGGAGAGTTCGAAAACTAGAATCAGATCACTAAATTGAATAAAACTAAAAGACTGGTTGTGTTGAGTGGTATACTTGAGTTGTTATTGCATATCCTAGCATGGTATGACATAAAAAGGACCTACAAGTCAGAACTTTCAAAATGAGGCTTCTAAGTGATCATAGAAAAGGCATGGCTTTATGAACTCATTTTTTTGAAGCATATAAATTGCATTGCTCGAACATTGTGACTATTTTGATAGTCATATTTGGTAGACTATAGTGTGTAGTTTAATTTAGCATTGTTGCCTCTTTGATTTGGTAAACTACCGTATGTAGTCTAATTTTGTAAAGTAAAGTTAAGGGTCCTATCCTTAGGCAGCTCCTTGTTGCCCTTTTCAATATTGGTATACTACAGTATGTAGTCCAATTTGGTGGGGGTCCAACTCTCGGTAGCTCCTTGTTGCCCACAAGTTCCTAGACGTTGTATCAAGATGCCTAGCTATGCTGACTAATTGACGTTGTATCAAGATGCCTAGCTATGCTGATTAATTGGATAAAAAAATGGAAGGTATAGGATATCGATACTAATGCATGCTATGTGCATGAGCATAGTATGCTGCATTGCTAGGAATAAATGCCTGGTTAAGCAAATGTATATGTGAACTTGAACTTGTAGGTTATGGTTGAAATGTTTCAGTTGTAATATGCAATATTGTTTTTCATATTGTGTTGTTTCTTATCCACTCTCACTCAACTTAAATAGCTAAGGGCATAAAATGTTTTATCTTCAAGTTAACAACATTGTAAAGGGCCGAACACTAAAGGGGGATATATACTGAGAGTGTTAGTCAAAATTAGAGGCTATTGGATGGAACTTGCACTAAGTTAGGAATCCTATTATTGTGAAGATGACAAAAGAAAAAGCTAGTTTACATTTTGATGTAAATATTACACTTTATACATAAGTTGTAATAGAATATCCAACTGAACTCTAATGTAGTAATCCTATTATCATATAAATAAAGTTTTCTTTTGATAAATGAGCAACTTGAGATAGTTTCTAATAGATATTCCTATGTAATGGTGCATTCTGTTGTTAGTGGATTTTGGGGGTTGGAAATATCTTACAAAAACAAGAAAAATACATGGTACCGAGGCCAATTCAGTGTGACCACTCTTATCCCTAAGTTAGTAAGCAGGAATGAAAAAGGTAAAGTTAAGAAGTTAAGAGTTATCACCTATCTCTTATAGAGTTTCATTCCCGTTTTTATAGGAGATTATCATATCTAAAGGAGTAGTTATTGGAATAATTGTTGAGACACGTAGAAGCTTATTAATTAGACACCTTCCCTGAAACGTAAGGAGAGTAGGTAATTATGTAATATAACCATGCTTGTGATAATTATTTGCACTATGAACTTGAATTCAAATCAGCAATAGATTTGTGTCACTCGGGTAGTGCCGAGAATGTCATTTACTCAGTGATCTGCCGAGAATATAGATTACATGGCTTGTCGGCAACTGAATAGATGAGTAAGATGGGTGGATAGAAACTGACTATCAACATTTGCCCCCAACTCTCGTGTTTGAGAATTCGACAAAGGGAGTTATACATAATGCTCTATAGGTCGAGTGGGATGTAGTTCTTTAAATGCCAAGTAAGATGGGTAGCAAGATAGTTCGCATCCTAATTCAAAAGTTGTAGCTTTCAAATTCCCGCCTGTTCAAGAAACCAAAAAGTATGTGGTATGACACCTATCGCTTTAGTCATCATTATACTGCAAGCTTAATAACTATTGGGGGGTTGTCAACCGTTGGATTTTTGTCTTGAAACATGCATCAACAATTTATGCCACTATCAAATTAGCGCATCATTACCATCATAAACTAATTTGCAATTAGAGGATAAGCTGTCTATATTTAAAGGACTTTTCAAAATCAGAATTCATTTTTGCTTAAAATCACAAACAAATTTTCTTGCTTTCTCGTCTTTACTCTTAAGCTCTTCAACTTTTGTGATACCATTCTTCATAAACATTTAGGTATGGTTTGTAATGTCGTCCGCTAACTTGTTCTCTTCGATTTTGACGCAGTGGAAACTAAGGCTACTTTCCCCCCTACCCCCCCAAATAAGCAGCAAGGCAATGTGCTCTTTTGGTAGCTCGGCCGATAGTATTGAGGAAAAGTAGGATAAACTCACCTAGATAAATGCCCTTACTGTGGATAATTATCCCAAGGATAAAGAAGGGAAATCCTTGGTGAGTTATCTGTATAACAACATAACCTACTATTGCGACTCTCTAAATGGGACTGCTAGTTCTGTCGACAAAGTTCTTGTCACGAAATACAACCAGTATTGGCAAGATCCTCCTAGAACATGGAATCTAAGGAGGCTGAGAGAGGAGGAGACGGTATGTTTCCTAAGGAAGCACGGATTCCATATATACCTAAAATATTTAGATTTTGGGTTGCACTTCCCTTTCTCTGCTTTTTTGAAGAGCTTCTTTAACTACTTTAGAGTCATGCCGAGTATGTTCTCACCTAATACATACCGGCTTCTGTTGGCTTTTGAGATAGTTTGTAAAGAAGTTGATGTTAAGGTTACCCCTTAACTGTTTCGGTTTTTCCTCATGATTAGGAAGCAGCCTAATGAGTGGTATTTTGCTACTACAAGGTATGAGCAGAAGTTCATGAATGGCATGATAAATTTGTGTCAATAGTATTTGATGAAGAGTTAGATTTATAGACTCAATGGACTGAGCCAATCTGCATTAAAAATATAGATTTGATTCCAAATGGTACAGTAGCAACAAAGAAAATTCAGGATAGGAGGAAGAACAAAATGTTCTTCTAGGACGCTGAGAGAATTATACAGCATTATGAAAGTGGGGATCTAATCTTTTCTAAGAATGAAGGTATGCTAATGAGAATAGACACCTAGTTTTTGCCCCTTTTATTTTTATTTTTGTTATTTTTTTTTCTTTTCTCTTTAGGCCCTAAATTAAAAAAACATAAAAAATTAGGAAATTAAAGAAAACCCAAAAAATTAAGAAATTTAGAAAAAATAAGGATCATAGAAAAATACAAAAAAAATTTCAAATATAAGAAAAAGCATAAAATAATAAAAAAATTTCAAAAAGAAACCCTAAAAAGATAAAAAAAAAATTAGAAAATGAAGTTTAAAAAGTTTAGAAATTTGAAAAATTACAAAAAAATTGAAAAATTATATTCAAGTAAAAGATTTTAGAAAAATAACATGTTATTAGGATAGATTTTAATTTTAATTTTGGTTTAGAAGTTAGGCTGTTGAACTTGGGCTTTGATTTAAATTTAGCTTAGGCTAACTGAATCCATATGTGTAATTTGATTGCACATATGGATAAGGCATAGGCTAATGGGCTAATGGTTAAGCATATGGACTGGGCATGAGGTTTGAGTGTGAGGTCTCGGGTTCAAATTTTGGCAAAGGCAGGGAGGCCTTTTTCTTTTTTTGTTTTGTTTATTGTTGACTAGTACACTGTCACATGTCAAGATCTGGTTACATTACATATCCTGATACGTGGCATCACAGGATTGGACAGCTTTGCTGATGTGGTGCTATGTAGCATCCACGTGGCATGCCATGTTAGCATGACCTGTCACGTGATGATACGTGACACGTCGGGAGTAGTTGGGTCGACTGATGTGGTGCCACATTAGCCCTTTTTTTCCTTCCCTTTCTTTCTTTTTCTCTCCATTTCCCTATCTTTCCCCCTCCTTCCTTCATTTTCCCCAGATTTGCCGTACTTTCCTCTTCAGACAGCCACCTTTAGCTTGATTTTTGATTCACTTTTCATTGCAATTTCACCAAATCAATAGCAAAATTACAGAATAGACTAGCCTACTGTGAATTGGTATAAAAAACATGTCTAAATATAGTCAAAGGAGCATTCAAAACGACTTTCAAAAATCGGAAAAAAGCTGTTTTTTTAGGTGTTCTTCATTAATCTGATCCGAGCATTCCATGTTTTCTAGGAACAATTTGAGTATAAAAGGAGCTTTGGGGAGTTCATATGGATACACACAACTTCCCATGATCATCTACGATCAACTCCTAAACCCTCTCTCTCATTTTTGCAATCTTTCTCTCTCTAACTTACTCTCTCTCTCTTTGCTTAAGTTTGAGCTAAATCATTACTATAGGCTTGAGCTACCCATTCCAGCCCTTTTCGACCATTGTTGTACCCCTTAACAGCCGTATTGAACCACCACAGTTTAAACCCTCATTGCCACCACCACAACTCACTTGAACCACCATTCCCGACCACCCTAGGCGTAAATCAACCCCACAACTAAGCTCGTTTGGTTCCCTAATCCCGAGACCAATCACCTACTTACCTCTAACAACCTCCAAGTGACGAGAAGCTTTACCACCGTCGACTACCACTCATAACCACCGCCAAACCACCATCCTAAGCCATGGCATTGGACCTACCCCCACTATCTCCAATCGGAAACACACGAATCTACCCTCACCTACAAGAAATTCCCCTTGAATCGCCTTGAATCACACCATCAAGCTATTACTGCTGTTAAAGTCGGTAAAGCTCGACCTGAATCTACGATCCTGATCCAATGACCTACGATCGACTCGAGATCTGACCTACAAACCGTATCCGACTTGACTCACGTTCCATTTCTAGTCTGAGTCTTATTGTTTTTTCTTTCTTCAATTTTGTATTATTATTATTATTATTTGTTTATTATTTCATCCATGTAAAATGTAGATGTAAAAATAAATAAAGAAAGAAAGAAAAAGAAAAAAGAAAAGGGTAATTTTGTTTTATTTTAATTTATTTTTACTAGTTTAATAAAAATAGATAAAATATAATAAGTAGTAAATAAATAAGATGACATAATGAAATCAAAATAAAATAGGTAGGAGAGTAAATAAAATTATTTTATCACTTAGAAAAATTGATTTTCTAAAAATGAAATAAAAATAAATCAACCATTTTCCAATTTAGGATCATTTAGAATTTCAAAAAATAAAACCCAATTTAGAAATTTTCTTAAATAAACCAAAATTGAGTAAAACGTAAACTTGATCGTTTTTTTAATTAAAACAAAATCACCCACTAAAATTTTCATAAAAAAAACTACATACGTCTGATTCCAAATAGTGGATACATAGGTATATATGGAGCGATGATAAAAAATGAAAAAACCTAATTGCTCTTTTCCTTTAGTTTAGATTGTTTTGTTTATCCAATTGGAGTAATTAAATTAAGTCTTGTTTTTCAAAATTAAAAGGTGTTTTTTAAGTTTATTTCTAATTTTGGAAAGTCGATGGTACCCACAAAGATTTAAAATTCCTAATCCTTAAACCTAAATCTCTAGTTTCAAAAAATTTTTTGTAAAATCGGTTTTAATCGTTAGATTAATGGTTATGTTATAACCAATCCACCCAATTGGTTATAACTTAACTATTTTTCTCGACTTTGGTCAGGTGGTAACTCCAAAATTGTTTTCAAAACAAAAGGGAATGGTTTTCTTTAAACCCTAGTCAAGGATTGGTATTAAACAAGTAGGGATTAATACTGGTTGGTTTAGAGAAGACCTAATTTTATAAAAAAACTAGAAGGGTGAAAAACTAAGCTCAACAATGAGTTACCACCGTACCGAGAATGGCCACAAGAGGAAATTCGTTCTTGCGAATTAGGGGGAGAATTGTAGCATTTGAGCTTTGCTCAATACGAAGAATGTAAGTTTATTATTTTCTTGTATTAATATTAACGTGTTTTCTCATGTTGTAGATATGGGTGCTGGTAAGGTAAATCCTGTTAAGCTATAGGCCTAGGCAAAGGCAAAAAAATCAAAGGCAAATAAGAGGGCAGCTGCAGCAACAACTACCATTCGACGTGCTGCCGTGAAGAAAACGACAAAAGAAGACACATCTAAGCATGCAGTAGCGTAAAAGAAGACTTCGCAGCCATCCGACAATCGGAAGGAAGGTAAGAAAACAGTACCGACTAAGGTTCCTCATTTTGTGGAGACTTAAGTAGAAAGTATTCAACCTTCTATCGAGTTGAGAAAGGTAGGCTGAGAGAGCTAACCTTGTAAGGAGGCTGAGGATGCTACTAACGTCGAAGGGTCATCATTGGTGTTGGAGGCAACACCTAGTTTTGATAAGAGACCAGGAGAGGAACTCGCCGGCCAACCCCTACTAAAAGGTCCAAGGGTTTGGATAAGAGGACAAAGGAGGCAATGTACTTTAAAGCTCTTGGCATTACCAACACCAAATTCGTCCCCAATAAGGAGGTCGATGAGTACTTCATCCCATGTTAAAGCCAAAATGTTTTAGATATTGACTTCGCCTTAGGCGATAGGACAAAATCTTTGGCCTTGATGGAAGGAATTATTCTTTTAAAGGAAAGGGATATCACTAAAAAGGATGTCGACAGGGTCGGTGGTTATAATAAGGCCTATATTGTGGCTAAGTTATATGACGTGAGTATCTGTATCCATCTTTATAATTGTTGAATTTACTCAGTTGTTGATATTCGATTTCCTTTTTAAATAAGCAACCACATTTTGATGACTTTAGATGAGGCTGATAGAGAGACTAAAAAGGTAAGATCCATAGTAGTGTTCATGTATTCTGTCGAGCCATTTCAGGTACTCATCATATTAAATGAAATTGTTGCAGAAATTTGAGGATGCATATAATGCATCTAAAGCCTAGACTGCTGCTATCGAAAACATGAGGATAAGGGCCAAGATGGAGACGAGAAAGCTTTAAGAAGACCTTGCTACTGAGAAGTTGGTACATACCCTTGTTATCGATGAAGTCTCAAGCATGAAGGCTAAAATGGAAGAGCAGTAGAAAGAGTCTGAAGGCTTAAAGGAGGAGCTATAGAAGAAGAAAGAAGAGTGTTGGGGGCTGGGCTAAACTCTGTGTATGATGAGCGACAAGGAAGATAAGCTTAAAATGAAAATTAAAAAGTTCAAGACCAATAACTCGAACTTGTAGAGCCATGTTGCTGAATTGGAGGAGACTCCAAAGAGAGGACCATCAATTGAAGAGGTCCTCAGTATAGTTACTCCTAGTCTGTAGTACGAGAGACTTTTATGGAAGAAGCTGTTAGAAGGGGTCCAAGCGAGAAAAGAGGAGATCTTGAAGCTTCACCTTGATTACAATCTCTCTTACCTTGACTTTACCGACGTCAATGACAAAGTCAGCAGTGTTGACGAGGAGGATGATGATGAGGTAGGTGCCGAGATTATTAATGAGGGTAATGATGAAGCTCATGCAGAGGATCTAGAGGAAGATGAAGAGTGTCTATCAAAAGAAATCCCCTATGTACGAAGAGAGAAATTTGTCAGCTCTGAGACCTCAGGTGCTAAGAAAGAAGCTTGCTCAGAGAAAGCCCTAGTGTCCGATCAAAAAATTACTTCTACTGATTCTGAGAGTAGGCCACAAGATTTTCTTTGTATTCTTTGTACCTTACATCCTCTCATGTAATTGTTTAAAGGAAATATTTTTCATACAATAGGCTGTACATTTGTAACTACATTGGTTGAATGAAATATCTTTCATACGATTCTTTTCAGTATGTTTTATTTCACGCACTGCGAGTTCTCCATGTTCTATTTCATACGTACTTATTCGTTAACATGTTTTATTTCACACACCTAACTAATTCTCGACATGTTTTATTTCACATACCTAATTTTTTCTCAATATGTTTTATTTCACATGCCCAATTAATTCTTGGCATGTTTTATTTCACATGTCTAATTATTTCTCGGCATGTTTTATTTCACATGCCTAATTAATTCTCAACATATTTTATTTCATACACCCAATTAATTCTTGGCATGTTTTATTTCACATACTCAATTATTTCTCGACATGTTTTATTTCACACACCTAATTCGTGCATCTTTATAGACATTGTCCATTAGTCGTTTAAGGCGTGGACTAGCTGCATTACCGATAAAGGCATATTTTTCATGTTTTAAAGTGCAAATTAAGATAGAATTATTATTGATTTTATAGAAATCATTAAGAAATAGTACTTAATTATTTTCATTTGGACATTTCAAGAATTAAAAATTCAAGAGTGGAATTATGGACAATTTAGAGGAATTTTATGTAAAGGAACGAAGTCCGAATCAACACATGCAAGTTGGAATTGAAGGCAACCGGTCTACAACTTACATCAGTGGCCTTTGAACTCAACACCACCAGCCCTTAATGTCTACACCGCTGACTTAACAGCCGGCCTTACACTTACACTGCTGGCCTTCATGAAAAAGAAGCTTCACGAGAGTCAACCCTAATTTTTCTTATAAATAGCTTATGTTTTCTCATTTGAGGGACTTTTTAACACACTTTCCTTAGACTTAAAGAGTCATAGGTTAATCCTTAGATAGTTCTTGAAGAATTCTTTGGGAGAATCACTTGGATCATTGAGAAGAATTTGCTTTTGCTATGGAGACCAAGTTGAAATTGCAATTAAAAATTTTCTTTTCTAATACGGAATTGGTGACATCTATTTCGATTATTCTTATGCAATTCTGTGAATTACTTATGCTTTCAATTATGAATTTTCTTGCAATTTCAATTAATATTTGTGTTTTTGTTTCCAAATCCATGGCTGGCTAAATTTATTTGTAGGAATTGATAAAACCCTAGATAACTAAAATGATGATTGTGTTCATGTTATAAGATTAAGAGATATATGGATGATTCGTGATTACAATTTCTATGATTTCGATTATAAGTGTTCAATTGATTATAATTATCAGAAACCCTAATGATACGGGAGTGAATATAGGGTTTGTTAGAAATTCTTAGTTAATTTGATTAATCAATGTGGAAGCAGAGTTAATTGAATTAATTAGAAATTATCTAGAAATTAACGTGATGTTCAACAATTGATTATTCACTAAGACATTAAGGATAATTGATTTAGGACATTAAACAATCATAGTATCGGGAGATATATGATTGTAATTTAGAGTCTATTATTAATTGGAAGATGTGGAAGTTGACTAATTAATTAGGAGTTTAAATCTTTAAGATTTAAAGTATAATAATTTCACTTGAAAAACCATATAACTATTAATCTATATAATATGATAACAATTTGATTGACATAATCTAAGGTAGATCTGTTTTCCTACAATTCTTAATTGATTGCTTAATTTTAGATTTTTCATAGTTATTTTATTTTTAATAGTTTTAAAGTAATTATTAGATTAATTAATTTAATTTTGATTGCTTGAATATTAATAAAAACTAGCATAGGATTAATAATTTCTTAGTCCTCGAGGGAATGATAACCTTACTTTCTCTATATTACTTGATTCTGACTCAGTATATGTATTGGCGTATTTGCGATTTATTATATATATATATTTTTTAAATGAATCAATTACTCAGCTATAAGATTAATTTATGCAGTTCGTTAACTGCGATAGGCTAGAACTTAGGTCAATTCGTTTGTCGTATAACCTAGAACTCATTAACTTAGCAATTATAAAAAGAATAAGAAACATAATGAAACTTCAAACATAATTCTCATAATAAAAAGTACTATCATCTTACTAGCATGTAGGCTATTGCCTTACAAATAAGAAGAGATGAACATCATCCGGTGAACCAATTGAAATATAATTTGAAATTCACGGTATTCCATGCTCGAAGGATAATAGATCCATCCAACCTTTTTAGTTGATATGCCCCCTTGCCAATGACTTCTCAAATCTTAACAAGATCATCCCAATTCACGCCAAGCTTCCCTTAACTCGCTTGCATACCAATAGCTTCCATCTTTTGGCAAACCAAATCCTTAGGTTGAAAAACCTTGTGCTTCACTTTCTAACTGTAATACCTTATTGCTTTATACTGGTATGTCATGACCCTAGCTCTTGCAATATCCTAGATATCATCAATGGTATCCAAATTTGCTATTAATCTAACTTAATTAACCATAACGTCAAAATTCTGCGTTCGTAGATTTAACAAATCCAACTCAATCAACAACACGGCTTCTGTGCCATATGCTAATCTAAAGAGTGTCTCCCTAGTTACAGTTCTATAGGTGGTTTAGTACCCCTATAAAACATTCAGAAGTTCATCGGCCCATTTCCTTCTAACTTGATCTACTTTCCATCTTAGGCTGTACAAAATGATCTTATTTACGGCTTTAATTTGTCCATTTGTCTAAGGCTACACTATAGACATGTAGTTGAGGTGAATGCCGTACTTCTCGCAAAATGCCCGAAACTTATTGTTGTCAAAATGCAAATTATTATTTGTGATTATCATGTAAAGAACTTTGAATCTTGATATGATGGAATTGAAAACAAATGCTTCCACTTTTTGCTTGGTGATCTTCGTTACTGCCTTAGCCTTTACCTATTTGGTAAAATAATCCACAGCAACAATAATGAATTATTGTTGGGTAGTAGACTTTGAAAAGGGTTTTGGAATATCTAGTCCTTACTGGGCTAAGGGATAAGGGCTGGTTAGGTTATACAACTCAATTGCAGGCACATGACTCAGCGACTTGTGTTTCTAGCACTAAGGACAGTGTCAAACAACTTCTTTTGCATCTTCTCTCATGGTTGGCCAATAATAGCTGAGTCATAGTACCTGAACATACAGTATCTACGCTCTTACATGGTTACTGCATATGCCAACACGTAACTCAGACAACACCCTCTAGGAATCTCTCAAAGGAAGGCATCAAAGATAAGGTTGTGATATACCGCATTTGTATAGTTGACCATTAATCAGCGTGTAGTTTATAGCTTGGTAAGCCAATATTTGTTCTCCTTTCTTGTCGTCTGGGAGAATACCGTCTCTTAAATAATCTACTAAGGGATCTATCCAAGATTCTTCTCTTGGGCAAGGAGCCAACTCATAGCTCTGCGAAAGAGTAGATAAACTTTTATGTGGAAGAAATTCAACAAAAAGTTTGTTGTTCAATTTGAGGAATGCCGTACTAGCTAATTTTAACAACTTATTGACAGCAATATTCTTGCTTAGAATTTTGTGGATGGCAAAAGATTAAAATTCTTCTACAAGCGTTCCTATCACCAATAAGTACTTACTTATCTCCTTTTCCCTTTCCATATAACTTCCCATGACCTGATTCACTACCAATTCCAAATCAGAGAACACTTCAAGTTTCTTGGCACCAATCTCTTTTTTGTTAGTTTCAATCTAGCAATCAATGCTTTATAATTTGCTTCATTGTTGCTAGCCAGGAATCCGAATTTTAAAGCATAATGAACTCTAACATTATAGGGGCCTTGAAGAACAAAGCCTGCACTACTTCCTTCTTTTGTCGAAGAACCATCCACACATAAAGGAATCGGCACACTCCACACTATCTTCCTCACCAGTGAACTTGGCTACAAAATTTGTTAGCACTAAAGCCTTTAGTGTCGTTCTGGGTTTGTATTGTATGCCATGGGCACTTAACTCTAGGGCATATTTCATCATCCTCTCGAAGGAGTTAGGTCATTACAATGCTTGCCATAATGGTTGATCAATGAGCACTATGATTTGGTGAGCTTCAAAATACGACTTCAACCTCCTTGTTGAGAGAACCACTGCTAAAACAAAATTTTCAATTTTCATGTATTGAAGCTATGGCCCTTACAAAACATGACATACGTAATAAACGGGTTGATGCTCTTTGCATTAATTTGGACCAATATAAAAGAAAGAGCTTAGCAATTGGCCGATAGATATAAATATAAATTCTCTCTTAAAATAGGTGTTGAGAGTATTGGTGGCGATGCAAGGAATTCTTTGAGATCGCTAAAAGCTCTCTCACAATCATCAGACCATTTGAATTCTTTCAAATTCTTTAACATTTTAAAGAGTTCTGCACACCTATCAACACTTCTCGACACAAATCTATTGAGAGGGGCTCTACACCCAATGGGTTCTTGCACTTCCTTGACCATACGAGGGGATTTCATGTTCATTATCACCTTAATCTTTCTTGGTTTGGCCTCAATGCCTTGCCAAGTAACCATATATCCTAAAAATTTTCTTAATGTTACACCAAAGATGCATTTCTGTGGGTTAAGTTTCATGCTATATCTCCTTAATGTAGTAAATGTCTCCTCAAGGTCAGAAAGATGACGATCTTCCTTCACACTCTTCACAATCATGTCATTGACATATACTTTGATGTTTCTACGAATCTAGGGTTTGAACATCTTGATAACAAGTCTCTAGTATGTTGCATCGGTGTTTTTCAACCTAAAGGGCATCACCGTATAACAATATATTCTAAAATGGTAACAAAAGACGTATGGACTTCATTCTTGTTGTCTATCTTGATTTGGTTGTAACTAGAGAAAGCATCAATAGAAGAAAGTAATGCGTGTCCAATGGCTACATCTACCATCTGATCAATTTTTGGCAATGGGAAACAATCCTTAGGATAGGTCTTGTGAAGATCCGTAAGGTCTATTTACATTCGCTACTTGTCATTAGACTTCTTGACTAGCACACAATTGGCTAGCCAAGTCAAAAAAGGCTCTTCTTGGATAAATCTTACCTTCAATAACTTCTGGATTTCTTCCTCTATAGCTACTTGTCTCTCTGGTGCAAATTGCCTCTTCTTTTGTTGGACCACCTTTACATTCTAATTAATCTGGAGCTTGTGTATCATAACTTCTCTTGAAATACTCGGCATATTTGAAGGGGACTATGCAAACATGTTAGCGTTGGCTTGCAAGAAGTTGATTAAACTTTGTTGAATGTCTACTAACAAGGGTTTCCCAATCTTTGCAGTTTTCCTAAGGTCATCTCCTAAAGGAATTTCCTCAATATCACTCTAGGCATTCTCTACGCCGACAAACGTATCTTCTAGACATGTTGCCATTTGAAATACCTCTTCTCGTCTTAAGGCTCTCATATATAAGGACCTTTCCAATTGTTGGTCACCTTTGCATACGCCAACTGCTATGGAAGTAGGGAACTTAGCTTTATGATTTGCAGTTGAAGAGACAACGCTGAATAGATACTGACACAATTGTCCCATTTTCATGTTGTATGGAGACCAACATTTGACTATAAGGAAGTCCACTTTATCACTTGCGACATGTTCATTATCACCAATTTGTATCAATAAAGAAATTACTCCAGCTACTTAAATTGGTTGATTATTGAAGGCATACAGATCATACTTGTAAGATCTTAGCTGTGCCTTGATCTTGGGTCTCATCTGGTCGAATGCATGCTAAAAAATGATATCAGCTGAACTTCTTGTGCTAATAAGAATCTTCTTGACTTCGAATTTTGCGATTCTTGCACTAATAACTAGTGCGACATCATGTAGTCTCTAGATGCCCTCAAAGTCATCCTCCATGAAAGAAATTGTGTTATCAATCCTCACCTTCTTGCCTTGGATGTTGTAGACATAATTTTTGGCATTCATCAAACTTGAAGAACTTGACTAGCTGATAGTAAGTCTGCTGACAATGGTGTTGATCACTTTGTTGGGATTTACATCCTTTGTATCTCTCTCGGCCATAGTTAGCTGAGTGTCACTCTTTTGTTCCCTATGTCTCCTCTCTCGATATTTTCGGCATCATACATTAGGAATTTTCACAAATGCCCACATTGAATTGCATCTTCAATCGCGTTCTTGAGCTATATGCACTCATCTGTGTTGTGACCTTTGTCACGGTAGAAGTTACAGTACCTGTTGGAATTTCTCCTCGAGGGATTTTCTCTCATTCTTTCTGACCATTACAGAACTCCTCGCTGCCTACGTACCTCCATCAATATGTTTGAAATTGGACAATTGACGAGTGTATAGGATGAAAATGTTGGAATTCTTAGTCTCTTTCTCTCGGCATTCAAACTTTGATCATCATCTAAGCTAAGTTTGTCCTTGTACTTTTTCTCATCATTTTTTCTATCTCCTCTATTCTGATCGGCCTTTTGCCAAGCCTTTATGTTATCTTCCTAAGGGATGTATGAGGTGGCTTTAGCCTTGAACACGACGAAAGTTTTTGGCTTATTCTTTTTGAGAAACTTGAAAAAGTCTCCATGGGGCTTAACTCTACCAATCACATCATTAAGTGCTACACTCATATCTAATTCTGGGATTTGAACCATCTCGGCCATAGTCTTAGCCAAGTAGTCTCTGATTGACTCATCTGATTTTTGTTTAATTATGTTAAGGATTGAAGAATCATTAACAGGAAGTTTGCTTGCAAGGAAGTATTGAAGAGACACTTTTGCTAATTCATTGAAACAAGAAATGGTGTTTGGTTTTAAGTGTTTGAACCTTGTACTAACTACATTCCTCAAGGTTGAGGGAAAAGCTTAGCAAGCTACTACATTACTCAAACCATGTAATTTGGCCAACGTACGGTAGTACTCCAAGTGGTCTTTGGGGTCCTTTATTTCATCATAAGTTTCAAACTATAGCTGCTTAATGTGTTGAGGTATCACTTCCTCCAAAATCTCTAGAACAAAAGGACTCTTCTTGATTTAGAATTGCTTGCTTGATGTAGTAGGGGTGCTGAAATGCAAGGGGCCTATATGGTGCACCTACTGTAGTTGCTTACCTTTATCATTCTTTTTGAAAGCAGGAGCCGAGGGTCCTGTCAATACCACAGCTTACTTTTTTAGCAACTCAAGTGAATAAATTGAATCATCGATATTATTAGCATCGTGATCACTATGCTCCTTGTTTTGATTTGGATGAATACTATTATGAAGGAGGTTAAGGATCTGTTCATGCTTTTTTCTGTTTAAGTCCGAGTTTTCCTTAGCCAAATCAAGGCATAATTGCTCGAGTCTAGCCAGTTGTTGCTCATTAGTATCTCGACTCCTACATTTATGATGTTGGGAGGAAGTGCTAGCACTTGCACTCTTGGTCATTCTAGTTTTAGCCATGCGGGCGTGTTTAGGAAAAGTAGATAGCGCTAAATGTTGTTAGTGAATTTTGTGGATTAGAAATATCTTGCAAAGATAATAAAAATACTTATTACTAGAGCTAGTCTAGTGCGGCCACTCCAATGCCTAAGTCAGTAAGTAGGAATGAGAAGGGTAAAGTCAAGAAGTTAAGAGTTATCACTTATCTCTTTCAAAGTTTCATTCTTGTATTTATGGGAGATTATCATGTTTGAAGGAGCAGTTATCGGAATAACTGTTGAGATACATAGAAGCTTGTTGATTAGACACCTTCCTTAAAATGTAGGGAGAGCAGGCAATTATGTAATATAACTGTGCTTATGATAATTGTTCACTCCATAAACTTGAATTCAAATCAGCAATAAATCTATGTCACTCGGTGTAGTACCGAGAATGTCAATTACTCGGTGATCTACTGAGAATATAGATTACGTGGCCTGTCAATAGCCAAATAGATGAGTAAGACGAGTAGACAAAAACTAATTATCAACACATTTCGTGCTACGTTGAAATGTGATAAACTGCAAAAACTAAAGTACGTATGTTGTTTTTTGTCAATATGTGTAGTTGTGGAGAACTTATCATATCCATATGCTAAGCTATGAGCAATACATGATTGCCAATGATTGACTGTTGCTGGAACTACATAGGGGTAATTGATAGGATACATGATGAGTCAAAGCAAGCATGTTTGATAAAGAGCTTGGTTGACCGTGCTCATGATGAGTGGAAAGAGCACCAAAATGTATTGGCCTTAATCAATGAGTTAAGCTATCATAGCTTATTTTTGCTTTGCTTTTGCCAACTTGTTTTGATCCGAGTGGAAGTTGAAGTAGTCAATTGCTAAGTTTTGGATTAAAACATTTTCAAGAGGGGGATGATGATAGACTTCAAGGTACCAACCCAATCAAATGCCAAGTTTCATCTCTAATGGAGACCTATTCATGAGTTATATATGTGCCAAAGACTTATTTAGAAGCTCTACATGTGTAGAAGACTTGTTTATGAGCTTTTTGCGGATATTATCAAGGATGGCCAAGTCTGCTCTGCTTTTCCAGTTTGCTCTTTAGGTTGACCAAAATTTTAGGTCCGCCCAAATCAAGTTTTCAAGGTCTTCAACAGCTTGTCAACGTAGCTCATCTACTCTTCACTCGAATAGCTCATTTGACTAGCTATTTTTACTTGTGTTATTTGGACTTCCTATTTCTTGTATTATCCTTAAATTACCCTTATGTTATTTTGTATTTATGGGAATGCCACCAAGGCATCCCTTTAGTCATTTTATTTATAAGTTTGCTACTATGTATAAATAAGATACTTGTATAGGGTTTTAGATAGATTTTTGGCATATTAATGATAAAACCTTAATTCTTTTCTCTTTGAAAGCTCTTCTCTACCCACGCTTATCAATCCCTTTAGCAAGGATTATGGTGAGCAACCTTATAATTTGATCGGTGAGTTACATCTGGCAAGTTGTAAGTTGTGTAAGATCTTGTTGATGCATCATATCCAGCTAAGTAGCTCATGGATTTGCTAAACCCCCCTTTTATTTTCTTATTTCTTTTAGTTATGGTATGGCTTTTGTGTACTCGACTTAGAAGATGCATTAGGTTCTCTATGGGATCAACAACTCAACTCAACTTAACTCAAATCTATTTTAGACTATAACTTGAGTAGTTGCACTTAGCTAAGTCCTATCAAGTTTTTGGCACTATTACCAGGGAACCAACAATGGTTAGCCTCTTCTTTATCATTTAACTCATTGGGTGATCTTATTGGCATCTTCGAGGGTATTAAAAAAATGCATCTCAACAATGTCCATAATCTCATATCTTAGGCTAGTAAAAAACCTCAAAGTTGTTCGGGCCTCAGGTTCATCTACTTCGCATTTGATCATAAGCATTTGGAACTTCTAGACATACTCGTTAATAGTTTATGTTTCTTGCTTTAATTCTTGTAGCTTGGCAAAGGAGTACTTCACATGACCCTCTTCATTTCATCTTACGTATGTACTCTACGCTGGCCTTTTCTATACCTTGTCATTTGCATCATTTTCAACCACATGTGAGCATACCTGGTGAACTTTAGGATAGCAAGTCGAACCTTGTCGTCTTTTGAGTATTGATAACATTCAAATAACTTATCAACCTGCTCTTTGTAATCCATGTAATCATCGGCACTTCTACTCCCTAAGTAGCTCAAAAATTGAATCTTCACATTTTCAATGCTTTTGGGAGCTCAAACACTATGCTCCTCATAATACTTATCACCTAACTCATCTTCAATGTCATTAGCATCTTTCAAAACAATCCTTTGATGAGCAAGTCAATCTACTCCTCCTCTATGTTGTTGAATAAGCAAGTTAACCCTTATAGGTTAGCCTGCATATCTTTCTTGTTAGGGTGCTTGACCTAGTCTTTCATCGCCTTTGTTAAATTCTTCTTGATCATTCTCTTCATCATCATATATTTCCACTCTCTAATTGACTCTTTGTTCAATCACTCTATCTCACATATGACATACTGGATAATTCACTCATGTCGAGCTTGATTTTTCGGTTTTTTTATTTAAAATTGATTTCTCATTTCCTAATTAATACTAAACCCTAACTCATCTAATATTAATCCTCGACTAAAGAAATTAAGAAATTCCAGTTTTGTATTGAAAATAATTTTTGGAGTCACCACCCGACCGAAGTTGGGAAAAGAAAAGAAATCGTAACTAATTAGGTGGATTGATTACGATTTGGTTACCGGTCTTTGATTTCAACTTGAATGAAAAACCAGAGTGTTCTGAGTTTAGGGGCTAACCTGTTAAACCTTAATGAGTACCATTATCTATTTACCAAAATTAGGATTTTTCTTCTAATTATAATATTTAAAAAATAAATAAATAAAATCAAAAGAGAGAGACAAAAAAAAAAAAAGACCTAAGTTTCTATATATTTTATCATTACCCCAAAGGTGCCTACGTACCCATTAGCCGGGATAAGACGATCGTAGTTCTTTCTAAAAACTTTAGTGTGTTGGTTGATTTTAATTTTTGCAAACCAACCGAGTTTACGTTATTACCAATTTAGTTTTTCAAAAAGATTATAAAGGGCCCTAATTCTCGAATGCTTTTATTTTTAAAAAAAAAAAAACTCTTTAAAAATCCCATTTTTTTAAAAATTTATTATTAATTTTTATAAAAATAAAAATAAATAAATAAATAAATTTCTATGTGAGGAATTCTCAGAAAACCTTGATACTAAAAATAACTAAACTAATATATAAATATATGTCATATGTTATAAACTTAACTAGCTAACTAATAATAACTAAATGAACAAAGAAACAAATAAAATAAATAAATATAAATTAAAAAAAGAAAAAGAAAAAGAAAGAGAGTTGGACCTTGCTTGTAGTTCACTATACAGTGGTAGAGTTACTTGTAGGCAAGTTAACTTTGGTGTGATTTGTGAATGTGGCGTAGAGTTTATGTCATGTTTGTGGACGAAGGGAGAATGGTGCGACTTTGAACCTATATCGTGTATAAAGGGGGTTGTGAAGTGTCGCAGTGTGAAGTTTCGGTGAGATGTGTAGTGGAACGTATGATTTGTAATGGCTAGTCACTGCTCAATGCTGTTGATCAGAGAACTGTGGCATTAGAGATGGCGTATACTGCTGCAAGGGTGATTGGAAGTGCACGGTTTGAGGGTTGATCAGTGGAGTCGTGCATAGAAGCGCTACTGTGAACGTAGCTTGTGAATTACTACAATGTATGTAGAAGGACAGTCATCTAGCAGATGCAGTCTTGTTGTTAGATGGATGGAAGAGAGTGGGGCTATGGTGTTAGAGCCGTAATTGAGTGAATCTGATTTTGAGGGTGAATTGTCGCGTACAATAGAGATTTAGTTCACTGCAACTATGAATTTATTGAGTTAAATTGGGATGCTGCAATGAAGTGAGAAAGAGATAGATGATCAATGTTGCTGGAGTTGCAGTTTCTATTTGTAATTACTGTAGTGTCCGTGGATGTTGGAGTCGCGGTATAGTCACGGATGGCCGTGAAAGTTAGGCAAGGGTGACTATAGTGCAAGTGTGTCTGTACGGTAGTAAGTGTGGCTCGACTATGGAGTAAAGGAAGTGAGGTTTAAATGTGTCTATTGTTTGTGACAGGGTTATTCAGCGTTAGTGAAGCTGGATGATCGATGTTCGGTCTGGTCACTGATTGCTGGACAAGGGGGAAGTGCATTGTTGTTGTTGTGTGTGGTTCGTGTTATTGCAGTAGACGTTGGATGTGGCTGTTGTGAAGATAGTGGCGATCAGTCAAGCGTGCGATTTGGATCAACGATGTATGGCGGTTATCGGAGTTCAAGGCATGGCTGTGGTCGCGGTTAGTGATTCAACGAAACAGTATGGTGAGCAAATGTTGGTTGATGAGCGACAACAGATGAAAAAGTGGATCCATTCTTTTTTACAAATATGTCTATTTATGTAACCCAAACCAAATCATATCTATTGTATCTGATTTGATAATAATTAAACTAAATCCAAATTAACTCAAATTCAATTTAATAAAATCAAACTAGATTCAAATGATTTTAATTAGATATGAATCCTGTTATTTCTCTCGCTTTTATAAAAAATAGAAAAATAAAAGACATAGGTGCCTAGTGAGACTCGAACCCACAATCTCAAATTAAATCCAATCCAATACTCTAATGCTTATCCGTTAGGCCGTTGGCCTGTGCCTTGACATTCAGTACAATTAAATTGTGCTTAAACTACGTAACTCTCTAAATGATTATTTTTTTTTTTAACTAAGTTAAACTAAAACGAATGACTCTAAAATAATTTACTAAAAAAAATCTTTTTAACTTTTCTTTTTCTCATTTTTTTTTATTATATTCATCATTTGTCAATTTTTATTATTTTTTATCTTTTATTAATTTCTTTTTATTATTTTTGAATTAGGACCCTTTTTGTAGAAAAGTAAAAATTAGGACTACAGAGAGGTAAAAATTAAGTGTCTATAACTCATCTCTATTAAACTTCAGTGTTTGTTCAATTGACTCTATACTCAATTGGGTTTTCCTTTAGGCTTGTCTCGTCAACTCAACCCTTAGTACAACTATTTCCTCCAGTATGAGTAGCCGCTACTTTCATCATCACCATCATATTTTCCATAATCTCTATAAGGCAATCTATCTGCTCATCAGTGGATTTAGGAGTTAACTAGGTATGGTAACCTATTGATAAAGCATTGCTCTCATTATCTCCAATTATAGCATTCATACTAGGCTCCATCATTCTCATTACCACCATAAATTTTTTACTAAAACTCCACTTCCTACCATACTTCCTCATAACCAAACAACAATGACTACAACACAACAATAACCACTTGTTGAGCTCTCACTAGTTTAACAACATGACTAATAACTACTATCATAGTTCTTCAGCTACCATAATAACAGCAATGTAAACAACTTAGTAATGACCTACTCTGTTTCAAGAGACTAAAATAAAGCAACAACAAACCACACTATCAATTGTAAACCATAGTCTCAACATAAACCTCCACGTATATAACAACCAACACACTACACATACCAACACACAATACAATTGAAATGCCAATACACGTACATGATCAATGAACAAATATAAATGGGACTTCTCAAGAAATCGTAGCCCTTTTCAAAATCTTAAGCTTTGTTACTAAGATGATGTGATATGGGAGCTGATAAGAGGGGTTTGTGCTTAAGAGGAGGTCTTACTATGAGGTAGATGGCTCCTTCAGAGAAAGACTACTGAAGAAAAGTAAATGGGTTTAGATGGATGTGAAAGATAGAAAGTAAGCAAACTTATGAGTTGCTAAGGGATGTGACAAACCACTTAAGTACATACAGACCAAACCCTAGTTGGATGTGAAGCATCGGTTTAAGTAATCCGAGTCTCTCATTGCACAATCTTACTTAAGGTTTGATATGACCTAAGTAGGGTTTATGGGTATATTCTCAATGACAAAGAAAAGAAGAAATCTTAGAAAATCCTCATTGATCTATAAAAGTCGTAATCCTTTACAAGAGCCTATTGATGTGAAAATAGGCAAGTACACTTACCGTTTTGGTAAAATAATTCAAAGAACAGATGTTGTCCTACAAAGACTATGATTACTAATACTAACTAGTTCTCTATTATCTAACTAGAAAAATTCAATTTAAGAAACTTAAAGAACTTAACTAAAATTGTAGCAATTAATAAATCTAACAACTAATTAACATTCAGTTAAAGAAACTAAACAAGAAAGCAATTAATTTAAGATTTAACTCAAGATTTGATGTTGTACCTACATCTTGCCTCTACTAGAATTACTCATGCCACTTTCACTAAAGATACTCTAACTAAGTCATTAATTTTCTCAATTGGTAGAATTCTTTATTAAAGCTAACAACTTTATCAAGTCTACTAACTCTAATTTTTAGATCACCTATTAGAATCTCTTCTCGATAGTATAACCTAAGATTGCATTAAAGTATAGTGAATTCTCTTAAAGATATTATTAAAGATCTAAAAAGATTTCACAACTTATCTCTAAACTTACAAGAATCCTCATCAATCATGCTTAGATTTATTCATACAAGAAATCTCTCAATATTTTAATACAATATCAGATTTTAAACTAACACCCACAAAAATATTAATCTAAAGTACTTAAGTACGCATAATTTAATCAAGAAAACTAAAGATATTCATTAGATTTAATAAAAACCAATGTCACATGGTAAATCTAGGTTCCACAATACTTAAATACGAAGGATATATTTGCTATTCATGATAAAGCAATAGTCTTTAACAAGGTCTAAAAGAAAAATAGAAAAATAAGCCATGAAATCAATGAAAAAGTCTTGAAGTGTTGAAGCACTTTGCTCTCATGAATTTTTAGCCCTTAAAGTCCCTCAAAAAGTCATCTAAAAAGTTATGACAAATATCCTTAAAGAAGCATTAAATAGGACATGTAAAATTAAGACATCGCAACCAATGGCACAACCTAGGGACACAATCGTATCACTTGGTCGTGTTAATAAGATACAACATATCTTTGTGAATCTTTTTAGATCCTCATCAAATCTAGGAGTGATATGACTTTAGACTTGGTCATGTCCCCTATTGTCCATGCCTCATTTTTGCTTAAAATCATCACTTGAAATGATACAGTCATGTCATTTGGTCATGCTAATCTTCAAAACTTCATAACTTGCTCATTTTAGCTCTAATTCGAGTGAAACTTGTTTCTATTTTCTCATTTTCTTCTGTAGATCACTCTAAAGCCTAGAAAACATAATTTTACTCAATTAAGTATTATTTTCTTAAAATAAACTCAAAATTCATGGAAAAATCATTAAAAATTACTTTACAAAATATAAGCAATTAGAAGCTTATCACTTATGATAAGGTATTTATACCGGTAAGTGATAGGGTTACACAAAAGAAATAAATTTACTAAAAAAATGGCAAAAACTATATACAATTGTCAGTATAAATGTAAGCAAGACGATTTCATAGTCTATCTAGAATGATGATGTAGGTATGTTAAGAGACAAAGCACATGTAGTGGGACATGTAGTGTCTAGTGGGTGGTTGGTAGATTTGATGCATAACTAATTCTGAGGTGAGTATACAAGATCAACAGCTTCTAGAATCAAGAGTTGATCTGCACTACTTTGCTGAGTGAGTTGCTAGGAAGTATGGGTTACAAGACAAGTCCATGAACTAGCGTAGCAACCTTCAATCAGTACAGCTTGAGCAAGTTCTTAAATAAGGAGAAGAGTACTTATGGAGTGGATCAATAGCATGAGTAGATCACTTCAGCATAATAGGTCAACCTTGTCTTGATTTGGGTATTGGTTAAAGATCTGGCTTACCATCTTAGCCATTCCTTTTGCTTGGGAGTGTATGTATAGAATTCGAAGCTAATTCCCATCATTCTCTCCAGGTTATTTATGATTTGGGATCAAATCCTCGAAGTTCTCTATAAGAACATCTTTCTCGGTGATGTATAGGCTTAAATCAGCAATGTTGAAGACATTAGAGACTCCATATCCTTTAGGAAGTTCAAACCTATAGGCATTGTGATTCACTTTCTATAGCATACAAAAAGGTCCTTCTACTTGCTATGATAGATTACCATTTCACTTGCTCGAAAACCTTTCTTTGCTAAGAGGTAGCCATGCGAGGTCTCTTAGTTGAAATAGCTTCTTATCCTTACATCTTAGGCTTTTCTAGGTAAGTTTCTTGGCAGTTCGAGTTAGTTGCTCTATGACTATTTAGTAGATCTATTGTAGAATCTGAGCTTAATTTTTTGCTTCTTAGTCTCCTTTTTCAACTCAAAGTCTTGGGGTTTGATTAAGAGGTAGCTCAAGATTGAATCCATAGATAACCTCAAATGGAGCTTTACTAGTTGTACCGTAGATAGATCTATTGAAGCTTGGAGTACAAATCCTGATGTTCTATTGATGAACTTTATTTATTCGTCTGTTTAAGGATGGTTGGCGTCTGATTAAGAGGTAGCTCAAGATTGAATCCATAGATAACCTCAAATGGAGCTTTACTAGTTATACCATAGATAGATCTATTGTAGCTTAGAGTAGAGATCTTGATGTTCTGTTGATGAACTCTATTTGTCCATCTATTTAAGAATGGCATGATGTGCTGAATAGTAGTTTCATTCTTAATTGACACCATAGGGTCTTCAAGAAATGATTGAGGAATTTTAGGTCTATATTTGATACTATACTCCTTAGGACTCTATGAAGTTTGACAATTTCCTACCAAAACAAAAGAAAAATAGCTAAAGCATCATTAGTTTTATGGTAATGCATGAAGTGTGCCGTTTTATTAAACTAATCAACCATAAGCATGATGGCATCCTTTCCTCATGCTATTCTTAGCAAACAAAGAACAAAATCCATACTTTGTTTGGTCCATGATCTAGTTAGTTTAGGTTAGGCATTGCTTTCCCTTTCTTTGCTCAGCACTTAACCTCTTTGTAGGTCTTGCATCTTTTAATGACCCAATCTACATCCCACATTGTTCTTAGCCAATGAAACCTTGACTTTAACAACTCATACATTCTTCTTTCTCCAAAGTAGATAGATAATGCTCTATTATGAGCTTCTCTAATGAGTAACTCTCGCATTGTACAAGTCGACATGCATAGTTTCCCTAATTGGAAAAAATATCCTTCCTCTACAAAATAGTCATCTAATATCCTTCCCTTAGTAGTAAATTGGACCAAAATATTCATCCAATTGATGATGCTCTTTTATGCTTGCAAATCCCATCAACAATGATTGAAGATTGGATAGTAGGGCATTTGTCTAAATAGGCCATCAACCACTACATTTGTCTTTTGTTTCTTCTAATTTACCATGAAAGAAAATCCTTCAAGAAATTCTACCAACTTTATCTGTCACTTTGATCGCTTTGATTGACTCTTTAGATACCTCAAGTCTTAATGATCAGAATAGACAACAAACTCCTTTAGTAATAAATAATGTTGCCACATTTGCATTGCTCAAATGAGAACACATAATTCCTTCTTATAAATAGAATAGTTTAGAGTTGAGCCTTTCACTAAAGTAGGTGATAGGTTCGCACTCTTACATCAATACTATTCCAATTCTTATGCTAGAAGTATCATACTCTAGCCCAAACACGTTGCTAAAATCTAGTAATGATAGAATGGGTACTGAAGTCAACCTCTTCTTCAACTTGACAAACCTTTCATTCTCCTTGCTTCCCCATCTAAATTCAACTTTCTTCTTAGTGAGCTTAGTAAGGGGTGTAGCTATAGAGCTATAATTTTAAATGAATCTACGATAGAAGGAAGCTAAACCATTAGAACTTCTAACATCAGCACATGAAATCGAAGTAGACCATTTTATAATAGCTTACACTTTCTCCTTGTCCACCCTTAAGCCTCCTTTACTAACTATATACCTTAGAAATACGACTTCGTCTTAGTAGAAGCAATACTTCTTAAGGTTTTTAAGTGTAGACACCTATTTTTGTCATCCTATAGTTTTTTTTTTTATATTTTAATTTTTTTAGAATGTTGAAAAGCCTTCAAATTGAAAAAATACAAAAAATAAAAGAAATTTGAAAAAATAAAATAAAAAAGATTGAAAAATGAAAAAAAGTAGTTTTTAGAAAATAAGGGTCATTAGGTCCTATTTAGTAGGTCATTTAATAGATCTAAGTGCCTTTAAAAGTTGATTGTGTATATGCGATTTGACCAATTTTTAAGCTATATTTGAAAATATTAGATTTTTTTATTAATACAAATATTTTGACCAAAGGTTTAAGTTAATTATAATTTTTTTCATAAAAATATAGTCAATTTAAGTTACTTACGGCTTTAAACGAGACTCTAATTAGATTTGAATTGATTAGTTTATAAAGGAATTAATTTTAAACTAATCAGATAAAACACAAATCGGGACTCGAAAATATATCAAATTGTGCTTGTTTTGAAAATATTTTTCAATATATGCATAAGAGGCTTTTGGATCTTGATATTACTATTTTCAATTCGTTGGCAACGAGTTAATAGGGGGTTTGATTTGGCTTGAACTGGATTTGTTGTTTTAGATCCTGTCCAGGCCATTTAAATTGCATAATGTTATATGGTGTGCAACATAGATTGAAAATGAAAGCCAGCATAGCTAGCAAGGACATTTACATGTGTAGGGGAAATCTAAAGTTCGATTACCATGCCATGCACTGACGTGCAATTTCTCCTTCTTTTTTTTATTTTTTCTTGAAAAGGCTACGTGCCAGCTTGCTATCAATCGACACCAATAGAGATGCCATTGTTGTCCTTGATTTGAGCTCAAAAAACAGGAGTTAAAAACACTTTTTAACATGATTTATCAAATTAAACATGGGAATCAAAATAAAACTTGGAGTACTTTCAATCCATACCCATATTATGTCTAGATGCAATCTATTAGAGGGTTAAATCGAGATTTGAAAATTGGAAAAAAAAAATACTTTCAATACCTAGATTTTCCACCATTTTTCATGTGTTCCCCTCACTTTGACTAGTGTTTTCTCGTGTCTTATATATGATTCCACCAAATTAATTATGGGATCGTATGCTATACATAGCCTTCTTTGTATGAAGCCTAATATCTCATCCATAGTCATTTAGTTACGTAGCTAAAATCGAGTTTGAAATTGGAAAAAAAAAATAATTTCATGCATCAAATCCCATTAATTTGAATCTTCAAATTAATGCCATTTTCCAACCATCTAAATTTAGAGAAGCTCTAAAGGCTATAAAAGGGGACTTAGGAAACTCATTTTAGCATCAACCATCACTTCAACATTCCCCCATACGCTCGAATTTGAGCTTTCTCTCTCTGCCATAAACTCACTTGTTCTCTTTCTCTAGAAAACCATCAATTTAGTGGTTTCCAAACAAAAATGTCTAATCCATCAACTTACCCATACTTGAAACCTTAGGAACCACCGTCAACTTCTTTTAAAACACCACCAACAATGGTCCTCATACTCTTTCTCTCTCTAACTTAAACCGGCCACCATACACCACCACTAAAAGCACCACTCCAAGCTAAGGCGTTATCACCAATTGACTTTTTACCTTTATAAACCTGATAAAAGTGCCTTTCCTTGCTTGAAAAGCTCGTCAGATTAAGACCTCCCATGCCCCTTCGGCCATTGCCATTGGCTAGCTACGACTTGACTCATCCTCTTAAACCATCTAAAGGTCTACCCAAACCTACTCCAAAACCTAGTACTTGACTAGATTACATTAGGTTGGTTTCATTCTCTTTATTGTTTTTATTCATTCTATTGTATTATTTTTTTCCCTTCTTTTCTTCTTCTTTCTTTCTCTAAGTAATATTATTTCGAATAATTTTTTTTATTATTCTTCTCTTTTTTGTAAAGTCTTTGTCGTTTTTTTTAAAAAAAAAAAAAGAAAGGAAAAATTAGAAAATTTTCTCTTTTTATTGTTTAAGAGAAAAGTTTCTTTAGAGAGTTATTTTTAAAAAATAAAAATAAAAGGGGTTTTCTTCAAAAATGGATTTCTCTTGAAAATAAAACATAATAAATGAATCTTTTTTTTTAAATTAAGATTTTCTTTTATCATTTTCAAAACAAAATACCACCACTCAAATTTAGGATTATTTTTCTATACTTTTTCTTAAAATAAAATAAAATGGTTAACTTAAATATGACTGTTTTATTAAATTAAAATCAATCAACCCGTTGATGTTTTCTAAAAATTAATTATTGAAATTTGATCTCAAATAGTGAATGTGACTTAAAAAATGAAAAAATTCATTTTTTCCCTTTTTGTAAATAAATTAGATTTTTTTTTTTGTTTCCTTCAATTTGTAAAAGTTAGTTTATTTTTTTTTTTTTCAAATAAAAGGGTATTTTGAAGGTTACATACTAAATTCAAAAGGTTAAAAGTAGTACCTCTTTTAGGATTTAATAAGTCAGCCTTCGGACTCAAAATCTCTAATTTTTCAAAACTTTTTTTTTTTAAAGGTGATTTTCTAGTAGATTAATAACTAAGTTAGAATCAATTCATCTAATTGGTACTAACATAATTTGTTCTTAACCTTGGTCGAGTGGCAACTTTAAATATATTTTTTTTAAAAGTTTACTAAAAACCAAATTTTCTTTAATTCTTAGTTAAGGGTTAATATTAAATGGTTTAGGATTTAATGCTAGTTAGATAAAAGAAAACAAAAAAAAAAAAAAACCAAAATTCAAGCTCGATAGCTTAGCAACTCCATTAGGGAAGTTAAGAGGGCTAGCCATTTAAAACCTTCCGAAATTAAAATTATTTTTCAAAATACCCATGTTAGATTATAAACTTTTCTTATAAATATTTTTATTTGTAAATAATTGTGCTAACCCTTTTCTTGAAACCATTTAGGGTTTTAACTTAGGGGTTTCTAATTATTGAATCATAAATATATAGTAAATACGGTTAGAACCAAGTTATCTTAAAGGACCATTAAGTAAGTTTTAAACATTGGGGGATAACAACCTTTTGGGGCTAATTATGCCACTCCACTTAAGTTTCTATGTGACTAATGAGCTGTTTTTCTCAAAACATTTAAAGTCATAAAGTTTAAGGACCTTTAGAACTTACCCTCATTATATCTACGAACCTTTAAGCCAACAAATAAATAATAATGGGGCATACTAACTAAGGGTGTTTACTGTTGATATCAAATTATGTCCCGGCAAACAAACACCTACAAAACAAAAGAATGACTACGTAAGGCATCGAAAGGTGCTTGGGTACGACCACTCTGATGCTCAAGTCAACCCTCTTATCTTATGAGAAGAAAACTATCAATGGTTAAGATAAGGAGAAAGAGAAAAAATGGAAGGAGAGAGCTCCCTACTTGAGTGTCTTGGTACGTATTTATAGAGAATGAATGTAAATTCACCTAGTCTAGTCTAATGGACCCAAGATAAAGTCTTAAGCTAGTTAATATAAGCCCACAACTTATTTTATAAAAAGCCATATCAACCATTGCCTCTCACTCTCTTTGGTGATAAGTTCAGCAAAGAAAGCAGTTAGAGGGGTCAATTTTGTAGGAGTTTTGGGAAAGTCTACAATTAAGGGCCTAAAAAGACTACGATACTAGAAAGGCTCAAAGAGGCAAGGGTTAAGAGAGGTCAGAGCACTTGAAGATGTTGATATGCTTGAAAAGGTGAGGACTTTAAGAGGCTAATTACCCTTAAGTCTGTTAGTGTTATAGGACATTAGGCTTATTTACTCGTCGTCCATATAAGGTGTTAGATTAGAGTATTTAACCAGTCATTATTTATTAGCTTAATGTTTTCCAGTAGCTCATTGTTTACTTATTAGACTTATTGCATTATGCCTATCTCTAATTGATGACTTAGGGCTTTTTAAATAGCTCATTATCCTTTCTTATGACTTATAGCAATATTCCCGTTGCCAGCTAAAGACTTAGGGACTCATGAGTAGCTTGTCATCCTTAAGAGGATTTATGGTTGCCATGCCTGTCACTTTTAAAAGAGCTTAAGGCTTTTAGGTCTCGTCGTCCTTTCTTAAGACTTACAGATTTAAGGATATCATTTTCCCATCATTCCTTGAATCTAAGACTAAGGGATTAGCATTTTGTGATTTTTTTCATCACTCGTAGTGTATAGGGTCTAAAGCTACTAAGGAGTAGCCTATTAGCAAATTATATTTGCATGGGCTTAAGGTAGAGGACATTTCTTTGGCCTCAGTTTATCTTTAAGTCCTTGTATTTGTCTCAAATGGAGGTAGCAATAAGCTTTCTAAGAATTGAATAAATCATTATAGGTATTAGATAAGTAAAACTTTTCATTGTTAGGCTTGTTTAAGTTCAAATCATAGAGTATCATGTAGATAGATAATATATTAGCCGTAAATCAAGTGTGAATATTAACAACTAATCGGTACGTAGCATAACATAAAGCACATATCTTAAAAATTAGCAATAAAATGAACCATAAATAATAGTAGAGAAGTTTTACTCATCTTTCATTAATCAAGATCATATTAGAAGTGGACTCAAAGTATGATAGCTACACCATTGCATACTCATAATTGTTGCTTAATAATTGTTAGTAATAGAATTTTAATTAGTGAGTATAACTTAGTCAGTGCTTGCAATGATGCGCTATTGTGGTTAGTGGGACCGTTATCCTATGAACAACTTAAATGTTGTCCCCAAAAGTCCTCTTAGGAATGACAAAAGAGGATTGTAGATACCTAATTTTTGCCCTTCTTTTATTTTTCAAATTAGGTTATAGGGTTCTAAATTAGGAAAAGTTCAAAAAATAGAAAATTAAAGAAATCCCCAAAAAATGAAAAAAAAAAATAGAAAAAATAGGAATTCTAGAAGAATATAAAAAAAATAAGAAAATAGGAAAAAGCACAAAAAATAAGAAATTTTGAAAAGTCACAAAAAATTCAAAAAAATAAAATATTTTAGAAAATAATATTTTGTTAAAGTAGATTTTTGAATTTTAATCTAGGTTTAGGAGTTAGGCCATTGAATCTGAGTTTAGATTTAAATCTAGTTCAGGTTGAACAAATCCATACATACAATTTAATTTCACATATGGATAAGGTACAAGCCAACGGCCTGATGATTAAGCATATGGGTATAGTACTAACATTGAGCATGAGGTTTTGGGTTCAAAACTTAGTAAAGACAGGGAAGCCTTTTTTTCACTTTTTGTTTTTAATCACATTAGAGACTGCTACGTATTTAGATCTGATTGCGTTACGTGTCCTAACACGTGGCATCATCGGATTAGACGGCCTTGCCAACGTGGTGCCACGTGTCAGCCATGTAGCATGCCACATCAGCCTCCACGTGTCAAGTGTTGACATGTAACAGATCGAGGTTTGCCAAGATGGCTGATGTAGCGCCACGTCAACGCTACGTCAGCACTTTCCCTTTCTTTCCCTCAGTTTTCTCCCGATTTTCCTCCTCTTTCCTTTTCAAGAACAACTCACTCCCTCCACTTTTTCTTCAATTTTTGCACAAATTCCACACACAAGTACATAGTTTTTTGCATCAATCTCGCACTAAACATGGCATGCTTTGAATTGGTGTTAAGAACAAGTTTAGATTCAGCCAAAAGCACATTCAAATCGGCGTTAAAAAATCAGAAAAAAGTTAGGTTTTCGGGTATTTCTCATTAAATCTGATTATAACTTTACTTTGTTTCTAGGTTGAATTTGTGTATAAATTGATGATCATAGGACATGAACAATACACACAACCAACAGAATCAACTCCTACACTCTCTTTATCCATTTTTTATCACCTCCTCTCTCTACCAATCTCTCTCCTCTTGGGTTTTTCTCTTTAGCAAACTCTAAGCTCAACCACCACCACGGTCGCAACCCTCACTCCATCAGCTCCCAAACACGACCTTCCTCAACCGTTGCCGTAGCCTCTCACCGTTCAACCAAACCGCTACCCTTAAACCCTAACTACCGAAGCTTACCCCCCATGAACCACCACCTTTAGTCACCCTTAGCCCAAACTACTCCTACAGCCACACTCCCTACGTCCTTAAACCCTCAACCTAACCAGCCACTAACCTCCAGCAGCTATGCCGTGCGCCACCCAAACAGCACCGCCGACTGCCACTTCCTATAACCGCTAAATGTCCACCCCAAGCTTCAGCATTAAACTTACCCCCCTATTCCCAATCCAAAACTCATAAAAAACTCCTGACCGCCTCGCTTTGGCCACTAGACCTGCCCAAATTGCCCTCTGTTGAAGGCATTGAAGCTTGACTCGAATCCAGTAGAGCTGACCCAACTCGATCCGACCCGACCCATTTGACTCGCCTAGGTTCAACCTATGCATCCGAATCTAGCCGAAGTTTTTCTTTTTATTTTTTATATATTTTATTTGTTGTTTTATTTTGTTTATTTGTTTTATTTAAATGTAATAGAAAATAATAATAATAGAAAGGAAAGAGAAAAGAAAAAAGAGAAGAGAAAAAAAAAAGAGAAAAAGAAAAAGGAAAAAAAAAAGTAATTTGGTTTTAATTTATTTTATTAAATAAGTAAGATATAATAAGTAGTAAGTAATAAATAATAAATAAATTAAGTGATAAAATAAAAAAAGGAAGAAATAAATAAAATATGAAAATAGAAAAATAAATAAGTAAATAAAAAGATTATTATTTCTTTTTGTCACTTAGAAACATTGATTTCTAAAAATAAATGAAAATAAATAGACCTCTTTTCAAATTAGGACTATTTTAAAGTTTTCAAAAGTTAAAAAACCGATTAAGACATTTTTAGGAATTTCCTTCAACAAATTAAAACTAAATAAAATATAAACTCATTGTTTTCAAATTAAAACAAAACCAATCCACTAAAGTTTTACAAAAAAAAAAAACTACATACATCTGATCTTAAATAGCGGGTACGTAGACACCCGTACGTAAGTATGGATCGACTTAAAATATGGAAACTTTTATTTTTTCCATTTTTAGATATTTATGTAAATTAATCAATTTAGTCACATATATCATAATTTGATGTTTTTAGAAATTAAAAAGGGTATATTTAAAAAGCGAAGTTAAATTCGGAAAGTTAAAATGTGATATCCGTTTAGGGTTTAATAAATTAGCCCCTGGACCTAAATCTCAAGTTTTCAAAAAAACAGCTTTTACAAATTGGTTTTTTTCTTTTAATTGGTAGACTAGTAGTTAAGTTATAGCTAATTCACCCAATTGATTATAACTTAACCCTTTTTCTCAACTCCGATTGGGTGGCAACTCCAAACCCTTTTTAAATTGAAAGAAATGGTTTTCTTTAAATCTTAGCTGAGGATCAGTATTAAATGAGTAGGGTTTAGTACCAATTGGTTGAGAGAAGACCTAATATTATAAAAGAACCGAGAGGGTGAAAAATCAAGCTCGACAGCTTGGTGACTCTACTGGGGACCGTCAAGAGGGCTAACCACTTAAAAACATTTCGAAATTAAAATCGCTTTTCAAATTACCCGCATTGTTAGTTATTTATTTATTTCCTTATATATTGATTTGTTTATTTATTGTTGGTTTCATGTATATATTTGTTTTAATTAGCATATTTATTTTGTAAATAGCATATACCAGGGTATGGGATTTATTTTGCTACATCATGAATGCATGAAAGATACGGTCAAACCCAAGCCGTACTAGGAGCTTAGGACGAAGAGCTATTGTGTAAAGCTTCGGGCGTAATGGGGCAACCACCGTTCGAGGTCGATTAGGTTATCCCACTTAAACTTCGATGTCACCAAGGAACCGTTTCATTGTAAACGTGTGAGGTCATAGAGTTTAAGGATCGCTATAACCCACTTATCTTGCATTACATGGGGTTGACAAATAACTAACAAAGCGGCAATGTTACAAAAAAAAAAATGACAAAGATTCCGGAGCTTTTCCCTATATTCTTCCTAGAATTGATGTACATAGGAGGTCTTGTATATTTTCTCTTCTTATAATTTGTCTTTCCTTTGTAATGTTTTAGAAATGGCTAACTCATCCAATGCTAAGGTTCTCACCAAAGAGATTCATGTCCACAAACCTACAAACCCAAAGCCCATACTCAGCCAGTGGTTTTAAACCTTCAACTCGAGAGAGCAACAGTTCATTACCAACAAAATTAGACCCATACTCTCACTAGCTAAAGTAAAGGTTAACATCACGCTAGTAAGGGTCTTAGTCCATTTTTGGGAGCCCAGAGAAGTAGCTTTCCAGTTTGGACCACATATAATCAGCCCAACTCTAGAGGAGTACACCCAATTGCTCCAAGCTCCTCCTTTGGATGAAATATACGTCCTAGAACTCAGCTTCGGCCCAACATATGTCTTCTCAAAATTCTTAGGGATCCATAAGACTGAGATAAATGAGGCCCTAAACGATTGCAACGAATACACCATCAAGATATGGGATCTAGTCCATTGGTTCTAGAATGAGCCCAGCTCCAACAAACAAGCATTGTTTCATGGGAATTGGAGAGAAAACTAAATCAAGGCCTTGTGCTAGTTATGTTTGCCACTATCTTGTTTCCAAGTGGGTCTCTTCTTATACACTTTAGGGTAACAAAGTTAATGGCTCAATTTTGGGAAGGTAAGTCTTACATTCCTGCCCTACTTGCTGAGCAGATAAAGAATCTTAATTTCTTTAAGAAAAGGGGTTGCGGAGATCTCAGGTCAAGCATGGCACTATTAATGGTTTGGTTCGTTAGTTACATCAAATGCTTTGGGTTGGATTTAATAAGGGGAGCATTTGCAAATAAGATTGACCTTATTGATTCTTTCATCGATAAGATCAAATTACCAGAAGATATCCCTACCCTTCTCTGGATAGAGGTTCTACAAGATTTTCAAGTAGAAGACATACTGTAGATTACCAGGTGGAGTAATTACACTAGGGTCATACTAATTTGCAAGAATTACCATGCCGTGCCACTAATCAGGATGAGTTGGTGTACAGGTTACTATCCAAGCAATATGGTAAGACAGTTTGGAGGGATCCAGGACATAGTTCATTAACCTTCATTGGAACCATTCACTCTTAATCTCGAAGAGCCTCACTCCATAGAAAAGGCATCCAAACTTCACAAGATCAAAGCTTGGTGGGACACTCAGACCATAAGCCCAAACATCGATCTAAGTGAGTTCATAGGAGAAGTGGACAAACACCAAGTTACCAAAGAGTATTTATACAATCAACTTCCTAAGATAGGTGCAATGTGATATTGAGCACCAGAAGTCCTTCAAACCTCCCTTGTGTACCCTAACTCTGAAATGGTAACCTATATGGACCAAATGAAAGTACATATGGAGATCCTCTATGATGAGAAAAATAAATGAGCGAACCTATGCCAAGAATCTAAACAAAGGTCACACGCCCAGGAACACCAGCTGAAGATGGCCTAGAAGAAAATCCAAGAGTTTGAAGAAGCGACTAAGCATGACCAAAAGAAGAAGAAAATGTCATCTAGCCTATAGAAAAAAAGGAAATTAGTATAGATGAATTTGTACCTTTTTCTTTCTTTCATAAGACTCCGAGAATCCAAAAATAATGAATAACTTGCTACTCTGTTAATCATTTGTCGATCTTCTCCTTTTCAACCGTATGATTCACTTGCATTTCATTCATTTGCATTCTTTTTCGAAATATCCATACGTTAGCTTATTGAGAAGTGGTTTTTACCTAGGTCACTAAGATAGCTCCTAAACATCAAACTTTCCAGAGAAGCCCCATCAAAACTCGTTCTCAATCCCGAATGGCCAACAAAGGAAACAACAACAATAATGGCAACAGCAACACCAAGGTTATTGACTCCATGAAGTTAAGATTCCATTCTTTGGAACGAACAAAGGGAAAGATGGCAGATCAACTGAGCTTTCTTGCTAACAATATCTCTCTGCTTAGGTCTATAGCCCCATCAAATGAAGAGCACTCCAAAGCCTAATATAGAAAGAATACTGAGGCCCTACCCCCTAAAACAGAAGAAGCTTACCTTAAAGGAATTCAAGGCTTTGAATCCTTTGAAACTGAAGGGGTATTTCCAAAGGCCAACCTAACCTTTGAGCTAAATACTTACTTATTCCCAATCAACCTGAAACCTAAAGCTGACCAAGATAGATTGAAGGAGCCCAAGAAGCAATTAACTCAATAGATTACTGAAAAAATGAAAACGCTCCAGGGATATGATGGATTCGAGCATGTTAGAATAACAGACTTCTCTGCCTATGATTATGGAAGCTTTCCAAAAAAATTCAAAGTACCTGACTTTGAAAAATACAATGGGACTAGATGCCCCAAGTTACACACTTAGCTGTATGTACGTAAGATGGGCAAGTACGCACAGTATGATCAACTCATGGTCCAAACCTTTCAGGATAGCCTGGCTAGAGCGTTCTGTGAGCAATATAGATTTAATGTCGAAGTGGCACCAACAATGATGGATTTGGTTGCCCTAAGGAAAAGGCATAATGAATCCTTCAAAGAATATGCTCAAAGGTGGAGGTCCCTAGCTGCAAGGGTATCTACCCCTGTGATTGAAAAAGAGTTTGAGAGGCCTTACTTCACTCACCTGATCGGACAAGCCTCTTTTAACTTTGTAGAAATAGTGGTAGTGAGGTATCGAATTAAGAGTGCCATTTCCTCCAACAAGCTATAAGAAACAGCAGATAGAAGACCACCCTCTACTAAACCCACCACCAATAAGCTTAGAGAAGCTACTGTCGGCATGATCAACTTGAATGCAAGACCTAACTCCCAAGTTTCTTTTAGGATAAATCCCCCACTAGCTTAACTACAGTACAGAAGCCAACCGCTAACAGAGCCTTGAGACAGTTCACCAGAATACCTGTTCCACTCAATCAGGTGTTCGAGAAGTTAAGAAGTGATAATTTGCTCCATTCTGAGGCTCCCAGTGAAAGGTACAGGCTAAAGTTCTTTGATCCCAATGCAAGATGTTAATATCATCTAGGGCAAGTAGGCCATTCAACTAATTCGTACTAGAGGTTGAAAAACAAAATCCAAGATTTGATCGATGAAGGTATAGTACAACTGGATTTTGTGGAGGCTCTTACCCAAAATGTCAACAACAACCCATTGCCAAACCATGGACCTATCATCAATATGATATCTGACCACTCAGAATCTACCATCAATATGATTGGTCAAAACCAAGAACCAAAGGTTTATAGGTTCTACAAAAAAGAGGTCCCATAAACTAAAAGGCATACATTCCACGTACCTATGGCCCTAAAAAATTATAAAGCTGTCCGCTTCAATTACCAGGCAATAAACCAGGGGCAATCAAACTAACTTGTAAGGGGGATCACTCGCTCTTATAGAATCTACAATCCAAAGGAAGACTTGAAAAAGAAGGGCGTACTGGAAATGCCAAACATTAAACAAGTTGAACATGAAGAAGGATTAACTGCCTTCACCAAGATGATCAAGTCTAGTGAGTATAAAATAATGGACCAGCTCGCTACAACTCTGGCATAAGTATCCCTTATGAGCTTATTGATAGCATCAGACCTACACCAAGAGGCCTTATTTAGAACACAAAGTGATGTCAAGGTCCCTCGTGAAATCCTAGTTGAAAGGATTAGCTCTATCACCAATTCCATCCTCACCATAGATCAAATTTTCTTCTCTACCGAAGAAATGGGCAAAGAAAGTATGCAACATACAAAGCCTCTATTCATAGTAGTAAGGATAAATAACATCATCGAAATAAGATTCCTCATCGACAACGAGTCATCTCTAAATGTTTGTCCTTTAGTTACCTTGGATCTATTGGGTGTCGATACAATTGCTATCAAACCTAGTTCAACAACGGTAAGAGCTTTTGATGGATCTAGGAGAGAGATAATAGGGGAGGTGGACTTGCCAGTTGATATCGGCCTACAGACGTTCAGTATCCCATTCCAGGTTTTGGGCATTCCAAGGACCTTCAATCTATTATTGGGAAGGCCTTGGATACATTCAATAGGGGCCATACTATCAACTCTTCACCAGAAAGTTAAGTTCATCTCCAATTGCCAGGTCATCACAATTTTGGTTGACTAAGATTACGAAATCTATAAAGAGACGGCCATACCTTGTATTAGTACAAAAGAACAAGAGGACTTTGGGCTCTAGATGTTTAATAAGGTATGCATGATCACTAATCAGTAGAAGCAAGAGAGGCTGAAATACAAAGAAGGCCAACTTAGGTCTTATGGGTTAGAAAACATTCCAACCCCGATGGAAGAATTGCAAAGAATGCAAGCCAGGGGCAAAAAGGGTGACAGGTTGTATCACGCTCCAATGGACTTCCTACCATTGTCAAAAACTTTCATTAGGACCGAAACCCAAAACTCAAAGCCCACTAAAGAAGGCACTTCCAACAAGAATGAAGGGGCTGGCTTAATCAACAAATCCCATCACTTGAATAATTGGTTCTCCATCCCTATAAATTACAATAAGTCTTCCTTAGGGTAAAGGATGAATCATGATCCAGTATTTTATAGAATTTTATAATAAATTGCCTTTGTTCTCCAAATGCTTGTACTCAAAAGAGAGTTCCCCAAAATAAAATCAGCTTCATTTCTCTTTACACCTACCTTACTTATACTCTTCCTTTTGCATACTTTCTTTTTTCTTTCCAGATCCAATGACTCGAATAAAGGCCATGGATACCTTGCACAAATAGGCAATGAGAATATTGATATCACTTTCAGCCCTATTAGGTTAATCGTCAGGAGTGATGTTGATGACCATAATGACGTGCAAGAAAGTTGGCAAAAACATGAAATGAGTAGAATTTTCATTGATGAGCCAACAAAGATAATTAATGTTGGTACCAACAAAAACCCTAAGGTGTTGAAGGTTAGGGAAATTTAGAAGAAAATCAAAAGATAGAGATGGCCACGTTATTATCCGAATACCAAGACGTATTCGCATAGTCTTATGATGACATGCTCGGATTAGACCCATCGATCGTGGTCTATCACTTACTCACACGAAAGGATATTAAGCCTAAGAAACAAAAGTTGAGAAGGTTCCGACCAAATATCTTGTTGAAAATCAAGGAAAAAGTTAGAAAATTATTGGAAGTCGACTTCATTAAGGTATTTGATTATCCTTAGTGGGTAGCCAACATAGTACCAGTTAGGAAGATGAATGGGAAAGTCAGAGTGTACGTAGACTTTCGAGACCTTAATTGAGCAACCCCTAAAGATAATTTTCCTTTGCCCCATATCAATGTGTTGGTCGATAACACAGCCGAAAACCATGTTTTTACTTTCATGGATGGATTTTCCAGGTATAACCAGATTCAAATGGTTGAAGAAGATAAAGCCAAGACCATGTTCATCTCGACTTGGGGTACGTTTTGCTACAAAGCAATGCCTTTCAAACTCAAAAATGCCTAAGCAACTTACCAAAGGGCTATGGTAGCAATCTTTCATGACATGATGCACAAAGAAGTCAAAGTATATGTCGATGATATGATTGCGAAGTCTAAAGAAGGAGAAAATCATGTGGAAAATCTAAGAAGATTATTTGATAGGTTGAGAAAATTCCAATTGAAACACAACCTAGAGGTATACTTTCGAGGCAACCTCAGGGAAATTATTGGGTTTCCTAATCAGCCAAAGGGGCATTGAAGTGGACCCTGATAAAGTTAAAGCGATAGTTGACCTGCCCTCGCCATATATACTTAAAGAAATCAGAGGTTTGTCAGGTCGTTTAAACTATATAGCTCGGTTCATATCCTAACCTACAGACAAGTGTCGTCCTTTATTTAAGTTGTTAAAAAAAGAATGCCAAGATCAACTGGGACGAAGAGTATGAGTAGGCCTTTACAATAATCAAAGAATACCTCATGAGCCCTCCAATTCTAGTAGCTCCAAAACCTGGGAAGCCTTTATTCCTATACTTGACAATATTACCAGAGTTTATGGGGTACATACTTGGTTAGAAAGATGAGGAAGGAAAGGAACGGGTTGTATACTACTTGAGCAAAAAATTCACTAAAGGGGAGCAGAGATATTCAGAAATTGAAAGAACCTACTGTGCTTTATTCTGGGTAATGCATCTGCTCAGACAATACACACTTTACTACCAGGTTGAATTATTGACTCAACACGATCCCCTGAAGTACTTGGCAGACAAGCCAGCCCTAATTAGCAGAATCTTAAAGTGGTAAGTGCTACTATTAGAGTTAGACATTACATATGTGAATCGGAATTCAGTCAAAGGGCAAGCTTTGGCAGATCAATTAGCAGAAAATCCCTCTGATAGCACTCCCCAAGAAGTCAAGTCAATCTCCTCGATGAGGGTATCTTAGTGGTTGGAGGAAACTCTGATAAAGGAAAGGATGATGAGCCACCAAAATGGAAAATGTTCTTCAATGGTTTAGCCAACGTGTTTGGGTGTGGAATTGTAGCAATACTAATATCCCTTGAAGGTACTCAGTATCTTGTGGCCATAAGGCTTATTTTCTCATACACTAATAATATTGCTATGTATGAAGCATGCATCATGGGACTCAAGATGGCCTTAGAGAAAGACATTCAAGAATTAGAAGTGTATGGGAACTCCTCACTCATTATTGGCCAAGCATGGGGAGAGTACAAAACTAAAAATCCTAAGCTAGTGCCTTATCATCGGCATTTGACGGAATTAATGGAAAGTTTCAAAGAAGTCACCTTCAATCACGTACCAAGGACTCATAATCAATTTGCTGATGCCTTGGCTACACTAACATCTATGATCCAGATATTTGGTGGAGTCGAGATTTAGCCTCTTATTATTGAAATCGAAGACAAGCCTACCTTTTGCCTAACGATTAAGGCTATGAACGACCAAAAACGGTAGTATCATGATATTAAGATGTTCTTACAACAAGGCGCATACCCTAAAGAGGCCGAGAAAAGAGATAGAAAGATGATTAGGAGATTAGCCACTCAATTCTTAGTAAGCGAGTCCACCTTATACCGATGCTCTTAAGGTATGTGGCTAACGAAGAGGTTGAGAAGTTAATGAAAGAGATACATGAAGGAGTATGCAGCCTTCACATAAATGAATACATGTTGGCAAAGAAAATCATGAGGCTAGGATATTATTGGTCAACAATGGAAAGTGATTGCATCAAACATGTTAGGCACTGTCATTTATGCCAAGTTTATGCTAATAAGATAAATGCCCCACCACAGGAATTACATGCCCTCTCAGCACCATGGCCTTTTTCAATATGGGGCATAGATATCATCAACCCTATTACTCCAAAAGCATCTAATGGACATCACTTCATATTAGTTGCCATTGACTACTTCAGCAAATGGGTAGAGGCTTCATCTTACTCGAATGTTACTAAAGGGAGCCATAGTTAAGCTCATCAAGAGAGACATCTTGGCTTGATACGGGACTCCTAAAACAATCATCACTGATAATGGCACCAATCTCAACAGCAGGCTTATGATAGAATTATGTCAGCAATTTTGAATCATTCACAGGAACTCTACTCCTTATCAACCCTAAATGAATGGAGTCGTCGAAGTAGCAAACAAAAACCTCAAAAGAATCATTGAAAAAATGGCTGTTACATATAAGGACTGGCATGAGATGTTACCCTTTGCACTCATGGCCTATTGGACTTCCATCAGAATGTCGATTGGGGCAACACCATACTCTTTAGTATATAGCACTAAAGTAGTGTTACCAGTAGAGTTTGAGATCTCGTCACTCAAGGTACTATCAAAAACTCATTTGGACGAAGCCAATTGGGTAAAGAAATGCATCGAACAGCTAAATCTGATTGATGAAAGGAGATTGACGGCCCTGTGTCATAATCAATGTTATCAACAAAGAATGGCTCGGGCCTTCAACAAAAGGGTGCGACTCCGTAACCTTAAAGAAGGAGATTTGGTGTTAAGAAAAGCTCTCCCCAACACACAAGACTCCAAAGGGAAATTCGCCCCTAATTACAGGGGTCCTTATGTCGCGAAGCAAATGTTATCAGGAGGGGCTTTGATTTTGTCCCAAATGGATGGTCTAGATTTAAGAAACCTTGTAAATGCTAACACTGTAAAATTGTACTATCCATAAGAAATCAGTGGGAATTTTGCTCAAAACGCGAAAATGCCAGTCATTTTGAACATCATTGTAGCCTAATTTTCATTATTTATAAGCAAATTTAGTATCCCTGGTCGTTGTCATCGTTGGAATAATCACCCTCTCCCTAGAAAGGTCCAATTACCTTTACCCCATTTAATCGAACCCATATACTGCAAACACAAAAGGAGTTAAGGAATGAGATTTAGAACATTAGTAGTTAACAAAATTCTTTAAAATACTTTATTACGAATTGATCCCCCTTAATGGGGAGTTTTATTGTCTATTTTTTTTTTTTTTCAGAGGAATGTGAAACTCAAGTAAGCAATCGCGGTAGATGGGAATGAGGCTTTTGGGTTAATAAAAGTTCCAAAGAAACAAAAACAATGGGTGGTTTTCCCTACATCAGGCTAATTTCCATGACTTCTCCAAAAGGAACCAGTGAAGTCACTAACGTTGTATGACAAGAATATTTGGGTTGATAATAAGAGACTAAAAAAAGAGCCAATAATTTTCTAATGGGGCCTTTTCAAAAAGGTTTGATGAATTGGGTACTATTGACAAAGACCGGGTAAGTATTTCCATATAGTGTTAGCACACCAATTTTTTTTTTTTTTCCTTTTCTTGCATTTAGACCAATTTTTACTCCCAAAAATCATTTTAACCAACCCATAAGGCATTTACTATCTGCATTTAGCGTTTGGCCAACCTACGAAAACACAATCCTAGCTTGGTTCATCTTCCCAATCCATAGGGTCCCTCTATTCACCAAAATTCTTGTAAGCAAGCCCCTTTCTTCACCAAGTTCTATAAGGCAATTCCTTTCACTAAGTTTCTCTTAACTGGCTCGTAAAGCAATTACCTTCATCATCTTCTTAACTAGCCTTTGAGGTGTTGTCCCATTCTTCTTAAGGTCTTAGCCAGCTTTAGAAGCGCTTCGCCCACCTTGGTTAGTCAACTCATTAGGGTACGACCGAGTTTGGTCATTCTTCTTAAGGTCTTAGCCATCTCTAGGAGCACTTCGCCCACCTTGGTTAGTCAACTTATTAGGGTACGACCAAATTTGCTCATTCTTCTCAAGGTTTTAGCCAACTCTAGGAGCGCTTTGCCCACCTTGGTTAGTCAGCTCATTAGGGCACGACCAAGTTTGCTCATTCTTCTTAAGGACTTAGCTAGCTTTAGGAGCGCTTTGCCTACCTTGGTTAGTCAACTCATTAGGGTACGACTAAGTTTACTCATTCTTCTTAAGGACTTAACTAGCTCTAGGGGCACTTTGCCCACTTTGGTTAGTCAGCTCATTAGGACATGACCAAGTTTGCTCATTCTTCTTAGGGCTTTAGCCAGCTTTAGGAGCGCTTTGCCCGTTTTACCTCAAGCATGACCACACTTCAATTCTTCTTTCAGTTTTTCAGCTAGCTCTTAGAATGCCACCCTTCTCTTCTCCAAATCCCTAATGGATTAGACCTAAGATAACTAACTAGTTGTAGCGTTTCTTAGAATAAAATCCGCTCTTAGGGCAAAAATAGTGTCTGTTTTAGTTTTGTGATAAAGTTTTGCTCAAACTTTGCCATAAAAAGAGGTAATTGTAAATACCTAATTTTTGTCCCCCATTTATTTTTCAAATTAAGTTATAGGATCCTAAATTAGAAAAAGTTCAAAAAATAGAAAATTAAAGAAATCCCCAAAAATGAAAAATTTTTTAGAAAAAATAGGAATTCTAGAAGAATATAAAAAAATAGGAAAATAGGAAAAAGAACAAAAAATAAGAAATTTAGAAAAAAAAAATACAAAAGATAAGAAATTTTGAAAAGTCACAAAAAGTTAGAAAAATAAAAGATTTTAGGAAAAAAAAAACATTTTATTAGAGTAGATTTTTAATTTTAATCTAAGTTTAGGAGTTGGGCTGTTGAACCTAGGTTTAGATTTAAATTCAGCTTAAGCTAAACGAACGGCTTGATAGTTAAGCATATAGGTATAGTATTAGCATTGAGTATGAGGTCCTAGGTTCAAAACTTAGCAAAGGTAAGGAGGCCTTTTTCTCACTTTTTGTTTTTAATCACATCAGAGACTGCTTCATGTTAGGATCTGATTGCACCACGTATCATCGGATTAAACGGCCTTGCCGATGTGGTGCCACGGTATCAGCCATGTAGCATGCTATGTTAGCCGCCACGTATCAAGTGTTAATACGTGGCAAATTGGGGTTTATCGAAATGGTTGATGTGGTGCCACGTAAGCACTTTCTCTTTCTTTCCCTCGGTTTTCTCCGGATTTTCCTCTTCTTTCCTTCCCAAGAATAGCTCACTCCCTCCACTTTAGCTTCAATTTCTACACAAATTCCACACACAAGTACATAATTTCTTACATCAATCTCGCACTAGACTAGCATGCTTCGAATTGGTGTTAAGAACAAGTCTAGATTTAGCCAAAAGCACATTTAAATTGGCATTCAAAAATCGGAAAAAAACTAGGTTTTTGGGCATTTCTCATTAAATCCGATTCTAACTTTCCTTTGTTTCTAGGTTGAATTTATGTATAAATTGATGATCATGGGATACGAACAACACACACAACCAATAGAATCAACTCCTATGCTCTCTCTATCCATTTCTGATCACCTCCTCTCTCTACTAATCTCTCTCCTCTCGAGTTTCTCTCTCTAGCGAACTTTAAGCTCGACCACCACCACGGTCGCAACCCCCACTCCATCAGCTCCCGAACGCGACCTTCGTTGACTGTTGCCGTAGCCTCTCGCCATTCAACCAAACCGCTACCCTTAAACCCTAACCATCAAAGCTCAACCCCCTTGAACCACCACCTTTAGTCACCTTTGACCCAAACTACTCCTACGGCCACACTCCTTACGTCCTTAAACCCCCAACCCAACTAGCTATTAGCCTCTAGCAGCTATGGCGCACACCACCCAAACACCACCACCGACTGCCACTTCTCATAACTGCTAAACGACCACCCCGAGCCTCGACATTAAACCTACCCCCCCCCTATTCCCAATCCAAAACTTACAAAAAACTCCTCACCCTCTCGCTTTGGTTACTAGAACTGCCCGAATCATCCTCTACCACCGTTGCTGCTATTGAAGGCATTGAAGCCCGACCTAACCCGACCTGCCCCCATCCGATCCGACCCAACCTGCCTAGGTCCAACTCATGCATCCGAATCCGTTTGAAGTTTTTCTTTTTATTTTTTATATATTTTATTTGTTGTTTTATTTTGTTTATTTGTTTTATTTAAATGTAATAGAAAATAATAATAATAATAGAAAGGAAAGAGGAAAAAAAAAGAAGAGAAAAAAAAGGGATAAAGAAAAAGGAAAAAAAAAGTAATTTGGTTTTAATTTATTTTATTAAATAAGTAAGATATAATAAGTAATAAGTAATAAGTGACAAATAAATTAAGTGATAAAATTAAAAAAAAAAAAGAAATAAATAAAATATGAAAATAGAAAAATAAATAAGTAAATAAAAAGATTATTATTTCTTTTTGTCACTTAGAAAAATTGATTTTCTAAAAATAAATGAAAATAAATAAACCTTTTTCTAAATTAGAACCATTTTAAAGTTTTCAAAAATTACAAAACCAATTAGAACATTTTTAGGAATTTCCTTTAACAAATTAAAACTGAATAAAATGTAAACTCGATTATTTTTAAATTAAAATAAAACCAATCCACTAAAGTTTTACAAAAAAGAACTACGTACGTCTGATCTCAAATAGTAGGTATGTAGGTACCCATATGTAAGTATGAGGCAACTTAAAATATGAAAAGTTTAATTTTTTCAATTTTTAGATATATATGTAAATTAATCAATTTAGTCACATGTATCATAATTAGATGTTTTTAGAAATTAAAAAAATGTATATTTAAAAAGCAAAGTTAAATTTGGAAAGTTAAAAAGTGGTAATTGTTTAAGGTTTAATAAATTAGTCCCCAGACCTAAATCTGTGGTTTTCAAAAAAGCGGTTTTTACAAATTGGTTTTTTTTTTTTTTAATCAATTGATCGATAGTTAAGTTATAGTTAATCCATCCAATTGGTTATAACTTAATCCTTTTTTCCGACTTCGATCGGATAGTAACTCCAAACCCTTTTAAAATTGAAAGAAATGATTTTCTTTAAACCCTAGTTGAGAATCAGTATTAAATAGGTAGGGTTTAGTACTTATCGGCTTAAAGAAAACTTAATATTATAAAAGAACCAGAAGGATAAAAAACCAGGCTCGACAAAAATGTATATATTCCTCTCCATGAAGACTTGAATAATAACCGGATAATTTTGGCACGTAATTGTCCCTCGTAGACTTGAGTAGGAAATTAACCATCATACGAGTTGCTATTGCTCGTGTCATCAGATCGTTAATTATGCTATCACTAGCTCGGCTGTCCAGCCAATTGCATCAGTCACTCCATCTTCAGTATCTGACAGTGCTCTCTTAGAAGTAGTCAAATGCTGCTCCAATCTCTAGTTTTGGTGATAAAGTCGGTTCTCAAAAGGAACAACATAATGCCCCGCATTCAAATTTTCTTCTAATAATGGTTATACAGCAAGAAATGGTAATAAGGCCCCCGTGTTCACTTTTGCTTCGTTAACTTCATCAAATAAACAAAATTCAAAATTTAGCTCTTCATCGGGCTCGAAATTGGATAGCTCAGAAAGAAGCTTGAACTTGTTCGTGTGTACAGCTCAGACCATTCAATAGCTCGGATCCGGTGGTCTTAATACACTACTGTAGGTCAAGGTGTCCGTTATTGCTGTGTCCCATGGGAAAGATCGGTAAATGTAGTGGAATTGGCAAGGGGTTATTGTAATGCATGGACAGTGGACTCCATGGGGTCAGAAGTTCCATTTGTAGTTGTAGCATACTCATCTTTCTGCATACCGAGCTCGAGGAGGACAGTTCGGATAGTGGCTGCTCGGTGAATAATGTTCAGCTTGAGTATGTTCGAGGGCTGCTTAGAGCCGGGCGAGCACGAAGGAAACCGATAGGAGCGAGGATTGAGCACGCTGCTGTCACGTGGGAAGGCTAATTCGAAACTTGCTATCACTGCTCGGGATTTCTTCAATTTCTGCTCGTGCCTTCTGCGAAGGTCGGTCAGCTTGGTCAGAAGGAGATTGGAGCTCGGATTTGTGAAGAGCTCGATAGTAAATAGTTCGGCAAGAGTCAAAATCTTGTCCGGTCCAAGTCAAAAATTTATTTTGCTGTTGCATTTATGGGCGAGGACAGTTCGGTGAAATTGCTGCTGCGTAATGCAATGGATGTTCACATCTCCCAGTGCTATTTACCTTGCACCATAAATTCTCACCACTCACGAGAGCTCGGCTCGGTAATTGAATTTGGCTCTGGCCGGCAGAGGTTTCCTTCAACAGCTTGGGAAAGGAGGTCGGAAAAGAGACTGGTTGCAAATGCAGTTCGGTTCCGCCATGCAGGGGCTTGAACAGCTCAACGCAGCCATTGCTCGATGTTTAGTTCAGTTTAATGAACATAGCTCGGAATTTCTTGGTTGAGCAGAGCGGATAACTCAATGTCAGCATCTACAGGCCGCTGTACATTCCACGTGAACTCGGTCAATAGGAGCGCGGGGCTTGGAGTTAGAGCCCAGTTAGAAAGAAAAGAGCAGAACAGGTCGGTAAATGAACTCAGTTGTTATCTTCGACTGACCGTGGTACTTGGCAAGTTTTCACTCGTAGCGCAACATTGCAGGTATTAATATGGCTTTTTGGTCTCGCTACTGTCATTAACAGCTCGGATTTTTCTCTTTTTCTTCCTCTTTTTTTTTTTATTTTTTTTAACTTAAGCTCGAAAAAGCTGCTTGAAACTTCGGCTTCAGACATTTCTCGACTAGCTAGGTAATGTTGCTCCGCCTTATAAAAGCTTTTCATCCACTTTGGTTGTACTTGGCCAAGAGCTACTTCGGGAAGATGAAGGAAAGCTTGGATTTCGGTCCGTTGATTTGGTCGGCAAGCTCGGGCTGTAAACAATTCCTGACGAGGGAAGTGCTCGGAGTTTGACTGGTTCTTGGCTAGCTCATGAAGAAAAAGAAATAAGCTCGGTATTGTTACTAGGTCAGTTCAGAATTAGCGAATGTTGGAGAGCTGATTGGCCTTTGTGCTTGAGGAGTTCGGTTAAAGAGTTACTCGGCCTGTCCTTTTGGAGTTCAACTCAGTCTCAGGGGAGAGCTCACGTCTGCTATAGTTTGGAGTGTTTGGTGGACTTGCCATGGTGGAGGTCAACACTATCCAAGTTCGGTTTGCAGCTACAGATCGGGTGTCCGAGATCAATTTAGAGCAGCTTGGTCGTTATTTGCTAGAGTTCGTACGGAGTTCGGAACTGCCATTGCTGCAGTTGACAAGAGTTTCTACTATAGCTTGAAAGTTCTCTGAAGATGACAGGGCTTGTCGTCATGTGGAGTCCAGCCATTAGGAGCTCGGATCAGCTTTGCGTGTGGTAGTGCAGAATGGGACTAGCCATGTGGATGGAGTTCAGAAATGGGCCATTCTTAGGAGGTTCCTAAAGCCCAAAGACGAAAGCCCAAGCCTACTAAAAGCTTATAGATGATGAAGAGCTCTAGAAGGTTCTAGAGGAGTCCAGAATCTTGTATAGTAGTAGGTGGGAATAGGTAAAAGTAGTAGTTGGGAATCAATTGTAACCATTAGATCGAATTGATCTTAACCATTAGATTGTAAAAGCTTTCTGTATATATAGGGGTATTCCCTTCAGATGTAAGAGACAAGTGATTTGAGTGAATACAATATACTATCAGAGTTTCTCTCTCTACTTTCTCTCTCTAACATTGTGAGTGTGTTACAAGCTGACTTAGCCTTCCTTAGTGAGGTCGAGAACGCTAAGTGTTGCACGCGGTCGAGCGACGGAATTCACCCGTGACAAGTGGTATCAAAACCTGAAAAAAGAAGCTGCTTGTGGAGAAAATGTCATCCGGAGGAGACAACAATACTTCAATGGTCGATAAGTTGGCTGACCATGATGATCGCTGTGTTACCAGGCAAAGGACTAGGTCCCGGGACTTGCTAAACTCCCTCCTTAATAGGATGGATAGAGCGGAGTTGAGCATTGTTGAAGCGAAGGAACAATTTGATGAATCACAAGGCAACCTTAAAGAGATGGAGGAAGAACTTCAAGGCAAGTTGCAAGGAGCATTGAATCAAGCCATTGATGAGCTGAAGCAGCGTGACGAGACAATTGAGGGGAAGAATGAAGTACTCCAAGCTTGAGTCATTGCTTTGGAAACTAAGGAGGAAGGTTATGAAGCCAAGATGGATGCTATAATGGCGGCCATGCGCCAGGAGATTGAAGAACTTAAGAACCAACTAGCAGCATGTCGGGCGGCAATGGTAAGTGGAGTGACCATCCAGTCTGCTCATAGGATCGATGTCCCCAAGCCCGAACCTTTCAATGGGATACGATCCACCCGGGAGGTAGACAACTTCCTTTGGGGAATGGAACAATATTTCAATGCTGTAAGAATCCTGGATGACCTCGAAAAGGTACGTACTGCTACCATGTATTTGAAAGATTCTGCTATGGTATGGTGGCGTAGGAGGGCAAACGAAATCAATACTTGGGCTAGCTTTGTACATGAGATCAAGGGGCAGTTCTCTCCCCAAAATGTTGCTAAAGAAGCAAAGGTGAAGTTGCGTCACCTAACTCATAAGGGTGACATCAAGCAATATGTGAAGGAATTCTCAGAACTAATGTTGGAGATCCCAGACCTTAACCAGGATGATGCTCTAGTGATGTTTTTAGATGGTCTGGAACCTTGAGCAAAGTTAGAACTAGATCGAAGGGGAATAGAAGACATCTCTAAGGCCATAGCAGTTGCTGAAGGCCTAACGGAGTTCAAGAAGACAGAACATAAGATCCCAATAGTAAGGTGGAAGGGGGGAGTTGAGAAGGAAAGGAATGGGAGTTCCTTAAGAGGGAAGCCTAAGATGGAAGAGCGGAATAATGATCGGGAAAGGACTTGTGAAGGAAAAGATAGGGAACGATGGAAGCCTCGAGAATTGAAGTGCTATTTTTGCAATGGGCCCCATTATGCTAGGGAATGCCCAAAGAAAGAGCGGTTGGCAGCAATTATGGCAGATGAAAGCTCTAGTGAAGAGGATGAGGCCAAACTGGGTTCGGTACGACTACTTAGTACTATGAAAATGCAGGAGAAGCGAAAGGGGTTAATGTACACTAAGCTAATAGTTGCTGGCAAGAAGTTAAATGCCCTTATTGATACAGGGGCATCTCATCTGTTCATCTCCGATGTAGCAGCAAGTAAGATTGGAATAAAGGTGGAGAAAACCAAGACATGGCTCAAGACGGTAAACTCAAAGGAAGTCCTTACTACTGGAGTCGCCAGGGAGATAGAGCTCCATATGGGAGGGTGGAAAGGGAAAGAAACCATCGGAGTAGTACCTATGGATGACTTCGAATTTGTGATTGGGATGGAATTCTTAGATCGTATAGATGCACTTATTGTTCCTCGTGCAGACTGTATATGTATTCTCGAGACTAACTCTCAATGTGTGGTGCCCGTTATGAGGAAAGCTGGTCAAGCCACAAAATTCCTTTCCGCTATGCAACTAGCGAAGGGTTTAAAGAAGAATGAAGCTACGTAACTAACTACATTAAAGGGGGAAGAAGAGACAGGGGATCAAGAGGTAATTCCACATCGAGTGGGGGAGTTGCTAGAAGAATTCAAAGACATCATGCCTAAAGAGTTGCCAAAGAAGCTATCACAAAGAAGGGAAGTGGATCATGCGATTGAGCTAAAACCAGGTACAAAGGCCCTTGCTACTGTTCCTTATCGCATGCCCCCAAAAGAATTAGAAGAATTGAGGTGGCAATTGAAAGAGTTGTTGGAAGCTGGATTCTTCCAACCGTCAAAAGCACCTTTTGGAGTTTCAGTTCTCTTTCGGAAGAAACACGATAGGCCCCTCCAGGTGTATATTGACTATAGGACCTTAGATAAGGTCACTAAGAAGAATAAGTATCCTATTCCTTTGGTATCAAACTTATTCGATTGAAGGGGAGAGGCAAGATACTTTTCAAAATTGGAGCTACGACTGAGATGTGGAGATGAGTCCAAAAACACTTGCGTTACAAGGTATGGTGCATTTAAGGTTCTTGTTATGCCAATGGGGCTCATAAACGCCCCAGTTACTTTTTGTAGTCTTATGAATAGGGTATTAGCATCATTCTTGGATCATTTTGTTATGGTTTACTTGGATGACATCATGAATTATAGCAAGCCTATGGAAAAGCCCTTAAAGCATCTTCATATAAATTGCTTAGCCTTAAGGGAAAACGAATCATATGTAAAGCTGGAAAAATGTACCTTTACAAAGAAAGAAGTGACCCTTTTAGGGCATGTAATAGGAATGGGGAAGATCAAAATGGACGAAGAGAAGATACAGGCCATTCGAGAATAGAAAGAACCTACTAAGCCCACCGAATTGAAGGCATTTCTTGGCTTGGTAAGTTATTACAAAAATTTCATATGTGGATACTCTTGAATGGCTACCTCCTTAACGGATTTACTCAAGAAAAATGTCTTATGGGTATGGAAGGAAGATCGACAGAAGGCATTTGATACCCTGAAGGAAGCAGTCATTAAAGAACAAGTTCTTATGCCCTCTAATTTTGGTGAAGTATCTGAAGTATGCATGGATGATGGTAATTATGCCATTGGTGAGGTTTTGGATCCAGGAAAACCATCCAATAGCCTTTGAGAACCGAACGTTGAACGATACAGAGAGGCAATACCCAGGAGATGAGAAGGAAAAGATTGCTATAGTATATTGCCTTCAAGTTTGGAGGCACCTTGTAAGTATAAGTCAGTGGGGCTGGTCTAAGTTATTGGATGTCATACAACTCTCTTTTAATCTACAGAAGAATGAGTCCATCGGACAGAGTCCTTTCAAGATCATCCTAGGAAGGCAACCCTTAACTCCTCATACAATGGCAATAGGATATACGGGGTCCAGCCCTCCCGTCTATAATTTTGCAAGGGAATAGCGGGAAAATCACGACTTAGCTTGGACATACTTAGGCCGAGCTATCAAGAGAACGAAGAAGATGGCAGACAAGAAAGGGAGGCTGATGGAATACCAGGTAGGTGACCAAGTGCTTGTTAAGTTACATTTGATATAATGTGCGAAGGGACAACTATATAAAGGTCTAATGAGTCGCTACGAGGGTCCATTCTCAATTGTGAAACGAGTGAGGCAAGTATCTTACAAGATGGAACTTCCATCCAAACTGAAATTCCACCCGGTTTTCCACATGAGCATGCTAAAACCATCCCACAAAGATGAGGAAGACCCTATAAGAGCTATATCACAAAGGGCCCCAATAAGAGTACAGGATTCATTTGATAAGGAAGTGAAAGGGATCATAGCTGATAGGCGTGTGAAGAGACGTGGACAAACTTCCAGACATGAGTATATGGTAAGATGGAAGGGAAGACCAAAGAGTGAGGCCAGTTAGGCACTAGCCGAAACACTATGGCAATTTAAAAACAAGATTCGACAATTCCACGATGAAGGAGCGACGAGGGCGTTGCTGGATTGAGCGGGGAGAATGTTACGAACCTCCCAAAATGGGCAATTCTTAGGAGGTTCCTAAAACCTAAAGACGAAAGCCTAAGCCCACTAAAAGCTTATAGATGATGAAGAGCTCTAGAAGGTTCCAGAAGAGTCCAGAATCTTGTATAGTAGTAGGTGGGGGTAGGTGAAGGTAGTAGTTGGGAATCAATTGTAACCATTAGATCGAATTAATCTTAACCATTGATTGTAAAGGTTTTTTGTATATATAGGAGTATTCCCCTCAGATGTAAGAGACAAGTGATTTGAGTGAATACAATATACTATCAGAGTTTCTCTCTCTACTTTCTCTCTCTAACATTGTGAGTGTGTTATAGGCTGACTTAGCCTTCCTTAGTGAGGTCAGGAACGCTAAGTGCCGCACAGGATCGAGCGACGGAATTTGCCCGTGACAAGAATACATATGTACATGGAAGGGCTCGGCATGACTCGGTCATGGTTAGTCAAGAAGTTTGGTTAAAAAGAGTTTGTCGCTCGGGCTTGTGGATGCGGCTGCTCAGCCAAATGCAGCTCGGTGCGGCGTAGACTTGGTGCGGTTTCAACAGAAGAAAATTCCGCTGCTGCTCAAAATTGAAGCGTTTCGTTCTGCTCTTGGGAGAAGCTCGGAAGAAAAAAGCTTTCCACTTGCTGTTCGGCTTGACACATGTTGGATAATTCATACAGATAGCACCAAGGACTTTGTTACAATTAATCACCGAATCAACAGCGGGTATCGATTAATTTTTTATGAAGGAATAACGACAGTTACATTGCAGTTTTCAAATTTTTGCAGCACACACAAATTTCAGAGCAAAAACCATGAAATTGCAAGAGGTGTTGGACTTCACCGGCAACAAAAGCAGTTACGTGAGGCAGTTTCTTAAAATTGCTGGTACCACCGACAAATAGCATGTTTAAAGAAAACATGTTCAATCTGAAACATTAACCGCTCTCAAAACACGGAGCAAAGTAACATTAACGCACATATTTCGAGCAGGTGGAAAAGAGAAATTCTAGAATATGAGCAAACCAATATTTCTTAGACAAGCATGCCGTGCGTGGAAAAGAAAATGAAGTGAAGAAATTACAACAAACCACATTTCGGGAGAAACCGTAAAAGAAAGAAACATCCCCATGGAAAATTTCAAGGAAACATCGAAAACTGTGGCGATGGACTGCGTAATTCCTGTAGAGAAAGTCAATTATTGATGCCAAATTTTTTCATAACTAGCAAACACCTACGAAACAAAATAACGATTATAAGGAGTATCGGAATGTATTCTAATATGACCATTCCGATGTATAAATCAACCCTCTTATCTCATAAGAAGAAAACTGCCACTAATTAAGTTAAGGAGAAAGAGTAAGAATGGAAGGAGAGAACCCTTACCTGAGTGATTTGGTTCATATTTATGGCAAATGAAGGTAAGTCCGCCCAATCTAAACTATTGGATCCAGGCTAAAGTCTTAGACTAGTTAATATAAGCCAACAACTTATTTTATAAAAAAAAAAAAAAAAAAAGCCATATCAATACTTACGATGTTAGAATTCCTATATTATCTATCTAAATTTTATGTACAATAGTATAGGACCTTTTCATTGTAAGCTTGTAATTTTCCACGTATTTCCTTGTATAGATATCTCTGTGTATTTCAAGTTTATTGTAAATTCTATTTCCATGTAATATCTTCCATTTCCTTGTAATTTCAAATTTATTCTAACAATGGAATTCCGATACAATTGTAATCCTAAAAACTTAATAGTGCTACATTATTATTTAGTCATTAGTCCCTAGCATCTGCATGTCTTCATATTACATACTTATTATTTATTTGTAAATGTTCATGCTTAATTGCATTTGCTATAATGTAAAATATTTCACTATTTCTATACTTAATTAAAAGTGAAAAAAAAAAAAGTAGAGAGAGAGGATCATATCGATTTTGCTTAAAAAATAATTTTTTAGTTGCCATTTTGATACTTGTTAAGTTATCATAGAATAGGCTCATTAACTTTTAAGTTAGAAATTTTCTAGGCTAAATATGTAAATAATTTTTTTTAAGTTTTTTTTGGATAACTTGTGTTAGGCCCCAACTAAAATAGCTTCCCCATTTAAAAATAATAAGATTTAGAAACAATCACTAGTTCACTCTTTATAAATATTATAATAATAAGTTGCAAATTTATGATCATTACTCTAATCATTTTTATTGCCTAATTGCATGTTTCTTTTTAACCTTCAAATTTGTAAATAATTATAATCTTCCTAAGTAAGCAAAAGATCTATACCTTAGTTCCTTATGTTCATCAAAATGTTTCTAAATAGTTACCTTAGAATAAATCTTATAAATAGGTCATCTTATCAGTTAGAAAATTTTCATAAAAAAATTACCTTACTCTTGTAAACTAAAGCCTAATTGTCTTTCTTCATAATAATTAAAATTTTCATATTAGTTGCTAATGGAGTGCCGACTCATGGACCCTTCACTCATGCCAAACTTAGAGGCTTGCAGGTTAGGAGAATCCTATTTGCTTTGCTCAACCTAGATGAGCACACTTATCTAGAAGGCTAGATGGCAAATGCTTTACGTGGTTCGCTCGAACATACACTAGTCTACTCATTCTCTCGTTCAAATGTGGAGTGTTCAGATGCCAACTAATTAAGTGCTGAGGCTAAGGTCCTATACACCGAGCTTTCCTATCCCATTCTACTAAGCTAATGCTATACTCAATCACTTTGGTAGCCTTCAATACAACACATCAGCAACAATATTAGCACTATGTAGCTCTATTCTATTACTTTAAGATTCTAAATGCAAACCAAAAGACAAGTCGCCACCTATCCTTTACTTTTCTAACAATTGTACTATATTTCTATTTATCCTTTGTCATATTTATCCCTTTTTGTTTGTACTAGGAATCTTCTTTGTACATTATTCTTTATGTAATTTTCATTAGTGTATTGTTGCCCTAAAGGACTTACTATAAATAGTCCCTCAATTGTAGATATAGACAATGAATATATGCATACAAACATTACATATTATTCCTTATTCTTGCAAGATACCTTCTCTGAGCAACAATCTACACTCTTGTATAATTTTTTTAAATAGCTCAAGATTAGTGATGAGTAGACCTTAGTATTAATTTGTACATTACATCAAGTAAAGCACTAAGCCATGTCATGTTTGTTGATGTGTCATATCTAACGAACTAGAAACTAGGACAGATATGGGATGCCCTATATGGTTACTAAGGAAGGGGATAGTTATAATACTTTTTTCTTAGATAAGAATTTGTATCCGTTAGTAGACTTTCAAAAAACATAAAAAGAAGAAAAAATAAATAAAAAAGAGAAGAGAGATAGAAGAAAGGAAAAAGAGGGAGAGAAAGTAAAGGCTTATTACAAGTTTTTCCATCCAGGTTGGCCCAAGTGGCCAAATCTTCAATTTATGTCATCTACTTCTAAGTCAATCTCTTGATGCAGTTTTTGATGTCCATTAATCCTTTTTCAAGTCAAGAAACCTTATCTCAAATGCCTTTTTTGTCATAAATGGTTTTTACTAAATTCCTCATTTGTAAATTTCTCCAGTCAAGAGGTTTTTCAAATTGGTTATGTCCTTTAGTTTTATTTCTTCAATTGCCATATAAGGTTTTAGTGAGCCTATAGGACGTTTACCCTTTTGTTTAATTTCTTTAGGGATTTAGCTAGCTCATAGAGCACTGTTCTTATCAATATTCACTTTTAGGGTTTCAGCCAGCTCATAGAGCGTTATTCCCATCCAGGTTTTCATTTAGAGTCTTAGCTAGCTCAAGGAGCGCTTTACCCATTTACCTAGATTAATCAACTAAGAGAACCATAACTAAGTTCTTCTTTAAGGTCTTAGCCAGTTCAAAGAGTGCTTTTCTCATTCACTTGGGTTAATCAACTCAAAAGAGCATAACCAGGTTTTTTTTTTAGATCTTAATCAACTCAAAGAGCGCCTTACCCATTCACCTTAGTTAGTCAGCTCATAAGGGTACGACCAAGTCTTCAATATCAATTTTGGGTCTTAGCTAACTCAAGAAGTGCTTTGCCTATCTCATCTTAATTAGTCAGCTCATAAGGGCACAACCAATTCCTTAATATCTCCTTAGGGTCTTAACTAGTTCAAGGAGCACTTCATCCATTTCATCTTAGTTAGTTAGTTCATAGGGGCATAACCAAGCCGTTAATATTTCTTTAGAGTCTTAACCAGCTCAAGGCGCACTTCGTCGATCTCATCTTAGTTAGTCAACTCGTAGGGGCATAATGAAGTTGTCAATATCTCTTTAAGGTCTTAGCCAATTCAAGAAGTGCTTTGCTCGTTTAATCTTAGTTGGTTAGCTTATAAGGACACAACCAAGTCTTCAATATCTCTTTAATGTCTTAGCCAACTCAATAAGAGTTTCGCTCGTCTCATCTTGGTTAGTTAGCTCATAGGGGCATGACCAAGTCTTCAATATCTCTTTAGGGTCTTAGTCAGCTCAAGAAGTGCTTCGCCCATTTCACCAAGGTTAGTTAACTTAGAGGAGCACGACCAATTCCTCAATATTTCTTTAGGATCTTAGCCAACTCAAGGAGTACTTTGGCGGTTTCATCTTAGTTAGTAAGCTCATAAGGGCATGGCCAAGCCTTTGATATGTCTTTAAGGTCTTAGCCAACTTAAGGAGCACTTTGCCCGTTTCATCTTGATTAGTCAGCTCATAAGGGCATGACTAAGTTCTCAATATTCATTTAGGGTTTTAGCCAGCTCAAGAAGTACTTTACCTAATTCACCTAGATTACTTAGCTTAGAGGAGCATGAATTTAAGGTTTTAACCAACTTAAGGAGCACTTTACACAATTCACTTAGGTTAGTCAGCTTAAAGGAGCATAACTAGGTTTTCATTTAGGGTCTTAACTAGCTAATGGAGCGCTTTACCCATTTACATAGGTTAGCTAGCTCATAGGGCGCTATCCTCCTTTTAATATCTTTTTAGAGTCTTAACTAACTCATGGAGCACTCTATCCATTCACTTATGTTAGTCAACTCATAAAGCATTACCCTCCTTTCAATATCTTAAGGTTCCTGCTAGCCCGTAGGGATGCTACCATTACTATTATTCGTTTCAAGCCTCTTGTCACCAAATCCCTCATGGCCAGGCTAAGGATAGCTAACTAGTCGTAACACTTCTTAGGATAGAGTCATCCCCAAGGTAAAAATGGTGTATCTTTTGTCTTTATGGCAAAGTTTTACCTAAACTTCACCACTAAGAGAGATAACTGTAGGCACCTAATTTTTGCCTCCATATAATTCTAATTTTTTTTTTATGGGTCCAAATTCAAAAATAAAAAAGAAGAAAATTTTTTTATAAATGATAAAAATATAAAAAATAAAAAAATTACAGTTTTTTGAAAAATGATGAAATTACAAAAAAAATGAAAAATTATAAAGTTGTTTTTTAAGAAAATAGATTTTTTGAAAATAAATCGTTTTAGGGTCCATAAATTTGGTTTTAGCTTATTTCAAGTAGCTTTATTTAGAGGGTCACGTAACTAAAGCATAATTTAATTGTATTAAATGTCAAAGTATAAGCCAATGGCCCAATGGATAAATACTTGAACTTTGGCATTGGGTTAGCTTGAAGTCATGGGGTTAAATCTCACTAGGGATACATGTACCTTTTATTTTTTCTTTCATTTGTAGAAATCGGTTGAGTATGGTAACATCCTAGCTTAACACAGAATGCATGATCACATACGAATACTTATTTGAAAACTTAAATCAACCTACTCATTCATCAAAAGACAACATTGTTTACATGATAAAGGGGTTACTACACCAGAGTTCAGTTGGATATTCTGTTACAACTTATGTGTATAACATAATATTTACATCAAAATATGGACCAACTTTTTCCTTTGTTATCTTCACAATAATAGGATTTTTGACTTAGTACAGGTTCCATACAAAAGTTGTTGACTCCGACTCACGCTCTTAGTATATATATCCCCACCCCCTTAGCGTTGGGCCCTTCACAATGCAATTAACTTGAGGATATAACATTTTATCCCCTTAACTACTGAAGTTAAGTGAGAGTAGATAACAAACAACATAATATAAACAATATGATAGATAATACTGCATATCGCAACTAAAACAATTCAATCATAACCCACAAGTTCAACTTCACATATGCATCCGCCAAACCGGGCATTTATTATTAACAATGCAGCATGCTATACTCATGCACTATGCTTACATACATGACATGCATTGGTACCAATATCCTATGCCCTCCAATCTTCTGTTGGTTAGTCGATATAGTCGGGTATCCAGATACAACATCTAAGAACCTATAGGCAACAAGAAGCTACTTGGGAGTAAGACCCCCAACTTTGCTTTACAAAATTAGATTATACACTGTAGTTCACCAAATTAAAGTGGCAACACTACCAAATTAGACTATACACTGTAGTCTACCAAATTTGACTATCAAAATAGTCATAATGTTTGGGCAATGCAATCTATATGCTTCTAAAAACTGAGTTCATAAAGCCATATTCTTTCCATGATCACTTGGAAGCCTCATTTTGAAAGTTTTAACTTATGAGTCCCTTTTTGTGCCGTGCCGTGCCATAATATATAGTAACAACTCAAGAATATCAATCAGCACAATCAATCTTTAAGTTTTATTCAATTTAATTATTTGATTCTAGTTTTCGAACTCTCTATAGTGAAATTATAGTATCTTACTTAGAGTTCACTTAGGTGAATACCTAGAAGATTGAGTTAGTAATCGCTTAACTTCCCTAGTCAGCACAATTATTCGTAAACACAATTCATCACCTAACATAGCAACATAATAATTCAACTAAGGTACAATTATTGTCATTCAAGATCATCACATCAGCATCCACTATAGTAGCATATCAATTCACCTAAGATATACTTATATTCAATCAATACAGCATCAAACAACACACAGTGTTATGAGTAGTAATATGTCACCTCCAAGCATGGGTTACATCCACTTACCTAAGCATAGAAATAGTGCAATATCCTATATTTTGTGACGTAATCCTTCCTTACTTATCACACCTATGAAAATATAACACAATCTTCAAATCAAGTATGGGTCAAACTCGAACTATTATAAGTTTTTATTTCCACATTTTTAAACTTTGTTTGACCATATCTTACTCATTTCCTATTCAATTTCAATAAATTTTATGACATCACAATTGTTATTTTAAGTACTATTAAGATATCTTGAGAATCCAGTCTATCAATATTATCAAAAGTTTAAAAATACCCTTTTCTTATTACGACTCAACTGTAGTTACCCTAATTTCGTAATTGACCTGAATAAGCTTTAGTATTAAACTAAAACCCCAAAAAAAAATCACACTTTCCAAACTTATCCAGCAACCCTTAATATACCCCAAAGTGTTTATTTTACTTAAATTTGATAAGTATCTTACTAATACTAATTATTATATTATTATATTACATATTAAACTAATATATAAGCTTATATTAAGAAAATACTTAATAAATAGTATATAAGCCTGATTAGTTTCATGAAAAATCTTATAGACTCACAAAAATATGTAGTTTAATTATTGACTACGAATTACACTAAACAAATTATTATCTATTTTTACAAAAATAAAGGTTTTAGCTTAAAATTACAAAAAATTAGGGAAAATAAAAAATTTATGTGTGAGATAAAAATTAAATATTCCAAATATCATTGTAAACATCTAAAAGTCTAAACATGTAAGGCTCATTTATTAATTTAATCAAAAACTAATTATTTCAATAATTTGGTAAAATTAGTAGTTTTATTCAAAATAATTATAAAAAATAGTAAACATGCTTAATTTCAAAAATTCTTATTACCACAATTAAATATATATATTAGGTACTTTACGTACAAATTTTCAATTTGAAAGGACTTTATTTAATATTTCTAAAATTTAATTTAATTTAATTTTTGTTCAAACAGAGCTATTTCTTAAGGACCTTATGTTTCTAATAATTATTTCACTAAAATAAAATTACTACCTTATTCTACATATAAAATAACTCTAGAAAACCAAGTTTCATAATTAAATAACATAATTTTCTATTTTTAGAAAATTTACAAATTTTCGGCTAGAAATTTAATTCATTTGAACTGATAGCCTCCGGCTACCTAACTTTGTTGGAACACCTCATTTGGTAGTGCTTTCCTTGATCCTAAATGGCCACTATAATCAAACACCAACAACCTATTGAACAGCCCTATATTAGATCCGTGCTCTATTTTTGCTCTAATTTTTTTATTTTCTTCTAACTTTTTTCGAAAATTTCTTGAGTGTTTTTCTTTTATTTTTATACTTCAAAAATGTTGTTTTTGAAGTGTGTATACCCTATTTATATTTTCTAAATGGATTAGGATTAATAAAAATTAGACGTATCATTTTCTTGATTTTTCAATGCATGAGGTGTTAATTTCTTTTTTTTTTTTTTTTCCATTTGACTCATCAATTGTAATTGATCTTAGGCCATTACATCATGGGATGACTTACCCTTTCATTTTTATTAATTTTTCATTATTTTATATTAATTTACCTTATTTTAATAATTTATTATTATTATATGTATATATTTAATATATATAATGCATATCATATGTAAATACATGTATATTATGTATAATTCAACTTTATTTTTTATTTTTAAAAGTTAATTAACATATCTCTAATATCTTTGGATTTCATAGAGTCAAAAATCAAAGTTAAATCATGTTTAATTCACCTATATGGTTTCGCTTTTTCAAAATGCTTCATTATTTAACCATCATTTTGCTAATTAACGACTTTGTTTTCGGTCGTTCTCATTGAAGTAGAACAAAAAATGAAACGGGCTTAGGAACTGGATCGCATACGAGATCAAGAAAGGGCAATCGCAAGTCAAAACCTCAATGAGGAATATTATAGAAACCAAAACAAAATATCCATTCTACGAATCGAGAACAATCAACTCAAATTTAGAATTAACGAGAAACATATCTAAAAACTCGAATTTTATGATTATTGACTTTAATGATAAATTAACATTTTTCTTAAATTAATGTTTTTGTATAGTTTATTTTGAGAAATTGATTTTACTTAAATTACTTCATATAACTTTTTTAATTTTATTGTGAAGTTTAAAATAAAATGGATAACTTAGTTCAGTGCCTTAAATTTAAGGACTTAGATTTTAGGGTTATTGAATTGGCTTAAAATCCTGCAGTATTACAAGCATAGGAGATTCCTTTTTTTTAAAATCTAATTTTAAATCTTATCAAATCTTTTGAATATAATAGAATTATGTTTAAATCATTATTGGAGATAACATAAATCTAATAGGATAATGTTAAATCCAAAAGAATAAAAATCTATATAAATTTAAATTTAATTTGATTTTTATCAATATAAATTTGAATAAATATAGAAGATTTGACATCAAGTTTTATATATGGGATCGCGTGGTGTGAACTAAAGAAAAGAGAAGCCCCGTTCCCCATCAGCACAGCAGCTCTAACACCCCGAACCACCCACATCTCCTTCATCATCCTATTCTCCCTTGGTAATTCCATCCTCAATACATAATACACCACACTATTCGTCACTGCACCATACAATACATGCCTCACATGTGCATTCTTCACTGCAGCAGCTCCATGGGTACTGTAGTTCATCAATCAGCAGAACGTAGCAGTCTGAGCAAACCACAACAACAGCCGAACACATAACCACTCTTTCCTTGACCAATAACGCACTCACTCAGCTGGACACGAACCTGATGCACTGCAACCATCTTCAACACTTGACCGATGTCATTGCAGCACCCATCTACTCCAACAACCAAACACGCGACCAGCTACATTGCGCGTTACTGCTATAGTTTATTAAAGCATAACTAGCCCCTATCGCAGCTGTGACAACCCTTGCCTACCACAAAACACAACCCCCTTCATCCATCCCCTCTCCTTCACCAACACAGCACCACAGTACAAGAAGACCCAACGCCACTCCACTGTCAACACAGCACCGAGTGGCCATAACTCAGCTACGTACTTTATCCACTTTCAATTTCACATAGCACAATCCACAGCTTCAACCCACATATACCCTTCATACACTGCCTGCACTTTACAACAACTGTACACACGCTCCATCATGAGCAGCTCCAATTGTCCTTCATCGCACAGTACAACAGCACGCAACTGCCCGTCACTTTACGTCCATAGCTACATAATACGCAACAATAGCTGCACTTCGCTCCACCAAGCTCTTCTTGTCTTACTTTAGTTCCCCGCTTCACAGCCACAACTCCAGCACCATCTACTCTCTACGACCATCACACGACCAAACATCAAGCAACAACTCAAATACGATCACTCACGGCATTGTCCCAATCTACATTCCACACATGCTTAACCACCAATGTACCACAGACAACTATGATCACTCACTCAGTTGAAAATAGTCCCCTGTACACTCCATCGAACTGCTCCTAGCAATGTCCAACACCAATGTACACATGTGGCCAAATTTTCAAAATCACCGAAAACTACCACCAATCACTACAACATAAACAGAAAACCCCCCTTCTCTAATCGGATTCACACGAAGAGCTCATCTCCCATTAGTTTTGGTGACCAAATCATTAAGGTTCAACGCTCAATAACCGCTAGAGTTAGTTTTTCTTGGCGACCCAAATTCGTTGTTGCTGATTCGATCCGTGACCTAATTTGGACCCAACTCGAATCTAGGCTCCACTGACCGTGGTTATTTGTGCCTAAGTTCAGCTTCTTTCTTTATTTGTTTTCTTAATATATTATAGTTATTTATTTATTTATTTATGTAAGTTTGTTTAGTAATTGTTTAATAGTAAATATATATATATATATATATATATCTTAGTTTAGGAAATTTTTTTAGTATTACTTTTTTCCTTAGAATTTCTCATTTAGAAAAAATTATTTTTTGGAAATGAAAATTAATAACAAACCTTTTTTTTTTAAATTAAGATGTTTTAGAGAGTTTTCTATAAAGTAAATATTCAAGAATTGAGACCCTTTTAGAATTTTCTTTGAAAAAACTAAATAAATTGAAAAGAGTAAAGTTAGTCAATTTTCAAAAATTAAAGTAAACAATACACTGAAGTTTTCAGAAAAAACTACAGACGCCTGATCCCGACTAGTAGGTATGTAGGTACCTTCAAGGCAATATAAAATCTGCCAAAACTTAAGTTTTTTTATTTTTTTCTTATTTTCATTTTTCTTAAAAATATTTAAAAAGGATAATTTTGAAGAATACGCCTAATTTCAGAAAAGTGATAGTGGTACTTATTGGAGTTTAATAGGTAGCTCATAAATTTGAAACTCTCTAGTATTTATTGATTTAAAATCAAGCACCGATAGCTAAATCGTAGTCAATCTACCTAACTAATTATAATTTCTTTTTTTTTTTTTACTCTAGTCAAGTGGCGATTTTAAAAGATTTTTAGTATGAAAAAAAAAAAACTAGAATTTCCCAATTTCTCCAATAGAGGGTTAATATTAAATGAGTTAGGGTTTAATATTAATCGGAAAATAAGAAATGAAACAAAAAAAAAAAAAAACTGAAAAATCCAGCTTGACAAAAGGTAGTAATTCTCCCCCCATGAGTAATAAAGATTAGCTTCCCTCTCGTAGCTCAACTCGGTACAGTGGGTAAATTGAGCCCTACCTTCTTTATTAGAGAATTTTGGCTTGCCTTCCTCCTATTGAGAAATGATCCTCTTGGCATCCCAAAAGAACATCATGTTGTGCTGCCTATCTTGAATCCTCTTGGCAATAATCACATCTTTCGACAACAACTTTATGTCTTTAGTCCTAGTAGGTTCAATCCATTTGCTCTAGAAGTATAAATCTTCATCTAATCTAACCAAAATGTATTTATTATGCCATTTATGGATCTTAGAATTTAGATAGACCATCCATGAACTTTCGACTATGTTGCGTTGCTGCATAGAACCAGCTATTGAACTGCCTTTTGATCATAAAATATATATATATATATATATATATATATATTAAACAGTTGTAGAGTAACTGTAACCTCAAGCTCCTCATAGATTATCTCAAAAGCAACAAGAAGCTTGTATGTGTTCGGAGAGAACATACTCGGTTATACATGGAAGTAGATGAACAATTTCTTTTGAAATGGAGAAAAAGGCAAGCACAACCCAAAATCAAAATATTTTAAATAGAGGTAGAATTCGCATTCGATAGGGAAGCATCCCTTCTTATCTTCCCTTAGCCTACATAGGTATCATTCAAATGGAAGGTCTTAAAAATATTTGTTATACTTTAAAACAATTGTCCTAACTACACCACTTACCACACCATCAAGCGAGTCAATATTATAAATTGGATCATTGTAGAGCTACTTAATAAGGGATCCCTCTTCTCCATCATCTAGGTAAACATCCATTAGGAGAGTTTTGATACAAGCAAGCTTCTCTAACCTTTCCATTGTACTATTTGCCAAGCTACTTGAAGTTGAAGCCAACCCAATCATCTCTTAAGAGGGAGAAGTAGTAGCTTAAGAGTCAGTTAGAGTAATAGAGTAGATTTTGCTTCAAGCCATACTTGATGAAATGCAAAGAATGAATTAATAGAAGGTTGAAAGGAAGTTGAAGGAAAGATTTGAAAAATTTCATACAAGAAGTAAGATTTCAAAAGAAGAAGAACAAAGTGAAGTAAAAAGTGCTTCAAAAAGTTTTTCAAGGGTTTTATAATTATTGATTTGACTATCCCCTCTCGAATAATGAAAATAGGGTTAATTAGGATTTAAAGCACGATTTGATTGTCTGATGTAGATGAAGGACACATGTTCAGTACTAGAGATCCAATAGATACCATACTACCGGTAGTTACTGATGCATGTACTGCAATGATGATAGATTTGACAATTGTCCCATGCGTAAGTACAAATAAAGAGTTAATGAGAAAGCCAAAAGTTGTCACCTTTAGTATAGAAGCCAATAAGACATGTCTCAAGGAATATTAGATAAAGGTTACCAAAAAGATGTATGGCTGCACTACTCAACAGCCACGTAATGAACTATAAGCACCATCCTCGAATGGCCTGCTCACCATCCTAGCATATTGGGTGATACCCCTACATGCACTACCGTAACCAAATTCTCAACTATGGGAGTCAAGGGGCAAATGATGATAAGAGTAATTTTGCTCTTGACTACAGCTCGGCACTTTTCATGTCAAGTTATTTTGCTTTGCTAAGGTCAACAAGTGGACTTATCTTGACGACTTGGTAGTTTTTGGGCTTAGCCAATCTGATGGGCCAGAGAGCCTAGCTTACCCACTTGGGTGCTTTAAATTTGAAAAGAGGCACAAACAGTTAAGTATCTACACAACATGATTACATAACTACCCTTTACTTTGCGTCTTTAGCCATGTGCATAAATTGATGAGCTGCCACGGGGTCTATGATTAAGAATGATTTGACACCATGGTTATCAAACAAATGCCTATAAATATGGGGGCATAAGCACTATAAGAACTCTCTGCACTCCTTAAATACACTCTTTCTTTTACTCACTTACTCTCGTATCCAAACACTAACTTAGGCATCAGACTAGCCTCAATACCCCCTTAACTCAATTTTCTTTCTTTATAGTATCTAGATTATACTTTATTCTTTACCAACAACACCAGTAGCTTATAGAAAGGGTCCGTGAATATCTAATCCCCATTTAGCAAAGGCCTATGGACTAGACAAAGGCTGAAGTTTACTAGACGAAGTCCAATTGGTTACTTCGTGCTTCTAACATTGGGGGTAATGCTACACTAAACTTCTTGCATCCTCCTTCATAACAGGCTAATAATAACCAAGCCTAAGAGCTTGGATATACAAAATCTAAGACTTTACATAGTTGTTATAAACTCGTACATGAAGTTGGAAAGAACTCGATGTGCTTCTTTAGGTAGTAAGCTATAAAGATAAGGTTGATTGTAACTACACTTGTACTATTGGTCATTAATTAAGGTATAATTCATAGCTTGATAGATCAACTTTTGAGCTTCTTTCTTATCCCTTAGCAAATGCCATATGATACGAGGCAAGCGCACCTATCAATTTTAATATAGTCGGATATGAGTCCGAGTCGATCCCTCAGAGATTTTGAGTACTAATATTAGTTTTAGCTTTATTATCTAACCGGAAAATTATGATGAGTTGAATGAATTAAAAATACTGAAATTAACAACTAAACTACTTATGAGACTTAATTACGCAAATTAGAAAGCAATAAAACTATGAACGACTTCAAGTATGCAATGATGTATTTAGGAATTATTTCCCCTAGTGTTTAACATGTAACCTTTTTAAAATGTATTCAATTCAGTTTCTATAATTCTTGACCGGAGGGATTCACAATTAAAGCTAATATCTTTCTCAAGCATATTAACCCTAATCCTAAATTATTTACCGGAATCTCTTCACTTAGTAATATAACTTAGAATTGCATTAATGTTTAATGAATTCCCACACAAACAATCAACTTTTCCGAAAGAATCATGTATCTTATCTCTAAGTATACATGTAATTCTCTTCAATTATGTTAAGATCTAATTACACATGCAATTTCTCAATTAACATGCATAATATCATATATTGATACTCTAGAATTATCAATCCACAATTAACGACATAATTGAATCAAGAAAAGATAGAAACTTTCTTGAAATTATAATTCAATCCAAGGGTTACATGAAACCCTAGGTTCCATAATCCTAAATACTTGAATTCTAAGCTATCATAACGAATCTAAAAACAAGTTCCATCAAAAACATAAAATAAAGCATGAAAACCCCTCTTGATTTGATGAACAATCTCTAATCTTGAAATCGATGTCGTTATCGCTTCTTGATGTTCTCCTCAAGTCTCTTCTCTTCTCTTGTGTCTCCGTTTCTGTAATGTCTCTCCTTCTTTTGAACCCTAAGATCCCCTTATATATGTGTATTTCACGGATTTTATTTTCGTCACCAGACACGGCCTGGAACATGGCCGTGTCCCCAGGCCGTGTAACTTTCTGCACAAAGGCAAAATTTCTGCACAACTTCAAAACTTCATAACTTCTTCGTTTGAATTCGGAATTGAGTGAAACTTGATTCCTTTTCTTCGTTTTCGAGCCTAGAACGCGTTTAAACCCTGAAATCAACATTTTACTCAATTAAGTATCAATTTCTTTAAATAAAACCAAAAATGTACGGGAAATGCTATAAAATCACCATATAAAATATGTTTAAAATTAGAGTTATCACCATACTTCAAAGAATTCATAATCAAATCCTTCTAAGACTATTATGCTATAGCTGGTTACACCTCCAATCATTGATTGACAAGAACTTCTAATCTCGTATTTAGAAAATACTCAATAAAAGGTTGATCATTCAAATTTAAGAGAGATGCAGGCCAACTTTGACAACGTATCAATGAAGAGAATCCTCCCGTAAGCATTTGTACTCTAGATAAGTACTTGCTCATAACTTTATCCATTGTAGCATACTCACCTTTCACTTCCTAAACTATCAATTGGGAATAAAAAAAATCTTCTAACCTCTTAGCTCCAACCTCTTTGTCAAGCTTCAAGCTAGCTATTAGTGCCTTGTACTTCACTTTAGTATTATTTGTTCAAAAATCAAACCTTAGTATATAATAGACTCTAAGGTTGTGTAGTCCTTACAACACAAGACCAGCTCTACTTCGCTCTTGTGTTGAAGATCAATCTACATATAAATACTAGATAGGCATTCTATCCTACTCGACACTGTCCTCTTTACTTGTAGATTTTGCTACAAAGTCTACTAAAACTTATGCCTTCAGAGGAGTTCTTGGTCAATATTAGACATTACATACATTGAGTTTGAGTGCATACTTCATCATTCGTTTTGACGAATCACGCTTTAAAGAGCTTAATGCAACGATTAGTTAATTAGAATCATGACTTTATGAGCCTCATAATAAGGTTTCAACTTTTTCGCTACTATGACCACAACAAGAAGAAACTTTTCCATCTTTGTGTATCTAATTTATAAACTTTGCAGAACATGATTGACATGATAGATCAACTTATGCCTCTTTAACACACAATAGAATTGAAAGAGTTTAGCTACTAATTGATAGGTAAAGGAACAACTCTTCACCTAAAATGGGCTTTGAAAGTACAGGCAAGGATGCTAAAAAAATTTTCAATTCCTCAAATGCAGCACCATATTAGTTAGTCCATTTGAACACCTTTGGGTTCTTTAATACTTTAAAGAACTTGACTCATCTATCGGCACTTCTAGAAACAAACCAATTGAGTGTTGCTATGCAACGTATTAGCTCTTGTACTTCCTTCATAGAACTCAAGGACTTCATATCTTTTACGGCTTTGATCTTCTCTAGTTTAGCTTTAATTCCCCGTTGAGTTACCATATAGCCCATAGTTCTTCTAGAAGTGGCTCCTCCTTTGTCACAGCTTGTCATTCTAGGGCAAAGTATCTTTTCTTTTGCTGAACAACCTAAGCATTCTAATCCACTTTATGCTTTTGCGTAATGTAGTGCTTAGGTATGCCTAAAGTACCAAAAGGAGACTATGCAAACACATTGGCATTTAATCTCAAAAATTGTATCAACTCTTGTCTTAACTTTGGGGATAAGAATTTTCCAATGTGAGTTATCTTCTTTAGGTCATCTTAGAGCCTTATTTCTTCAATCTCTTTATCCAGTTTCCTTGTATCCTCTAGTTTTCAATTTAAGTCTGCCTCAATACGAAAAACTTCCTTGCATTTGAGGGCCTTTAAGTATAAGGACCTTGTGAGCTATCGATCACCTTTGCAAACCCTTACTCTAGTTAGAGTTAGGAATTTGGCCTTGAGGTGCATTGTAGATGGCACCATGACAAATAGGTACTAACTAGGTTATTCCATTATAGGACCAACACTTGACTATAAGAAAATCCACTTTATTGTCTACTCCATGATTGTTATCCCCAATCTAGATGGGGATGGAAATGACTCCAACAACATGTATTGGTTAATTGTTGAAAGTGAACAAATCATGGTCGTTAAATCGTAGTTGGGCTTTGATGATGGGCCTCATTTGGTCATAGGCATGCTTGAAGATTTTATTTGCTAAGCTTTTAGTATCTATAAGAATCTTTTGAACTTTAGAATTTGCAATTCTTGTGTTGATCAGTAATGCATCATCATGGGCACTTAGATTCCCTCAAAATCTTTTTTGGAAAAAGAAATTGATTATCAACCTTTAACCTCTTGCCTTACACATTATAGACATAATCAGTGGCATTAGTTGAGCTTTTAAAGTAAGACTAACCTATATTAGATGGTTTGCCAACAATGGTGTTGATTACACCATTTGGAGCCCTATTTTTGGTGTTATTGCCATCATCTCCATCATTTGTTCTAGGTTGATTAGGTTTCTCAGGGTAATCTTGTTCATTCCTTCTTCTTTGGGTCAACTACTTAATGTTTTTAGCATCCTAAGCTAAAAGTTTCCTTAGATATCCTTGCAGAACATCATCTTCTAATGCACTAACAACTTAAATGCACTTGTTGGTATTATGTCCCTTATCCTGGTGGAAATCACAATACTTGTTTGAATTTCTTCAATAAGGATTACCTCTCATCATCTCAGGCATTACAAAATCCTTTAGTTCCAAACTTCCATCAAGATGTCTAACATAGAACAACTGTGGGGAGTACAATTGGAGAAGGTTAGAATTCATGGTTACTTCCTATCCTTGTTGCTCCCCCTTAAAAAACGATCGTCTTGGTTGTTGGGACAATCTTTGGCACTAGCTTAGCCTTTATCATTCTTGCAATCATTTCTATTCATATCAACCTCATGCCGAACTTTTACATTGTCTTTTTACCTAATGTAAGAAGTGACCTTTGCCTTAAATTCAACAAACTTCTTGGGCTTATTTTTGGTTATGACTTGAAAAAGTTACCTTGGGGTTTCACTCTATCAGTAACTATATTCAACGCCACATCTTTACCATAAATTAAGATAGCTACTCTCTTATAGACTGTTCAAATTTTTGCTTTATTGTAGTAAGGACTGAAGAATCCTTGATTAGTAACTTTCTTACTAGAAAGTGTTATAAAAATGCCTAGGTGAGATCATCAAAGCACATAATAATGTTAGTCTTCAAATGCTTAAACTACATACTAGTTGCATTCCTCAAAGTTTATGGGAATGCTCGACATGCTATTACATCACTTAACATGTGTAACATGTTTAGAGTATGATAGTACTCCATATGGTATTCAAGATCTTTTATACCATTATAAGTTTTAAAATGGGGCAACTTAATGTGTTGAGGGATCATCTCTTCTAAGATTTCAAGTATAAAAGGGCTCTTCTTCAGTATTAACTTCTTGTTGTACGAAGCAAGAGCACTAACTTGTGATGGATGAGCATGTTGTGCTTGATGAAGTGCTTTGCCTTCATCAACTTTCTTGAGAGTAGGAATTGGAGCATTGGTTGCTACTCAAACTTACATATTCACTTGTTCAAGGGAGTGGATAGAGTTGTTAAAATTTTTCATATTACCCTAATCAACTCTATCTTGATTTTAATGTAGTAGAATATGAATGCATGTCAACTCCAAAATATCGTCATTCTTCCTTATGAGTTCTCGATTTGTCCTAGTGAAGTCAACACAAAGTTACTCTAACCTAATAAGATGATCTCCATCCACTTAGTGCTATCTAACTTCTTCTTGTAGCCTTCGAGAGGAAGTTACACCACTAGTATTTTTTGTTAGTCATGTCTTAGCCACAATTGTGGGGAATCAAACATAAACAACGTGAAAATGTTATTGATGATTTTGAGATGATTAGAAAGATCTACAATAGAGAAAACGTGAGGCTATGGGGTGTACCAAGAATTATTGACATTGCTACTCTAATCTCTAAGTCAATACACTAAATAAAGTATTTAAGTATATAAGGGAGAGTAAACAACAAGAGTATTGAGAGAGTCTTATAGTGGTTAGCCTTTCATATTTATAGAGCTTTGTCTGACAACTGAATTAGAAAGGTAGTTAAACTACTTTAGAGACATGGCTCCTTTTGAATTTAGGTATGCTCTAATCGTAGAGGACAAAAGGGCAATTAAGCATTTACCAATAAGAGTAACCATCAAACTATTTATGCACTTGTCAAAATATTTAAACATTCAAAGTTCATAAGCCAAACCTTGATAATTTAGCCTTTAGACTGTCGTCTAATAAAGTTACGAATTGGTGTAGCTTTAGGAATAGGTCAACAATTTATTTACTAACCAATTGGTATTGGCTAATATGAGGTCTCCATGATGACTAACTAAAAGTGTGAGTTCCCAACTTGAGGTCACCCTTGATCTTAAATAGGTTGGCAGTTTGCTAAGCTTTTGTTCAAAATCCTCACTATCAGTAAATACCCTCTCTAAATTGTTCAAAGAGTGATCAAATGAGTTGCTAGTCACCAAACACTAAGAATTCGTCCATAAAAACTTCCACAATATCCTCTACTAAATCCTTAAATATAGCCATCACGTGCCTCTGAAATGTAATAGGTGCATTTTAGAAGTTGAATGGCATCCTCCTATACACATATGTGTTGAAGGGGTAGGTGAATGTAGTCTTCTAATTCTTTCGATATTTGAAAATACCTTAACAATCCATCAAGGAAATAATAATATGTATGTCTTGCCAACCACTCTAATAATTGATCTATAAAGGGAAGGTGGAAATGGTCTTTGCGTATGGTATCATTTAGCTTCCTATAATCTATGCATACATGCCACCCTATTACTATTCCCATTAGAGTTAACTCATTCTTATCATTGGTTACAATGGTCATCCTACCTTTCTTTAAGACCACTTGCACTAAGCTAACCCAGGTTCTATCTAATATAAGGTAAATCACCCATGCATCCAAAAATTTTATCACCCTTACTTTCACTACTTCCTTCATGTTTGGGTTAAGCCATCTCTAGGGTTGCACTACTAATATGTAGTTCTACTCCATCAGGATCTTATGGGTACAAAATGAAGGGCTTATACCTCTATTATCTAAAATATTCCATGCTAAGGCTTTTTTATGCCTTTTCAACACATCTAATAGCTTCTTCTTCTTATCTTCCTTGAGTTCAAGGCAATTATCACCGGTAGCTTCAAATCCTTCTATAAGAAGGCATATTCTAAATAACTAGGAAGCTGTTTCAATTCAAGCATTTGTAGGTCTTCAATAGATGGCTTCAACCTCAATTCTTTTTCCTCATAAATTAGTTTAAACCCTTTTTCTTCTATAATAGATTTGATAGCATTTAGCTAGGCTACCACTTTAGCATAATTGAGGTTGTTCATCACTTTTTCTCCCTTTATTAAAGATTACATTAAGGGATCCTTTGCCAATATCTCTTGCATGCAATCACAAATACCCTTAGTAGTAGCATCTAAATGTTACTAAGTATCATCTAGATTAGTAGACGTATTCATTGCCTTGAAGACCTTATGTTGTAGACCATGGCTAAGAACAGACAAGGCCGATCGCTGAATGGGTCCAAGCTTGCCGAAAGCTTAAAAAAAAGGAAGCAATGGGGAGCGTGTGAAAGAACTGATACGAATGAAAAGTAAGCAAAAACCCATGAACAGCCCTAATGGATATGATGCACCAAAGGAACCTTTGAAGATGGTACAATTCAATATAACGCACGAATCGGTTTGGTGAGGTTACTCACCACTTAGGCTTACTCAAAGGTTAGGATAAAAATGATGCCAAGATTAAATAAGTAGCATTTACGTAGGGAAGGAAAAATATTCAAGTATATTAAATTGATAATCAATGTGATGTTTACAGCTACAAGTACAAGGGGTATTTATACCCAAGAATTTAGGGCAACATGCCTAAAAGGGAAAAGACAAAAAGATAATTTCTCAAGGAAGTAATGTACAAGATACAAAAGGGTTAAAATAAATATTTAAGAAAAACAATCATTAGTGTAACGAATTCTACACATGATTCCGTATACGTGGCGATGCTATGTTGGTGATGCTATTGGAAGATGCGAAAAGAAAGTATGATCAGCTTGCTTATCCAAACAGGGGTAGCTTAGTTAGTCTAGAGTCTCTCTATCTCAACTAATCGGCAAGGGAGATGACGAGTCATTGGTTGGCTCAAGCACGACTGAGTAATCTATAACTCAGCGTACTATAGAGAGATGGGCAGTCATTCAGCTCTGCATAAAGAGTGACTCGGCAAAGAATTACTTGGCTTCAGTAGGAGTCGGCTGGAGTAGGAGAATCTACCTTGTTGGCCTTACAATCCTCGGGCTTAGCTACAAGTTAAAGGCCTAGTAGCCTGATTCCTATCACCTTAAAAACATCTTCTTCATCACCTACCCTCTAAATCATTTTACCATCACTAATATAAAAAATAACCTTAACAATAGCCAAGAAAAGTTTACCTAAGATGAGGGATACTTCTAAGTCGTCATCTATGTCAAGAATAACAAGATTTATTGGAAAAAGAAACATGTCCACTTGTACTAGATCATCCCTTATAATTCCCCTAGAATATGTAGTTGACCTATCAACTAATTGAAGGCTCATGTGTATGGACTTAGGCTTGCTTAACCTTAGCTTCTTAAATAGGTTATAAGACATTAAATTTTTGCTAGCTCCTAAGTCTACCAATCTTTATCAATTAAGAAATTTCTAAAAACATAAGGGATAGTGAAACTCTATAAGAACTTTAGCTTCTTTGGTAAGTTCTTTCAAAATAAAGCTGAGCATTCCTCATATAATTTAACTATTGAAAGCTCTTTTAGCTTCCTCTTGTTTGAGAGTAGGTCCTTCAAGAACTTTACATACTTTAGCATATACGAAAGAGCATCAACAAGAGGAAAGTTAAAGTGTAACTATTTAAAAAGGTCAAGGAATTTACTAAATTGTTGATCATTGTGATCTTGCTTCAAGCGCTAAGGATATGGTATAAGAGGATAGTATTCTTTTACCTTATGTGGCTTTGAATTCCCTTTTTCCTTAATTGCCTTTGTTATATCAGTAGCTTCCTCTTTAACATTCTTTTTAGCTTGCAACTCCTTCCCACTCTTAAGAGTCACTACCTTTACCCTCCCTTTATGGATGGCCCCAGTATTCCTAGGTAAAGATCCTTACTACCTCTCATTCAACATCTTTACAAGCCACCTAATCTAGTTCCCCAAAGTGTGGATGGAGGCCTGCTAATTTCTCAAGGAAGTTTTAGTATGTTGCATCCTAACTGATGGGAATCAAGCTACCAGACCCCTGACCCACAGCTAAGCCCAAGGACTAGAAGGGTTAGTACAACGAATCCTTCTATTCCAACTAATCCCAATCGAGGTCGAGTACTTCCTTGTTGAGTCACCCTTCATGCCGTGTCATATGACCGCCCATTTTTCTATAGTATGTCAAGTTAATGATTACTCTCTAACGTTAAGCCATCTAATTACTTAGCTACCTCCTTACTAAGAAGCCGAGAGAGAGAGAGTCCGGACTGACTAAGCCATCCCTACTCAGATAAGCCCATCTATTTGTACTTTTTTATCCGCATCTTCTAACAACCTCACCAATTAGCATCGCCATGTGTATAGCATCATGTGCAAAATTCATTACACCAATGATTATTTTTCTTGTATATTCATTTTTACCCTTTTGTATCTTGTATATTACTTCTTTAGGAAATACCCTTTTGTCTTTTCCTTTTTAGGCAAGTTGCCCTAACTTATGGTTATACATACCCTTATACTTGTAGCTGTGAGTAGATCAGATCATTCTTAATATACACTCTTGGAGTACTTTTCTTCCTTGCATAAACACTGTTTGTTTACTCTCGGCATCACTCTTATCTTTTTCCTTAAGCAAGGTTAGGTGGCGAGTAACCTTACCAGACCAATTCGTACATTATATCGAATTGAGCCGTAAGTTCTCAAAATATCCGTTGGTGCGTCATATCCTTTGGAGCTATTTAGGGGTTTTGCTTACTATTTCATTCTTCGTTTTTGCCCTTTCGTACTTTTCCCCATTAATCTTTTTCGAGCTTTCTATAAGCTTAGACTCATCTAGCAACCGGCCTTGTTTGTTCTTGGTTACGGTTTGCAACATCTTGGTATCAAAGCGGAGATTTTTGTGTAAATTGTAGTAGTTCTTCTTGAAGTTCTATTATACTTTGTTTTGTGTGTGTGAAATAAAGTAACTTATTATGTTCATTTGACTGCTGTGTTGTTAGTTGTTCACTTTCTGAAGTATTCGTTTGAGCTTTGAATCTATGAGGAAAAACAACAAATCTAAATATGAATGTTGGTACTGTTGATGATAGTGGAGTTGTCTACCATGGATGACAATCTCAGAGAACTCCTAGAAACACTAACGAGAGGCTTGATGAGGTAGCTAACCTCTTAGTAGATCTAACCTAAGCTATTCATGCACTATCTTGCTAACCTACTGAGGCCGCATAAAACACTCCACATGCTGCTTGACTTGTTAGAAGTTAGAACCTAGCTCGACTTGTTTGAGGTAGAGGAGTTGGCGGACAAGTAAGGCAAAGGATAGACTTCAGAGAGCCTAATGAAGAGGAAGAGGAATATTTTGAATTAGAGTGTGTGCAAATCCACAGAGCTTCCGACCATGTGAAGCTTCAAATTCTAAGTTTCAATGGATTTGGGAATGCTGATCAATTTCTATAACGGGAAGAAAAGATGGAGCGTGTGTTTGATTATTATCAATATGAGGATTATGAGAAAGTGAGAATTGCTACTGTTGAGTTCTCCAGATATGTCACCATGTGGTGGAAGAATTTTTAAGCCATAAGAAGACGAAAAGGGTACCGAAAGATTAACACTTGGCTTGAGATGAAGAGAGTGCTTAGAAATAGGTTCGTGTCAAAAACATACCTCCAAGATACATTCACTCAGCTTTAAGAGCTGAGACAAGGAGGCTGAACTGTTGACAAGTATGTTCAAGAGTTTCAAATGCTTATGATGTGTTGCGAAATAGAGGAACCACCAGCTTGAAAAGTCTTAAGGTTCGTTACCGGATTGAAAGGAGACATTTAGGATGTTGTAGAGCTCTAATGATTTGATACTATGGATGAGGTTGTTAGGATTGTCTAGCGAGTAGAGAGGCAAAGAAGAAGTCGAGTATCGAAGAGGATGCCAACTCGGATAGGTAAGTCACCAAGCTCAGTCGAGTGCAAAGTTGAGTAGAAAGATTAATGTAAAAGCCGAGCAGAAAAACCAACCTAATGGTGAAGTGCTGATCCAAACGTATGAGAAGGGGCAAGGGTCTAGTAGAAAGACCAGCCAGATCAAGTACTTTAAGTGCCAAGAGTTCGGACACATGGCTGCTTAGTGCCCAAATTGATGGACGATGGTCATCAAGGGAGACATCTCGAAGTTAGAAGTGGAGAGTATGGATGAGGAACCCAAAGAGGAGGAGGTTCCTGCCAAGAAAGAGCTGATTGAGGAGGACATATTGCCTGAGCACTTAGATCAATTACTTAAGGTTGTTTGACACAGTATGAACATGGAACCCTTATGAGAGGAGGAGTAGAGAGAGAATTTGTTTCATACCACCTATAAGGTAAATGATCAGATGTGCCGATAGTGGAAGCTGCACTAATGTGGCATCAATTAATCTTGTTTCAAAACTGAAGTTACCGACTAAAGCACATCCAAGGCAGTACAAGTTTCACTGGTTGAGTGAGAAAGGAGCATTACATATCACTTGGCAAATACTACTACCGATCACTATAGGGAACTACTTTGACCAAATTCTCTGTGGCATACTGCCTATATGTGCTTCCTACATATTGCTAGGTAGGCCGTGGTTGTTTGACAAGAGAATTATGCATTATGACTACAAGAATACGTATATGTTTAAGAAGGATGATCGAAGGATTACGCTAAATCCGATGCCACTAAGAGAAGCTAATAAGTTATAAACAAAACTTACGTGTGGATCAAAGAAGGCTCTGGTGATAAGTGGAGTCAAGCTGCGAAAGGCCATCAATGCTAATAAGCTAACCCTTATGTTGGTCAAGTGACTACTGGAAATGAAGGAGGGGGTGAGTTACCCTAAGAAGTCAAGGAGTTGTTAGATGAATATGCCAACCCGTACCTAAAATTGTTACCTAAGGGGTTACATCCAACTCAAGGAATAGAGCACTACATTGACTTAGTACTTAACATTACGCTACCGAATAAGCTAACTTATCAGATGAATCCCGAGTAGGCTTCTAAACTCTAATGTCAAGTCAATGAGTTGCTAGAGAGAGGCTATGTAAGAGAGAGTCTTAACCCTTATCTTGTGCTTACGCTTCTAATGTTGAAGAAAGATGGAACCTAACAAAAGCATATAGATAGCCGAGCTGTGAACAAGATCACAATCAAATATAGGTATCCGATCCTGAGGTTAGAAAAAATGTTAGATGAACTGAGTGGAGCCAAGATTTTCAACAATATTGATCTTAAATCTAGCTACCATCAAATCCGCATGAGACTAGGCAACGAGTAGAAGACCGCATTCAAGACTCAACATGGACTTTATGAATGGATGGTCATGTCCTTCAGTTTGTCGAATACCCCAACCACTTTCATGTCGAATGCCGCGACCACTTTCATGAGATTAATGAACCATATGCTGAGACATCTCATCAGGAAGTGTGTCATAGTATACTTTGACGACATCCTGATCTATAGTACTGACATGCCAAGTCACTATAAACACATCAGAGTAGTCTTGGATATCCTTCATACTGAGAGACTATTCGGCAATATAAAGAAATGTTGCTTTTGCCAAAAGGAAGTAATGTTCTTAAGCTATGTAATCAGTGGAGGAGGCTTGTGAGTTGATGATGAGAAGATCCGAGCAATTGTCGATTGGTCAACTCCTACTACTTGTGATGACGTGAGAAGTTTCTATAAACTGGCTTCGTTTTATAAGAGATTCATCAAGAATTTTAGCACCTTCACTATGCCACTTATTGAACTAATGAAGAAAAGCACTGACTTTTGATGGGGAGAAAGGAAGGAGAGGAGCTTTGCTGAAGTAAAAGAAAGGTTGACCTCTGCCTCGGTGTTAGTACTACCTGACTTTGACAAAATTTTTAAGCTAGAATACGATGCATCAGGCATTGGAATAAGTGTTGACTTAATGCAAGAAGGCTGACTAATTGCCTTCCATAGTGAGAAGCTTTGAGGACCCCAATTGAATTATTCTATGTATGATAAGGAACTTTTGGCATTGATTCAAGTAATGCAAGTATGGCAATATTATTTACTACCTAGAGAATTTGTCATATATACTAATCATGAATCTTTGAGGTACCTCCAAAGTCAGACCAATTTGTCAAAGCGGCAGGTAAGATTGGTTGAATTCTTTAAAGGATTCAATTCTATAATTAAGTATAAGCAGGGAAAGAGCAACATAGTTGCCGATGCTCTATCGAATAGACATGCACTTTTTTCATAACTGCAAACCAAGCTGTTTGGGTTTACAAGTATCAAAGAACAGCACTCCGAGGATATGCACTTTAGACCCATAATTTTGTGATCTATTGATGGGAAGATAGTGGACGAGTATCATGTAGAGGATGGCTACTTGTTCTAAGGCAGAAAATTATACGTGCCGACTTGTTCACTAAAGGAGCTACTAGTTAGGGAAGCCTATAGTGGAGGTCTCTACGAACATTTTAGGGAAAGGAGGACCTATGAACTAATAAATGGCCAATTCTTTTGGCTAAGAATGAGGAAAGATGTGTACCAAGTCGTTGAAAGTTGTGTCGTATGTAAGAAGGCTAAGTGCCAAGCCGAGCATGGGAAAGTAATGCCCTTACCTGTCCTAATGAGGCTGTGGACTGAATTAAGCATGGAATTTGATTTCGGACTATCATAAACTGCTTGAGGTAAAGATTTTGTAACGATCATTGCGGATCGGTTTAGTAAGATGGCACACTTTATGCCCTACACCAAGACTGACGATGCTTTAACTATTACTTCTCTTTTCTTGTAGGAGATTGTGCGAATACATGGCGTATCAAGAAGTGTAGTCTCCAACAAAGATCTGAAGTTCTTGAACCATTTCTAGAGAACTCTGTGGCATTGGTTGGGAACCAAATTACTCTTTAGTGCCTCATGTCACCCCCAAACTAACGGCCAAACAAAAGTGGTTAATTGTACTTTAGGATCACTGCTCAGAGCTGTAGTAGGAAAAAACTTAGCCGATTGGGACGTCTACCTGCCAATGGTCGAGTTTGCCTATAACTGAACAGTACATGACACCACTAAGTAGACTCCCTTCGAGGTAGTCTATGGATTCAATCCTAAGTTGCCCCTCAACCATGCCCTTGTACCAATACCCATGTAAGAAGACCTTGACGCAACAACCAGAGCACAATCACTTCAATACATCTATAATGAGGTCAATCGGTATATCAACAACAATGCCTATAGGTTAGAGTTACCTAAGGACTATGGGGTTTCTGACACCTTAAACGTTGCCAACCTCAGTCCATACCACCCTAATGGAGAACTAAACAAACACCATTCGGATTTGATCTCAAATCTAAAACAACTCGGAAGGAATAATGGGAATTAGGCTACCGAACCCTTAACCTACAGCCAAGCCCGAGGACTAGAGGGGCTGGTATGACAAATCCTTCTGTTCCAACCAACCCCTGCTGAGGCTGTGTACTTCCTTGCTGAGTCATCCTTCATGCTATACCGTATAATCGCTTATTTTTCTACAGTATTTCGAGTTAATGATTACTCTCCAATGTCGAGCTGTCCAATTACTCGGTTACCTCCTTGCTGAGAAGCCAAGAGAGAGAGTTCAAACTAACTACACCATCCCTACTTGAACAAGCCCATTTGTCCATACTTTTTTGTCCGCATCTTCTAACGACCTCGCCAATGTAGCATTACCACATGTATAGTATCACGTGCAAAATCTGTTACAGAAATGATTGTTTTTCTTGTATATTCATTTTTACTCTTTTGTATCCTGTATATTACTTTCTTAGGAAATACCATTTTTATCTTTTCCTTTTTAGGTAGGTTACCCTAACTTATGGATATAAATACCCTTGTACTTGTAACTATGAGAAAATTAGATCATTCTTAATATATACTCTTGGAGTACTTTTCTTCCTTACATAAACACTATTTGTTTACTCTCGGCATCACTCTTATCATTTCCCTTAAGCAAGGTTAGGTGGCGAGTAACCTCACCGAATCAATTCGTACATCATATAAAATTGAGCCATGAGTTTTCAAAAGATCCATTAGTGCATCATATCCTTTGAAGCTATTCGTGAATTTTGCTTACTGTTTCATTCTTCGTTTTTGCCCTTTCACACTTTTCCCCATTAATCATTTTCAAGCTTTCTATAAGCTTGGACCCATCTAACGACTGACCTTGTCTATTCTTGGTCACGGTTCGCAACATTAACCTCCTTAGTTTAGATGTATTTCTCTAAAAGATCCTCCAACTTCTTCTCTAAGGTTAGTGGAAGTGAGAGGGGTTATTAAAATCTAGGAGGGAGTAAGCTTAACCACTACTAAGATTGGTTCTAAGCTTACCATTATTGATTTTGGTTCTATTTTGCCCAATAGAAGTTAAGGTGGTCTTTCCATTCAAGGTTGCAGGTATTGCTATAAAGGTTATACTAAGGCCTTGATTTTTTCCCTAAGTAATCGACTTGCACCATCTACTTATTTCTTACATACCCCTTTGATGCGTCTCTGAGGTCGAACACACGAATGAGCACCACAGCGTTAAAGAACCATAAGGAAAAATAAAAGCTAGCAAAGGTCTGGGCAACTATCAATCGAATATGACACACCAATCAATCTTGCTCAACCTATAATTCATTGGATATGACACACGAATCAATCTTACTCATCCTACAATTCACCAGATATGATATACCAATCAATCTTGCTTAGCCTACAATTCGTTGAATATGACTCACCAATTCGAATTGAAGGGTCACTTGCCATTACTCCTTGCTAAAAGAAATAGATAAAAGTTGCATCACACAATCCCTTGTCAGAACCGCGCTTTGATAACAGCGAAGTTGATGCGTCTTCGAGGTTTTACATACAGAGAGGCACCACAACGAACAAAAACAAGAAAATAAAATGGGCGGTTTAGCAAATCCGTGAACTATCTAGCTGGATATTATGCACCAATAAGATCCAACATGGCCTAAAAGTAGCTAGATGTAGTGTATCAATCCAAGTGATAGGGTTGCTTGCCACAATTCTTACTAAAGGAATTGATAAGAGTGGGTAAAAGAGAGTTTTTTATGAACTAGTGACCATCGATCCCATTACTTGCACACGACTTTGAGGCCTCCAATCCCTTACTTGAAGAATTCTCTCTCGTCAACCTACTAATGACGAGAAACTATACACCAAAGGAAAGTGGCTAAACTCCTTGAGCGCACCGCATTGTTGTACGCTAATCTATACTCTCGGCTGTGATGATGCTGACCATTCCCTTACTAAGGACTTTATGCCAAGTAATTCGACTAACTGCTGCCGAAAGGTTCTTGCCAAGTGACGAGAAACTCACTTACCTGCTAAGTAGTTTTTCTCTCGACCTATTATCATTTCTCTCATCACCCTCTTCTCGTCACGACCCCTTTATTGTCGCAACATCGTGATTCTTCTCGTTTGCTGTGTTTAGAGAATCTTCGTACGGGACCAATGTTGTACTGCCACTTAACATTGTACTACCTTTCATTTTTGTCTTTTGTCATTTTTACCCTTTTTCATATGTATTAGGAATCCTCTTTTTGTATATACTTTTTTGTAATTTCTTTATTTGTAATGTTACCCTAGGAACTTACTATAAATAGTCCATTTCTTTTGTTAGCCATAGATAACTTACAATTAAGATCAAATATTCTATTCTTGTGAGATTACTCTCTCCAAGTTCATTTTTCATACACTCTTATCTAATCTTGCTAAATGGCTCAGGATTAGCGACGGGTGGACCTTGACATTAGCTTGTGCATCATATCAAGTGGAGTGTCAGGTCCTGTTGTGTTCGTTGGTGTATCATATCCTCTAAGCAACTTTATGTTAACTACTCTAGTTTATCCATGGACTATTTCCATCGATTTATCTTTGATATTTCAAAGGACCCATTTAGTTTAAATTTACTACGGTAAGTTCTAACGATAATTAAGCTCCTAAGCACACCAATTTTTCAAGAGAAAAGTCCTAAAGGTTTTTCATTAAATGTCAAGTCTAACTAAAACCCTACATAAAGGTTCTATTTATACATGATAGCAAACTTGTAAATAAAATAACTAAAAGGATGCCCTAGTGGCATTCTTGTAATTACAAAATAAACATGAGGGTAATTTAGAAAAAAATACAATAAAAAGGAAGTCTAAACAACATAAGCAAAAATAAATGATCAAATGAAATGTCTAAGTGAGGAGTTGGCAAGCTAGGCTTCAACATTTGGTGGGGTCGATACCTCGAATCCTATCACATTCAGTGTTAGGAGTATGTATAGGGATGAAGTAATGTGAGATTTCATCCCCATGGGAACTTTACATATGTTGCTCAAGTGACCTTAGTTGTTCGACCGACGTGTACAAGAACACCTATACCTTTGTTAAGGATGGAAAGAAGATTGTGTTGTAACCCATGACCTTAACCTAAATAAATGAGATCCATAATCAACTCACCTAAGCAAGTAAGAAGAAGGCCCTAGTGTTGAGCCAAAGAGAACTCCGAGCTGTTGAGAAAGCCGAAGAGCCTATGTTTTTGTTGATTAGAAGATTACTAAAGATGAGAGATCAAAATGATGTTTCAAATGAAATCCAAAGGTTAGTTGATGAGTTTTTTGACCTATTTCCTAAGGAACTACCTAAAGGACTACCTCCAGTCCAAGGTATGGAGCACTGTATTAATCTATAGCCAAGCACTACCTTATTGAACCAACCTATATACAAAATGAACTCTAAGTAGGCTGCCAAGTTGAAAAGACAGGTGGATATGCTCATAGAGCTAGGATATGTGAGGGAGAGCATGAGCCCTTATAATGTACCAACTCTACTTGTCCTAAAGAAAGACAGTTCATGGCACACGTGCATTGACAACCAAGTAATCAATTGTATCACTCTTAAGCATAGATACCCAATATCAAGGCTCGATGACTTATTAGATAAGATTTATGGCACTGAAGTATTTTCTAAGATTGATTTATAAAGTGTTATCAACAAATTTGCATGAGAATAGGAAATGAGTGAAAGACTGCCTTTAAGACTAGGCATGGTCTCTACAAATGATTGGTTATGCTGTTTCAACTTACAAATGTGTTGAGCACATTTATGAGGATTATGAACCATATAATGCACCCTATGATCGGACGATGCATAGTTATGTACTTTGATCATATATTGGTGTACAATACCGACTTGGACAATCAAGTTCAACATCTTTGAGCTATTTTTGAAATATTACGAGGCGAGAAGTTATTTGGGAACTTGAAGAAGTGTATGTTTTGTTAAAGCGAAGTGGTTTTTCTTGGATATGTAGTATTAGGGGAAGGAATCTGAGTAGATGAGAAAAAGATCCAAGTTGTTTTAAAGTGGCCAACACTAAAGAATGTCACTGAAGTTTGAAGTTTTCATGGCCTAGCTTCTTTTATAGGCGATTCATTAAAAACTTTAGTACCATAGTTGCCCTCTTAACCAAGCTAACAAAGAAGAATGATGGGTTCAAATGGAGTGACCGAGTTGAACAGAGCTTCGGGGAGATTAAGGAGAAGCTCACCTCTGCCTTTGTCCTATCATTACCATATTTTGATAAGCCCTTTGAATTGAAATCTAATGCATTAAGAATTGGAATTGGAATTGGCATCGGCATCGTATTGATGCAAGAATGATGACCTATTGCTTACCATAGTGAGAAGCTTAGTGGTGCTACCCTAAACTATTTTAGGTATGAGAAAGAGTTATACTCTCTTTTTCAAGCTTTTACCGTCTGGCAACATTACTTACTGCCAGGAGAGTTTATTATTTACACTAACCATGAGTCATTGAAGTATCTTGGGAGTCAAAACAAACTATTGAAGAGGTAAGCCAAGTGGTTAGAGTTTAGGGAAGGTTTCTCCTAGTAATTTGACACAAGAAAGGAAGCACCAACATAGTTGTCGATGCTTTATCATGTTGGCAAACCTTATTGATCATTTTGCAAACAAAGTTGCTAGGATTTTTGCTTATCATCAAGTAGTATGCTCATGATCCTCATTTCAGTCCTATTATAGAATAGTGTAGAGATGGAGTTGCTGTTAGAGGCTATTATGTCCACGATGGCTATCTCTTCAAGGAAAGAAGGTTGTGCATACTGAACTATTCTATACATGAGCTGTTGGTCAAGAAAGCTTATATCGGTGGATTATTTAGTCACTTTAGAGAGACTAAACAGCTAATCTATTGAAGGAAAATTTTTACTAGCCTGGTTTAGTCCAGGATGTCCATAAGGTAATTGGTGATTGTGAAGCATACAAGCGACCTAAGGAGAAAAGGGAGCCCTATGGAGAATATATGTCCCTGCTAACACCAAACGTATCTTAGGTCGACCTTAGCATGGACTTTGCCCTAGGGTTGCCTTGGACATCCAGGGGAAAAGATTCTATATTTGCTGTAGTAGATTGCTTCAGCAAAATGGCACACTTCATTCCATACCATCGAACTAACAATGCTTTATACATTGCTAATTTATTTTTGCAGGAAGTTTTCTGACTACATAGAGTATCGAACACCATTATTTTAAATCAGGACACAAAATTCTTAAGCTATTTTTAGAAGACTCTATAGGGAAGACTTAGAACCAAACTTCAATTTAGCTTTAGTAGCCACTCTTAGACTAATGGCCAAACTAAAGTAGTAAACAAGATGCTAGACAACTTACTCAAAGTTTTCATAGGAAAGAACTTAAGGGATTGGGATTTGTGCCTACCAATTATGGAATTTGCATACAATCAAACTGTCCACAGCACCATTAGAAAGACCCCATTCGAGGTTGTTTATAGCCTCAATCCTACTCTCCCCCTAGATATGATTGATACCCTGTAACTATTGAAGAGAGTCAATTTGGAGTTGATTGAGCCTAAGAATTGCAAGAGCTACATTAGTTTGTAATTAGGAAGATCACCAAGTTTAATCAAAGACAACAAGAGACTGATAGTCAAGGACGTCGAGCTATTTCTTTCTCGCCAAGAGACTTAGTATGGATTCACCTTAATCAAGTACAATTTCCACACTTGAGACACAACAAGTTATCTTCCTGAGCTGATGGTCCATTCAAGATTCTAAAGAAGATTAACTGCAATGCCTACTAGATCAAGTTGCCTAATGATTATGGTGTTTCCTCCACTTTCAATGTATCTAACTTGATCCCCCACCAACTAATAGAAGAAGACCTTGTAAGTGCCCAAGAAGAGTAAGAGCTACAAACCACTTCAAATTTGAGGATAAATCTTTCTGACCCTCAATCAGATGATAGGAGTCAGCCTTTTAGACCGATCACATGTAACTAAGCTAGAGGACTCCAAGAACTTACTCAGAGAATACTAGTTAAAAGGCTAATCCAAGATAAGAATTTCTATCCCGACTTCTATGTTTCCTTTCTCTACCAACCTGACTGCTAAGTTGTCATCTATGTTAAGCCTATTGAATAGCTGTACCATGATAGAATATCCGAACAAATAGCCCCAAGATTGTTTGAGTTGAACTCCCGAGATAACCATGTCGACTACTGACATCCGACCCTAGTGCAAGTTGATTACTCTACAATAAATGGCTAATTGATCTCCGACCTAATCCAAATCAGGTTGGCTCTTCATTGTAGACTCCCTCTTTTCTTCATTTCTTCCAACTTATACTATCATTCAAGATGACTAGCCAACATGTGACATGCCACCATGCGACATGTGTCTTTTAGCACAGCATTCCAAGAGAATCTTTTACTTTTTCGTATAGGATATTCTTGGTCTCTTTTACTCTTTTTAGCATGTTTTATGTATCCTATTTGTAAAATATCATTTTTTCTTTTCATACATATAAAGTAACCTTAGTATGACGAGTATATAAAACCTTACTAAATGTATGCAGAGAATTCCCTATTACTGCTAACAGCTACTGTGTCTTTTCCGTAGTAACTACGGTGTATTGAAGTCACTGTTTGTGTGAGAAGAATTGATTTCTAGCTTACCACATGATTTCAAGAGATTTACTCTTACCATAGATGAAGCTAATAATTGGAGTTCCTTTTACTAGAATTATTATTTTATTTTTTATTGCCCTACACCACTCACATTCAACATGTACTCCATAAAACATTATTTTGGCCTTGAGGGTTTTATTTGGGTGTTCGATTGTGTGCTATAGCGATAGTAATGGTGTGAAACGGGTGTTATAGCTAAGGTTTTGAGTTAGTAATAGCTGAATTCTTATTTATTAAAAAAAAAAAAAAAGGGAAAGAAGAGAAAGAAACTACTGCATCATTAAAGTTGTGATAGTGCGACTGGGGTTTTCAAGAAGTTCATAACTAACTTTTGTTTGCAAACAAAGAGATGATGGTTAAGAGTCATTTGGGAATTTCACTTTGATTTTACTTTGTTTGAGAATATGTGGAATGTTCACTTGGGGTTGTTCAATTTTTCTGAAATTTCAGTGATTTGAGGAGTGTGTGTGCGAGTGTTCAGAACTTACAGCCAATTGTTTGAGTGAGGGTCGGTGGCGTGCATGAGTTTGGGTATAGCTGTCATTGGAGTTGAATTGGTTGTGTGCAGTCGGTGGTTCTAGGTAGTGTATGAAATTGCAGCTGTAACTTGTGTTGGTGGCTGTCGAAATTGTGTGTACCATAAGTTGAGAGTAGTGTTGTGGTCGTCAGACTTTGTGTCGTTATTGACATTTCTAGCCGTGCAGTGTTCTGTGCGGTGGTTGAGTAGATTGTTGTAACTGTGACCAAGCAAGGAACCTGAGCTACCTTACCATCCTTTCCCTAAATCTACCAAACTTATACATCAGAGCTAAAGTGAACTATTCCGAGTTGAAGTCAAAGTGCCGAGCTGAGGGCGTGATCATTGTCCAAACTGAAGTGAATCCGAGCTCTTGTAATTTCAGTTGTCGAAGTGTCGAGGATGCGTCCACCTTGAATAATTGGTTATCGAGTTGATCTATTAATTGTGTGAAGTACCGAGCTAATTAAAGTTACTTGTTGGACCGTTGCCGAACCACTACATTCAAAGGGGATACCAAGCTGTTATACATTGAACCAATTGCCTGATGACGTGCTGTGTGACTGAGCTGAACTCTGTGTGCAGGTGCAAGTGACCATAGCAAGCCAGTGGTGTTGACTGAGTGCCAAACTGAAGCTATCAATTAGTGATGATGTGAAATTGGTTGAAGTGCCGAAGTGAGTTAAGTGCACGATTGCAGAACCGAATTGTTCTATTCACACTTACCGAGCCAAACAAGCCAGGAGTCCGAGTTACTGTGGAATTGAAGACCCAATACTGAGCTACCCTATTGTGTATGTAATCGTATTAGCTTACCTTCATGTGTTGGAGCTATGGCTATTATAAAATTGCCAAGCCGAGGTGAATTGTCACTGAGCTAAGTTGAAGAGTTGTCCAAGTCTGAGCTGTTTCAATTTCATGTGCTAAAGTGGAGTATAGAGCTATCAATTGCGGTGCAGAGCTACTAGTTGTGCCGAGTTGTCAACTAGTTTCGTCTGAGTTTTAGCGAGCGTGTGTGTGACTTAGAGTGTGATAATTAAGCTACTGCTGTGTCCGAGCCAAGGACTTGACAGTGAAAGATCCGAACTATACAACCATCCAAGCTGCTGTATCCCAAACGTCCGAGCTGTTTCTGTCTTACTCAGCTACTAATGTTCCAAGGCCGAGCTATATGAGTTGTACTACAAGTACGTCACATTGTTGGGTCCAAGCAGGAGAAGGAAATTGAGACCGAACTGTTGTAAAGAAAGGCATTATGAGCTGCTGCCTCCATTGCTTATGCCAAGCTGATCAGAGTTACTTTGTTGACTCAATTACTGACCTATCGTGCATACCCACAAGCAGTGCGTATCCGGGATGATTTCAGTATCCGAGCTTCGAGCTGCTGTGTGAAGTGCTATCTCGTCATGTGTTGTCTAAGTTGCTATCAATTGGATCGAGTTATAGAACTTGACAAAGTGGAGTGTATTACAATCCGAGCTGCTGTGACAGTACATGCCGAGCTGAATTGAGTAGTGATCCGAGGCCGAGCTGTGAAGGGTATTAGTGTTGAACTTCAAAATGTGCACGCCCGCGTTTGGAGCCGAGGTGAAGTGCTGTGCTTCCGTAGTAAGTGTATGAGCCTTGTCAGGAGAGAAAGCAAGTACGGAGCTGTCCTTTCCAATTCAATTGTCGAGTTTCCACACTGAGCTTAAGAAATTCGAGCCACTGTACTTCCAAAAGTGCCTATCTAAACTAAGATACAGCCGTAGTTTTGGAAGCTTATATGTGTTGTCCAAATAAAGGACAACCGAGCTGCTATAAGAGGATTGTTGCCGGATTGAATATTGATTTTTGCCCGTGCTGTCCTGTTTTGAAGTATCGACCTGCAAAGCCTCATGCCAAATTATCTATGATAACCGGCAAAGAAATTATACACATGTAAGGAGGGGATCCTGCAGTTATTCATGTCTAAGTATAACTGTACCTTATGTCCAAGCATATTGTGTGTGTGTGTTCAAGGTTTGAGGTCAGCAAGAAGCATCCATATCCAAGCTGCTAAATTATACTAAGTGCTGTGCTGTCTAAAGTAAATTTAAACAGCAAATTTTTGAAGTGTTGAAGCCATATAAATTCACAAGCCCTTACATATGTGTTAGAGGGGATCAGAAATATTGGTTCTTATTTAATTCATGATTTTATTTCAACATTATTGAATTGAAATTCATTCCATGTGGCCATTAGAGCTCAACATGGGCATCGTAATGCACAAAGCTTGAGGACGAAACATACTTGTCAAGCCATAAATCCTACTTCCTCTTACGTGCTGGAACAATTATAGATTCTACTTGTTGGGGCTTAAAGAAATCATGGATGAACTAAGACACCAAACGAACTCTCAACTAGAGAATAATGAAGAGAGGAAATCTAGGGGAAAGGAAATAAGAGTTGAAGATGAGAAGGAGGTTGATAAGGAAGGACAAGATGAGTTGCGACTTAGCATCCATGTTCCTGACGTGATTCCATTGCCATTGACACTTGGTGATATTGATGATCATAAGTACTATTATATTAGCCATCCATACATCAAATTCTTTTACTTTGATCCACTAATGGGGCTATTCGGGGATTATATGTACTATAGTAGTGTTGTGCCTATGAGATGTTATAGGCTATTTATTGGTACTTTCCAAGGTCATGGTGATGGATATTCCTATTTAGGGTATGCTGTTCTTATCCTTAGTTCTTTTACATTGAAAAAATTTGAAGTATATAGATGGAGGAGAGAAGAATGGAGTTGTGAAGAAGTAGATGAAGTGATAATTGCTAAAATGAAGTTAAGGAGCTAAAATTGGAAGAGTATGAAGCTCTAAGAAAAGTTGAGGAAGTGGAGTATTTTGTGTTATTCTGCATGATTGATAGCTGCTGGATCTACTTAGAGGTAATTGATAGGATACATGATGAGTGGAAGGAAGGGTGTTTGGTCAAGAGCTTGGTTGATCGTGCTCGTAATTAGTGGAAAGAGTGTCGGATTGTATTTGCCTTGATCATTGAGCTGAGTTGTTGTAGTTTATTTCTATTTTGCTTTTGCTAGTTTGTCTTTGATCCAGGTGAAAGTTGGAACAGTCACTTGTTAAGTTTTGGATTGAAACTTTTTTCAAGAGGGGGATGATGATAGGATTTAGGGTACCGACCCCACCAAATGTTGAAGCCCAACTCGCTTACTCCTCAACTAGACATATCATCTGATCATTTATTTTTGCTTATATTGTTTAAACTTCCTTTTTATTGTATTTTTCCTAAATTACCCTTATATTTATTTTGGAAATGCCACTAGGGCATCCTTTTAGTCATTTTATTTATAAGCTTGCGATCATGTATAAATAGAACCTATGTGTAGGGTTTTAGTTAGACTTGACATTTAATGAAAAACTCTTGAGACTTTTCCTTTGGAAAACTCTCCTTTACTCGCTCTTATCAATCCCTTTAGCAAGTATTATGGCAAGCAACCTTATCACTCGGACCCATGCGTCACATCCAGCTAATCTTAGGCCGTGGTGGATCTTATTAGTGCATCATATCTAGCTAGATAGCTCATAGATTTGCTAAAACTCCCATTTTACTTTCTTGTTTTTGTTTATTGTGGTACATCTCCATACGTACAACCTCGGAGACACATCAAAACGACATAGTTACCTATTCAGTTACGTACAAAGCATCCTTATAATGAAGCCAATGTAGCTTATAAGGTCAGGGATGCTTAGAGGTTGGAAAACCTAATCTCTACATAAAAGACTGCACAACTACATTAATACAACTTCCTTCATCTACTATGATGGTGTACAATTGTCTTTTGATGGTATACTTAGTATAGAATAAATTTTCCCTCTAGTCTTTCTCGGAGTTCAGCAAGGAACTTAGGACTCGTCTCAGTACTAGGGTCATCACTTCTTCTTGGTCAGCATAAACATAGGTCTTCTCTTCCTCTTCAGTTTCAGCATTTCTAACATCCTTTTCCTGCTTAGGTTTGCTCTCATTAGTGCTATCCACTACATCTCCTTAGAGTACCATAACACATTTGTTTGATAACGCAGCAACTATGTGTCTGAAGCCTAAGCATTTAAAGCACTTTACCTTACTTGTCTTCTGTTCAGAGGTTTGCCCTCTTTCATACGTATTCGAGGTTGGACTGACCTCAGTTTGGCCTTATTAGTATACTCGGCCCTACTGGCTTATTCGGCTATCATTAGATTGGTCATTCCTCTCTTCGACTCAGCATAACCTCTTTGGCCTAACTTAAATAAGTTGGCATGAAATAAAGGCTTGGGAGAATGTTGGTCCAGGTTGACTCGAAGCACTTCTTCTCTATTTTTTGACCCTTTACGCTATCTTGATTGCCTCATCTAAGGTATAAAACCCCTATACCTCTACAATATTGTGAATCTCATATTTAAGTCTAGAAATAAACCTTAATACTGTATGAGCCTTTGGTTCTTTTATGTCGGCTCAAATCATAAGCATTTGGAACTCTCTTATGTAATCATCAACAGGTTAGCCTCCTCGGCAAAGTTCCTGTAACTTTGCAAATGTATCCTGCAAATAAGTCTCAAGCATAAATCTACCCCTCAGCAACCTCTTCATCTCATCCCAAGTTCTCACACCTCGTCTTCCATCCCTTGCTCTAGTTGCATTTAGATTTTTCCAACACATAGTGGCATACTTAAAGAACTCTAGTGCAACAAGTCGGACCTTCACAACTTTTGTATAGCCATAACAATCATACACCTTCTTAACCTTCTCTTCTTTCTCTAAGTATTCATCAATATCTCCAGTTCCATTAAAGGGCGGAATTTGGACCTTAACATTGTCAAGTTCTTAAGGAGCTTGGCCTCTTCACTCTCTTACTTGATAGTATTTAACCTCCACTTCTTCCCTTCGTTAGTCTCCACATCCACTTCCTCATCATCATCTTCTATCTCTTCCAACTCTAGCCTTCATCTTCCAACTTAGTCTACAACTCCTCCAGCTCGCTAAGGTTGAGCTAGGTGATTGGTTTGGCCACCTTGGCCATAACATCTCTCTAGAACATTTTCAAGGGGGTTGCATTGTGACATACCTAGGGTTGTACCTATTAACTTACATCGCAATAACCAAACTCTCAATAAGGTTAATGAGTTTGTCAAGTTTGCCATCAACTGGCCTAGGAGTGTTACTATCATTTTGACCACAACCAAGTTGAGCACCACTACTCTGGTCTCCAATAATACCTTGAATACTTGATTTTGACATGGTATAATAGTTTTTGAACAGGACTAACAACACAATACATAGGAAAATAACGTTACCTTACTACCCAAAACCTCAACTAACATACTAACAACTTTAACACCTAATAATCACTCCAATAAGACTGAAATGAACTTGCTCTATTTTTGTAGTGAAAAATAGAGTAATAATAAAGTAACAATGGAACTATACTTACCAACACAAAAATCTTCACTACACAGTTCACAACTCTAAACTTACTCCACATAAACACACTAAAGCAGCTACGGAAGGAACAAGGCAGCTACAAATAGAAAATACGAATGAAAATTTGACTGTAACTTAACACACTCCCTCTCAGAACTTGACTCTGGTACTAGTGAAGCTGATGCATCTTTAGGGTTGAATACATGAAGAAGCACCACAACATTAATGAACCGAAAGGAAAAAGAAAAGCTAGTAAAGGTCCAAGTAGCTACCAATTGAATATGATACACTAGTCGATCCTACTCGGCCTATAATTCACCGAATATGACTTACCAATCCGAATTGGAGGGTTACTTACCAGTACTCTTTACTAAAGGGAATAGATAAGAGTTGAAGGGTAATGAGAGCACTGGGGTTGCTCAAAGAGACACTTGAATAAATATTCTAATAATGAAGATTGATTCTTTACGTACATTTAGTAAAGGTTTATACACCTATCCTACTAGGGTTACTTTAGATATATGAAAAGACAAAAGAGTATTTTACAAATAAAATATGCTAAAAAAAATAAAAGAGATAAAGAATATCCTATACAGAATGATATAGAATCCTCATGGAATGTCATGCTAGAAGACATGTGTTGTATGGTGACTAGTCATCTTGAATTATAATACAAGTTGGAAGAAATGAAGAAAAGAGGGAATCTGTTGTTAAGGGTCAACTTAATTTGAATCAAGTCAGAGCTCAATCAACCATTTGTTGTAAAGTAATCAACTTGGGTTAGGGTTAGATATTAGTGGTCAAAGTGGTCAGCTCGAGAGTTCGACTCGAATAGTCTTAAGGCTATCTATTCAAATATTCTATCATGGTATAACTATTCGATAGGCTCAACGTAAGATAGCTTAGTAGTCAGGTCGGTAGAGGAAGGAAACATAGAGGTCAGGATAGGAATTCTTGTCTTGGATGGGGCTTCAAACTAATATTCTCCAAGTAAGTCCCTAATGTCCTCTAGCTCTGCCATATGTAATTGGTCTAAGGGGCTGATTACTATCACTCTTCGTGTACATTTTATTGTGCAAACACCCAGGTTGTTGTGAACTAAGTGAAAGTGAATTAATTTTCTCACTCAGCATCACCACCTTTATGGCCAATGTGTAAACTGCATCTAACTCATATAACATTGTAGCTTTTTGCCTGAACTAAGTGTTCTCCCATTTGTAATTGTTTATAGCCATTCCTTCAACTAGGGCCTAGGCTTCTTTAAGTGTTTTTGAGTTCAATGTACCTTCTATAGCTTCTTCTATCATCTATCTTGTAGATAGGTTAAGACTGCTATAAAAAGTTTTTATTTGCATCTAAAGTGGGAAGCGGTGATGTAGGCACCTTCTTAATAGGTCCTTAAAGTGCTCCCACGTATCATAGAAGGTCTTACCATCCAATTGAGTATAAGATGATATTTCATTTCTTAGCTTAGTATTTTTAATGGGTAGGAAGTACCTTTCAAAGAACTTGTCTACCAATGCATTCCATATCATGATTGAACTTCTTGGAAGATACCTTACAAGGAAGATGAAAAAAGACAGTCTAATAACATCATCGATTGCCCCATTAATCTTGAATGTATTACACATTTCCAAAAAACTAGAAATGTGGGCATTATGGTCTCCATCTTATAGCCATCGAATTGCTTATACTGTCACACCATTTATATAATGTTCAACTTGACTTCAAAATTATTAGCTGCAACAACCGACCTTACAATACTGGAATTGGTTCAAGTAAGTGAGGGCATGGCATAATCAGACATATTTCTAAGCTACTCTTCATTGTTAGTTGTATTATCTCATGGTGTAGGTTCTTTATTATCCTCTAGGTTGTCTAGTCCTCACCCTTAATTTTCAAAGGAGAAGCTTGATTTATCACCTGTTTGTTATCTCAAATTTCTAAGCGTAGCTCTCCCAATTTTAGAATCAATCTTAATAAAATCTTTTAGGCTTAATCAAATCATGCCAAGGAATTATGGTTGTGAACCTAGGGCATGAACATGTTATTCCATACAAATTTCCTTATTTTTAAAGAGATTTTGAAGCCTTAGAAATTGTCCTACACTTGTAACTATAAAAAGGCCTTGTAAATACACTTAGAGACATCATCACTTATTCATGTATTCATTCTTAGACTAAGGTATATAGACTCTTCTCTCTTCTTCTTCCTTTCTTTCTTTGTTTACTTGTTGTATTAGTTTAATTTTTAGTACTCAATTATTATGAACCTTAGATTTTATGTAATTAGTTATCTTTTATTATAGAACTATGATTTCTTGTTATTTTGCTATAATTGCACTAAGCTTTATTATTCTTTAAATTAATATTTTCAAAGTGTTATTTCAATGTATGATTTCACCTTAGAGGTTGCAAGATCCTATTATGAATAGATTTTTGTAATTAGAAGAAGTTAGAGTAGAGTTGAGTGATCAACTACGTTATTTCTCTATATTAGGTCAATCGAACAGTGAGTAGGTTAACCTAATAGTGAAATTCGCAAAACTTAATGTTATCTTGATAAATTCTATTATAGAATCGATTCGAGTAGAGTAATAGAGATAAGGAGTCAATTTACAAAGTGATTCCAGTTATTAAGGAATTCTTATAATCTAATAAACAAGAATGATATTGATGAATTACATAGTTGTTCTAAGGAGATTAGTAATTGAATACTAAACTCATGCATTTGTAGTTGCTTTTAATTATCATTTATTTTATTATTGTTCTTTGTTTTATTTTAATTAGAATAGTTTAGATTAGTTGTCTTTGATTATTTGAATTTACTTGTTAGGTTAGATTTTGGGAAAGGGGTAATAACTAATACTTACACTTATATGTAGTTTCTAAGGGATTGATATCTAGACTCAAATCTTCTATATTATAAAATTGATAGGTCAATTCACCTACGAATCATGTTTTTGGTGTTGTTACTGAGTACTACGGCTACAATATTAGAAACACCCTAGATCTATTACTCTAATCACTCTTAGAATTAAAAAAAAAATTGAAAAATATTTTCCTTCTTTTTGTTTTAGATTTGCATTTAGTTGCATCATTATTTCCTAACTTTGCCTATTAGCTTATTTTCTCTCTTTGGATTTTAAAATTTTATTATTGTTTTCAAATCTAGGGTTGATATTTTTATAGATTATTGATTTGAAGGGATTAGTTGTCAACTTTGAGATGAAGCACAATTATAGGAACTAAGGAGATAACTATTGTAGTGTACACAATAGCAGTAGTGATGTAAAGCCTATACCCATGAATTTTAGACATGTGTGTTAGTGCTGTAGGAACCACCCTTATTCTTACGAATATCTAAGCTCAAATGTTGAAGAATCCTTGAAAAATTAGTATCCTAATTTCTAGGAAGTTCTCCTAAAATTCCTTAAAAAAGGTTTAATAAAGAATCTATGCACTTTAAATAAATTAGCCCTTACCTTAACTACATTACCATACCTACTACTTATATAGGTAAATATGCAACCAAAAGGGAAATCTATAATGAAATTATCTAACAAGCATTAGAAGAGGTGTGGCACTATTGATGTTAATAGTTTTTCCTCTTTGACATCCTCGGCTATCTTACAGCACTCTAAGACTCTAAAGATTAACCCTTCCAATTACCCTATAAAGAATTGTTACTATAGATACATGGAAGGGTTTTTTAATAGTAAAGAGAGTAAATTAGTGGTTGAACAAGAATAGGATTTAAGAATTAGAGAGGATTTTGATTGCTAAACATGGAAGTATAATTAAGTGAGGGGAGAGAACAGTTAGAAGAGAATGTTGATATTATTTTTATCCCCTTAGACTAAGAAGTACTTCTTATAAAAATTGAAGAAAGTGCAGGTTTCTTAACCTTACAAAAGAAAGTTAGAGAAGTTGATCTACAACTTGATTTAAATGTTTTTTAGCCCTCTCTATTTTCTATTTGCTTAAACTCAATCATATAGGAATCAACCCCCTGAACCGATCATGTATAGCCGAATTAAAGGACTCTAAGGACTCACTCAGAGGATACTAGCTCTAGGCTATGGCCAAGACGAGGATTCTAATCCCGACCTGGTCTCCTTCAGACTTGACTATCAGATTCTTACTTATGTCAAATCCACCCTTGTCCAATAGTGATGCTTCATCCTAAATGACAGCTCGAGAATAGTTGAGGTGAGCTCCTAATCTAACCACAAGCATCCAACCCCAAGTCGAGCTGATTTCTCTTTAAAAGAACTAATTGGTCCTCGACCTGGTCCAAATCAGGTCGGCCCCTAACTACTGCTAGCATTTTTCATTTCGTCTACATTATATTATAGTCTTAACTTCCATCCAGCATATGATACATGTCTTCTAGCACAATCTTTCTAGAAGGATTCTTTACTTTTCACACTGAATATTCTTTATCTCTTTTGCCCTCTTTAAGAAAGTTTCATGTAACCTAATTGTAGAATACCATGTTTTTGTCTTTTCATGCATGTAAAGTAACCTTAGTAGATGGGTATATAAACCCCTACTTTCTTGTATGTAGATAATCAACTAATTAATACAGAATTATTTACTTGAGCAACCTTAGTGTTCTTGTTATAATTTAACTCTTATTTATTTCCTTTAGCAAGGAGTAGTGGTAGGTGACTCTTTAGTTCAGACCGGTGTATCATATCTAGCGGATTGTAGGCTGAGTAAGACCGAGTGGTGTATCATATCTGTTTGGTAGCTACCCGAACTTTGCTAACTTTTCCACATTTGTTTTTTATCCACTTCGTTGTGGTGCCACTTTATGTGTTCAACCTTAGAGACACACTAGCATCAGTTTTGCTAATATCAAAGAACTGTTCCGAAAGGGAATGTGTGAAGTTACAATGAAGTTTTTGTTGGCTTTACGGTTAGTGGCTACTATGTTTCTTCTGTAGCTACTACAGTATATTTGTGTTATAGCAAGTATGGTTTCATTGTTACTCTGTTTTTACTCTGTTTCTCATTACGAAAACAGAGCAAGTTTGTTTATATTCTATTTGAGCGACTATGAGGCACAAAAGTTGTTAGTGAATTGTTAATCTATTGGGGAAGTATTATACTATGTCAGATTCGAGTGTTCAAGGTGTTATTGGTAACCAGAGTAGTGGTGCTCAACCCAGTCATGGTCATAATGGTAGTAACACCTTAGGATCCATCGACGACAAACTTGATAGACTCACAAACCTTATTGAGAGTTGAGTTACAGTGATGCAAGTTAATAGGCAACAACCTCAAGGTATGCCATTACAAAATTTACTTGAAAATATTCAAGAGAAAGATTATGGCTAAGCTAGTCGAGCCCATCACCTAGCTAGACCCCCTTAAGCTAAAAGAGCTACTAAATGAAGACTGGAGTTAGAAGAGATCGAGGAAGATGATGAGGAGTTGGATGTTGAAGAGTTTAGGGAAGAAGAAGAAGAAACTAACTATTACCAAGCATAAGGACAAGGACACTGAGCTCTTCAAGGATTAGATAATGTTAAGGTTCAAATCCTACCCTACAGTGGAAGTAGAGATGCAGATGAATACTTGGAGTAGGAAGAGAAGGTCGAGAAAGTATTTGAATGTTATGGATATATAGATGCTATCAAAGTTTGACTTACTGCGTTGGAGTTTATTAGGTATGCCATCATGTGGTGGAAGAATCTGAATATAGCCAGAGCATAGGATAGAAGACGAGGTGTTAAAAATATGAAAAGGTTATTGAGAGGTAGATTTGTACTCAAGACCCACCTATAAGATATGTTTGCAAAGTTGCAGGAGCTTCGCTAAGGAAGCCAATTTGTGATGACTATGTTAGAGAGTTCTAGATACTAATGATTTGAGCCGACGTAGAAGAACTTGAGGCTCGTAAAGTATCGAGGTTCATTTTTAAGCTCAAGTATGAGATTCACAACATCATGGAAGTATAGAGATTTTATACCTTAGAAGAAGCAATAAAGATAGTGTAAAGGGTCGAAAAACAAAGAAGAAGTGCTCTAAGCCAACCTGAGTCAACATTCTCCTAACCCCTAGTTCCGTGCTAACCTATTTAAGTCGAGCTAAGGAGGCCATACAAGGCCGAGGATAGGAATAACCGATCTGGTGACAATCGAGCGAGCCAGCAAGGCTGAGTAGGTTAAATAGGTTGACCCCAAAGATATATGAGAAAGGATAGACCTTCAGACGAAAGATTAATGAAGTGAAGTACTTTAAATGCTTAGGCTTCCGTCACATGGATGCTGAGTGTTCAAATCGATGTATCATGGTGCTCTAAGGAGATGTGGTGGATAGCATCGACGAAAGCGAACCCGAGAAAGAAGAAGATGTAAGAAAGCCCAAAGTCAAGGAGGAAGAGGAGACTTGTGTCTATGCTAACTAGGGAGAAATGATGACTCTAGTCCTAAGACGAGTACTGAGTTTCTTGCTGAACTTCGAGGAGGACCAAAGGGATAATCTATTCCATACAAAGTGTACCATCAAAGGCCAATCGTGCATGATCATTGTGGATGGGGGAAGTTGTACAAATGTTATTGTACAGTCCTTTGTGTAGAGGTTGGGTCTACCTATCTCAAAGTATCCCCGACCTTACAAATTGCATTGGCTTTATGATAAGGGTGCTTTACACATAATCGAACAAGTGACTGTACTTATCAGTGTTGAGAATGTATATAGGGATGAAGTAGTTTACAATGTTGTCCCTATGGGAGCTTCACATCTACTATTTAGATGACCTTGGTTATTTGACTAACGTGTTACTCACGACAGATATAAGAGCACCTATGCCTTTATTAAGGATAAAAGGAAGATTATGTTGCAGCCCATGACCTCGTCCTAAGGAAATGAAATCTATAACCAGTTCACTAGAACCAGTAAGAAGAAAGCCTTGGTGATGAGCCAAAGAGAGCTCTAAGTTGCTAAAAAGGCTAAAGAACCCATGTTCCTATTGGTTAGGAGACTGTTGGAGATGAAGGAATTAGACGATGTTCTAGAAGAGATCCAAAGCTTGCTAAATGAGTTTTCCATCCTGTTTTTAGAAGAACTGACTACCTTTAGTCTAAGGAGTAGAGCACTGTGTTGATCTGTAGCCAGGCGCCACCTTACCGAACTGACCTACATATAAGATGAACCCTTAGCAGGTTATTGAGCTAAAGAAACAGTTGCACGTGCTTATAGATCAAGGATATGTGAGGGAGAGCATGAGCCCTTGCACAGTACCGGCTCTACTCATTCCCAAGAAAGATAGTTCATGGCGTATGTATATCGATAACCGAGAAATCAATAGGATTACTATCAAATATAGATATCAAATACTAAGGCTTGATGATATAATTGATGAGCTTCATGGTGCCAAGATATTTTCAAAGATTGATCTGCGAAATGGCTACCACCAGATTCATATGAGAGTAGGAGATGAGTGGAAGACTACCTTCAAAACTAAGCAAGGACTCTACGAATGATTAGTTATGCCATTCAAACTTACTAATGTGCCGAGCACATTCATGAGGTTAATGAACCATATGATGCACCCTTTGATCGGAAGGTGTGTGGTCATATATTTTAATGACATACTAGTACATAGTGTCAACTTGAACAGCCATGTTCAACACCTTCGTAACGTATTTGACGTTTTATGAACTAAGAAGTTATATGGGAATGTGAAGAAGTGTATGTTTTGCCAGAATGAGGTGGTTTTCCTAGGGTTTATAGTGTCAGGGGAAGAGATTCGAGCAGTTAAGGAAAAGATCTGAGCTGTTCTAGAATGGATGATGCCGAAGAATGCTGTTGAGGTCCGAAGTATTCATGGCCTAGCTTCTTTCTATAGGTGATTTATTAAGGACTTCAGTACAATAGTTGTCCCATTGATTAAGTTGACAAAGAAGAGTAAAGGATTCAGGTGGAATGACCTAACTGAATAAAGTTTTAGAGAGATCAAGGAAAAACTCACCTTGGCACCTATCTTGTTACTACTAGACTTTAAAAAGCCCTTTAAATTAGAATGTGATGCATCGAAAGTTGGAATTGGTGCTATCTTAATGCAAGAATGATGACCCGTCGCCAACTATAGTGAGAAACTTAGTGGTCCTACCCTAAACTATTCTATATACAAGAAGGAGTTGTACTCCCTTTTCTAGGCCCTTACTGTTTAGCAATACTATTTGTTACTACGAGAGTTTGTTATTTACACTAACCACAAATCATTGAAGCATCTTGAGAGTCAGAATAAACTCTCAAAGAGATAAGCCAAGTGGTTAGAATTTATGGAAGGGTTCTTGTATGTCATTCGGCATAACAAGGGAAGTGCAAATGTAGTCGCCAACACTTTATCAAACAGCAAACTTTTTTGACCACTTTGTAGACAAAACTATTGGGATTCTCACTTATCACTAAGTAGTATGCTACTGACCCTTACTTTGGTCCCGTTGTTAAATAGTGTCAAGAAGGGGTAGTTGTTGGAGGATATTATCTTAAGGAAGGCTATCTATTCAATGACCACAAGCTATGTATTCCAAACTACTCCACGCATGAGTTATTGATCAAGGAAGCTCATAGTAGAGGATTATCTTGTCATTTCGAGGAGACTAAGATAGCCAATCTATTGAGGGAGAACTTTTACTGACCAGGTTTGGCTAAGGATGTCCATAAGGTAGTTAGTAGTTGTGAAGCGTATAAGTGAGCCAAGGGGAAGAGAGAAACCCATGGAGAATACCAACACCAACCTTACCTTAGGCCAACCTCAACATGAACTTTGTCCTAAGGTTACCTTAGACATCTAAGGGCAAAGATTATATTTTTGTTGTAGTGGACCACTTTAGTAAGATAGCACACTTTATTCCATGCCATTGAACTAACGATGCTTTATATATTGCTAATTTATTTTTGTAGGAGGTTATCCAACTATATGGGGTACCGAAGACTATTGTCTCAAATCGAAATACAAAATTTTTTAGCTCTTTTTAGAAGACTCTTTGGAGAAGACTTGGAACTAAACTTATATTCAGCTTCAATAGCCACCCTCATATTGATGGCCAGACTGAAGTAGTAAATAGGATACTAAGCAATCTGCTCAAAGCTATCATAGGAAAGAATTTGAGTGATTGAGATATGTACTTACTAGTGTGGAGTTCGCATATAACCAAATTGTCTATAGCACTATTGGGAAGACCCCATTCAAGGTTGTCTATAGCCTTAACCCTATTATTCTTATAGATATGATTGGCACTCTAATAGCTACCAAAGAAAGTCAATCCAAAGTTAATCGAGCCCAAGAATTACATAAGCAACACCAGTCTGTAATCAAGAAGATCTCCAAATTCAATTAGCGACAATACAAAATTGGTCGAAGCCGCCAAACTGTTTCCTTCCACCTAGGAGACTTACCATGAATTTACCTTAACCGAGAGCAATTCCCATACTTAAGATAGAGCAAACAATCACCTTGAGTTGATGGCTCATTTAAGGTCCTAAAGAAGATCAACCGTAATGTCTACCAGATCAAGTTGCTTAATGACTATGGTGTTTTCTTCACCTTCAACATATCCAATCTAATTCCTCACCAACCAACAGAAGAAGACCCTATAAGCATTGTAGAAGAAAGAGTAGAGATTGCTTCAGATTTGAGGACAAATCTTTCCAACCCCTAGGCAAATGATAGGAATCAACCCCCTGGACTAATCATACATAGTCAAGCTAAAGGACTCCAAGGACTCACTTAGAGGATACTAACTTTAGGCCATGGCCAAGATAGGGATTCCTATCTCAAGTTGGTCTCCTTTCAACTTGACTATTAGATCCTTATTTATGCCAAATCCACCCCTGTTCAACAGTAATGCTTCATCCCAAAAGACAGCCTAAGAATAGCTGAGGCGAGCTCCTAATTTAACCACAAGCATCCAACCTCAAATCGAGCTAATTTCTCTTTAGAAGAACTAATTGGTCCCCGACTTGGTCCAAATCAAGACAGCCCCTAACTATTGCTAGCATTTTTTGTTTCATCTACTTTATATCAAAGTCTTAACTCCCATCTACCACATGTACGTGTCTTTTGGCATGATCTTTCTAGAAGGATTCTTCACTTTTCGCACTAAATGTTCTTTATCTCTTTTGCCCCCTTTAAGAAAGTTTCATGTAACCTAATTGTAGAATACTATGTTTTTGTCTTTTCATGCATATAAAGTAACCCTAGTGGATGGGCATATAAACCCCAACTTTCTTGTATATAGATAATCAACTAATCAATACAGAATTATTTACTTAAGCAACCTTAGTGTTCTTCTTATCATTTAACTTCTATCTATTCCCTTTAGTAATGAGTAGTGGTAAGTGACCTTTCAGTTCAAACCGGTGTGTCATATCTAGTGGATTATAGGCCGAGTAAGATATAGTGGTGTATCATATCCATTTGGTAGTTACCCAGGCTTTGTTAACTTTTTCCCTATTTGTTTTTTAATCGCTTCGTTGTAGTGCCACTCCGTATGTTTGACCTCAGAGACGCATCACATTCGATGCCTCAAATTTCTTACATCTAATAGCTTATTCAATTTGTGGTAGGCTATATGAGAGCAATCAATCTCACTGAAGTATCAAGAATGGCACTATTAGCAAAAAGACAATTCAAGGCAAGGTAGTGCTCCAAGCCCATCAGTTATACCAGGAAGCTCAAACTATGAGATTGCAAAGAAATTTGAAATGTTCATTATATGTTTAGAGAAGAAATGGGCTAAAAATTTTGAAAAGCAAAAGTTGATCATCTAAGATTTGGAGACTCTATTAGTGCTGTTAAATGAATGCTTGGTTTATTTAAAAGCTAAAGGAATTAGGAACAATATTTAACTCCATATGCAGTGACACTTTGTGCCACATTCATGTCAGGATTTGGAACTCAAGCATCACATCATTAAAGCATAGGATATTGTCGCTAAGCACCTTATCAGGACACTAGAGGATGGTCATTAAATAAGAAACATCCTTATTTGGTTATTTACTTATGATGAAATGCTAAAGCAAGGACTTACTTAGATCTTTGGAATTTGGCTTCAAACCTTAGTACAATGTCCATGCAACCTTCTTTAACATGCTAGGGAAGGCTTTGTAGGCTATGGCATCGGACAAGATATAGAGCAATATCATGGTTCCATAATACTAAAAGTTTCCATTTGGGTTTGCAATGTCATCGTAGACCTTAAAAGTATAGAAGTTTAGTGTTTTAAGGAATTTACTCTCATATTGGTTGGACGAAGGGGTAATTCTTGACGATAAAGGTCTCCCAAAATTCCACATGCTATTTGGAATCTTTGACATCAGCTAGCTATTCGTCATGCCATCAATCCAGTCGATGTTGAGTGTAAAAGATCTGTAAACCTTAAAAAAATCGGTAGTTGAACCCTAACTCAAATCCGAGTGTCCAAAACTGTACAATAAGTCGATAAAGCTAATAATAATAAGAGATTATAGAATTTAATAAATCAAATATAATACCGATAACAAAACCCTAGGAATTGATCGAAACCTTAAATCGCATATTAAAACCCTAAAACTGGTTTATGCACCATTAATCAAAAATTGAACCCGAATTTGTTCGAAACCCTAAAATTATAAACATAAACCTATAAAATAGTTAAATATTACTCAATAGTTAAATATTACTCAATAGTAATATAATCATTGTCGATTGTAATTTTCGACTAAATTACCTATTCGCATGAAATTATAACGAAATCGCTACAATAACTTGTAAAAATTGTAATTGTAACGGGAACCAATTAAATTGATAAAATTTCACAAAAATTTAAAAATTAATTTATGATAAGAATTGTTATAATTTATGTATTTCGAAAAATTACATATATTCATTATTAATTTTTATTTTTCTTCTCTTTCTTTTTTTCTATTTATCTCTTTTCTTCCTTTCCTTCTTTCTCAATTACCATGTTCTGGAAATGAAGACCCAAACCAGCAGCCTACATGAGGAAAACAAATTGCCAAGTGTTGAGCTTAAATAAAAGAAAAGATTACAAATGATTAATTTTATCTTATCTACATTAATGCAAAGGATTAGATGGGATTTTTTTCTCTTAATTTGGTTGATCACATGGGACAAAGAAAAGACATAAAAATCTGGAAACAAAATTCTGCAAACAAAGCAAACCAAAACCTGGAAACAAACGTAAAAAAGAAAGAAGGAAAAGAAGAAGAAGGAAGAAGGAAGAAAAGGAGAAGAAAAGAGGAAGAAAAGAAGAGAAATTAAAATAAATAGGTAAGTAAATTATTTTTCTAGTATAGATGTATAATATATAGTGTATACATATATAAATATAGTATTTGTATGGTACTTTTATACATATAACATTACTAGTACATGTATGTATGCATAAACACTTAGATTAAATTATATATGTATGTATAAGGCTAGGTAGATATACATATATGTACATAGGTATATTATACAGAAGAGAATATATTATGTATTTTTTTAAGAATATATATAATTAGTATTAAGTATTTTCATTAAATAACTATAGTATATATATATATATATAT
>JAMXBB010000004.1:46017707-46305785 GCA_024138015.1 Lumnitzera littorea | reverse complement strand
ATTATATGTATACCATATAGTACATATATAGTATACCGAATATGTATTAGCATATATGATACCTACTATTTACTAAATTCATGAATATATAATGTGTAGATATATATATATATATATATGTATGTATATAATACTGTAAATTAAGAGTTTTTCAATAAGGTAAAATTATAAATTTACAGAATATATTATAAGTATATATATATATGTATGTATAAATCGTGAAATAAATAAATCATAAGAAAACGAGAAATAATAAAAATAATAAGGGCAATAATAATAATAATAATCATAATAAAGCTAAAAATCTCCAAAAATAGGAAAAGTATGCTCAAAATAATAAAAATATCAAATATATGGTTCAAATAATTATTACATTGTAAATATATTAAGAAAAGGCGAAAATTAATATTTTATAACTTTTAAACTTAAATATTAAATTTTTTGATATTTTTATAACACAATTTAAACTACAAGTCACAAACAATCAAAATGGACTATAAGTTCATAACGATTCGAGCTAAAACAAAAAAGTTACACGCGATTCGATAAAAAGCTTGAATCGATAATTTCATGTAACTAAGTGAAGTAGACCTTATAAATTATGATACTAGTTAGCTTTAAATTTCCATTATTCTCAAGTGATCTCGATATCAACCCTAAGCTGTCTTCAGACTACTATGACCCCCCACAACTAAGTGAATTTTTCCTAATAATTCCATACTTGTTTGTGTTTGTAGTTAATGAATATAAATTATGATTTATAAATAAATGTGTATAGGGTTAGGTTATGCTTATGCATGATAATTGTTGTTGATAGTGAATTTACTTTAAATTTCAATAATATAATGATTGTTGCATAATAGATTCACTAGATTGATTATTTGTAACTTGGAATGACAACTGAATAAATACAACTTAATTTTATTCGACTAGAAAAAGTTAACTTAGATCATGCACTATATAACTAATTACGGCAGTCACATTACACGAAAGTAGTGAAAGGCCATACGTGGGTTGATTATTGATTGTTATTGATTTCGTATGGTGCATACGTGCGATATGACCTTACATTGGCCTGCAGGATGACTAGGCATTGGAGGCACCAACCGCTTAGCTAAGGGTCAAGTCCAAAGGCCTTCGTTTAAGGGTGAGTGAGAGCTGCGTGAACCTACTCATAATCATATATAGAACTCGTTTTGATAAAGCTGGTAATAGATGTACCATTACATTTTAAATACGAAACGCGGAGTTTCGTTATGAAATAAGTTTTAACATGATACCCAGATTTGACTGTACCAATGAATCTCCAACCCTAATTTCGGAGGGTATTAAATCTGAGTTGCATATAGTACTTGGTTACCTACATATATTTGTTTAGCATACTGTTTGTCATGCATTCATTTGGTTGAACTTAATTGCTGTATGATTGAGGAAAATTATCTCACTAAGCTAGTAGCCTTATACCCTTGTAGTCTTCTTTTGTAGGCTGACCTTTTTGTGGAGTCGGGCTGTCGTATGCCCAAGGTTAGTTTTCTACACAGGGTTAGTGTGGGAGCTGGATGAGGGCGGAGAGTACTTTTGATAAATTATAGATTTAAGTATGTAATTCTTATATTAGTCTAACTTAAGACACATTTCAGACTGTATCTGTAAACTATTATGCAAATAGACTATGTGTTATGTTATTATGTTATTATTATTATTTGTAATGAGATGATATTGCTCAAGCTTGCGCACTCTTGATAGTTAATAATAGCTGTAGCCTTGTATATCGTATAAAAGGGTCGTTGATTATAAGGAAGTTCAATCTACAATCCTTTGTACGATATACGACGAATGCCACAACTAGCCTCCTCGGGTCATGACAAGATCTCATTGATTATGCCTTTGAATGCTCAATTTTCACTTTGTTAGGAGGTTTATAGCATGATATAGTAGGAACTTGATGTGGAGATGTTGGAGGTAAGCATTGCTAGTAATTTTCATCATATGTATTTTTAGAAATGTTTAGACTATGTTTTATTTGCTTCTCTATAGTAGCAACTTTGCTATTAAGACGCTGGTTCATAGCCTTAATCTTCAAGACTTATTACTCAATGAGAGTGACACAATCACCGATGTACACTTATTGTCTCTCTTATGGAGAAGATGGGTGAACTAAAGTTTCTATTGTATTTAGTGTAGCATTAATCTTTGATTATTTTTCAATCATCTTTATGTTTCATGTGTTTCTTGTGTTGGTTGTTGCTTCAATTATGGCTATAAACAGTAGGTGGCAAGATGTTGTTGCTAATTTCTTGCCTACTTTGATTTTCAAATAGGGAGTGACCTTATAAGTGATCATAGTCTATTTGACCTACAAAATTAGGCACACTATGGGGGGACTAGAGTTGTCTTTGACATAGAGACTCCGATGTTCAAGTTAGTATGGTGCATAAGGAGTAAGAGTAAGTTAGAAAATAGCTACAACTATCCAAGATAAGTTGAGAAACAAGGATCTTGAGAGGAGAAACTAGTCTAAAGGTCTCCTACGAGAGCAATTTTAAGGGACATTTATACAAGAGGTAGCCGTCAAGAACTTGACACATGGGGGAGATCCTCATGTACGTAGATTCCAAAATCTGGTTGTTATAAGTCTTACTAACTCCTCATGAAATCTTCTTATATGTCAAATTCCTTAAGGGGGCTCCAACTTGGATCTCCACACTATCTTAGTGTGATAAACTCATGGACCTTGATGTAGGCCTTAGGCTAAATTCCATATATAACAAGACTTAAAACATGGATCACCTTTTTGTAACTAACCTTTTTAAAATGAGAAGGTGGTTAGAATTTAGGAAAAATATTTAGGAAATTTTCATCACCATTAAGATTTTCTATAAATTCAAATATCATTGTTGACATGAAAATGAAAAATGAAATTAGGAAAAAGTTCTGGGATATTTCATGAGTATTATTATAGATTCCTCATAAACATTTTTGCTTTCTAATTCCAAAGGACATCTGCATTTCCAGTCCAACTTGATTTGGGAGGGCCCATTGTTTACCTCCAATCGAGAATTAATATCTTTATGTGCAGGTTCCAATATTAGCTTAGTACAAAATTGCTTATGCTCTCCAGTTGGTAATAGGCGACATAAGACATATTTTGTAAGGGACGTGAGATATTTTAAAACCGATTCATCGCTTGTTTTCACCAGTCCATGCATTTCTTAGAAATTAGTGTACATCTTGCTCTCGTAGAGATCCTTGAGCCTAATAGGTTTTCTGCTTGACAAACTCTCTTGGAAAATTACATTGTGAGGGATATTGAGAGCAAGTTAAATAATTGGTTTAATTTTTAAGTAGTTAAAATAAGAGATTAAGGTCACAATAAGTTATTCAAATAAGGATTCCATCATAAAATCATTATAACTCTATTAGTACGATCTAATGTGTTTTTTATGAGGAAGGATTCAATAGTACTAATAAGTCATATGATTCGATAAATGACGTGTAAATATCTATAAATTTTTTATATATATAAATATAATTGGTATTTTTTTTCAAAAAGTATGTTTCTTCATTAATAGGTATCAAAATTTTATTAGTATTTATATATTACTCATAGATTTACATAGTACATTAATATCATTAAATCTTTTTTTATCTATTATTTTACATTTAGCACTAATATGGTGCTACACAGTCCTATGTGTCAAATTTTTTTGCAAATAGGAAAAGAACAAGGAAAAATAATATATAAAATTACAAAAAAGAAGAAAAATCTAAAAATGCAAAAATGAAATAAAGGAAAAGAAGTGTAAAATTTAAAAAGTAAATAATATATAAGAAAACCCCATCCTAGGCGGTCAATTCCATTTTATTTCATTTTTCCTTTTTTTTTTTTAATTTTTAAATTTTAATTAATAACATTAATTATATAAATATTATTTATTTTTAACTTCTACACTTTTTTTCCTTTTAGCAATTTTTTATTTTAGACTTTACATTTTTATTTTTTCATAATTTTATAAATTATTTTTCTTTTTTCTTTATATTATTTGCAAAACATTGACACATGAGCACTACATTAGCACCATGTCAATACCACTTGTAATATAATGGCCACATCAGATCATGTTAACAGTATTATAATCTATTTCCTTGTTTGAATCGCTTTATTATAATGTTAATAATTTATTTTAAACACTTGAAAATTCAGCTCCTCCAAATATTCATTTTCTCTTCTATAATTTTCTCCTAGCTATCCATTAAAGGACATGGTCATTTCTCCATTTCCCGACATTATTTAACCATTTTCATTATTTAATCTTGGGCAGTGACCATACTCTTCTATGTGATAACTTTCCTACTTAAATACTGGTTCTCTTCAGTTTTCTTCTGTATTTTACTTTCATTAAATTTTCCTTTTTACTTAACGCGATAGGGAGGGTGGGAGGGGAAAGATAATGCCGACATAAAATTTTATTGATAAATAAGAAAAGATGTTACCATCTTGGTTTTACATGTTATTATAATTTTACCTCAAGTTTTAAGTTTTTAATTATATACACAGTTTTAAAAGTTTAGTTAGCACCTAGCACCATTACTATCTAACTATTTTCTATCAACTACTGCTAACCTAGTTATCATTAGAAATAAGTGTTAAACACGTGTAATTTAGGTGTGATTGATTTTGTATAGAGGTGAGCTTTAATTTTGTTTGTTTTATTCTAATAATTTATTGTATCAATATATTTTAATTTTGTTACTTCTATTTGATTAGTTAATAGGAATTATGAAACTAAAAGTTACACGTGCCACATTGTTATTGGTTCTAATTATGACTGAACTAACAGTGAGTGAAAAAAAAAATGATAAAGATGGTAGTAGCTAAATTTTTAATTTGATATATAATTTGATAACTTATAACTTGAAGTGTAAAACTATAAACTGACTTCTCGAGATTATAAAGCAAGTAATTAAGGAAATATTAATTTTACTTTCATTAATCTATTTCACGGAAGGTTACGGTTTGAAATTTTCACGTTATCTTGATGTTGAAAGCTCATTCCTCATTCCTATTAGAGAGGATTTTCCATATCTATTTAACATTTGTTATAATTTTCTCTCCGGAAATCTAAGTATCATTTTGCTATTATTGGTTCCATAAACAGTGAAAGTTTTTCTATATCTGCTTAATTTTATTCTATTATAAATATGCAAATACATACATACATACATATATATATATATATGATAAGTTCATTCCTTGCATGCAGTAATTAGGTAGGGCCTCCTGGACATGTAGGTCAAGTTGTTCTACCCACCGCTCTCAAGTGCTTAGACTTCCAACCCACTATTAAGCCTGTGCCTTTCCAATTAGAAGTGCAAAAAATATTATCTACTCGTGATCTCATGTATTTCGGTGAAATTTTACAAGTTCCTTTAATTAGGATTTTGCAATATTTAATTATACTAACGTTGGTCTGATCAAAAAGAAAAATATATATATATACTAACTTTGTTATAAGATTTGAGAAAGAAAATATTTTTTTATTATGATTACAATTAATTTCTTATTTTCCAACTATATTATTAAAAAACACTAAGCTAAACTCAAGAGGAGGGGATGAATTGAGTTTTAAGAACAAATTGCAATTCTTTTCCTATATAAATAAATAAATACAATAATAAGAGTAATCAAAATAATAATAAAATAATAATAAGTATGAAAATTAAAAAAGATAGGGATAAAAAAGATTAAGCTTAAATGTAACATAGAGTTCGGATCGCTCCTTAGTCTCTACAAACACATAATGCCTCCAATCGAAGATTTCACACGACTTTATTGATTTTTCAATTCAAGCTCCAAGAGCTACACACACACAAACTTGATTACACAAGTTTCTCACTTACAATTCTCGACACAAATCACAATCTCTACTCACAACACAAAACTTAATCTCAAGGATTAGTGGTATAATGCTTTTAATTCTCAATACTTTGCAGCTAATAGCTCATAAGTACTACACTTTAAATCTCTTTAAATATTAGCAATTTATAGTATAAGAGATAATGAGAATTATAGACAGCAAGAATACAAAAGAATATTGAAATATTGTAGCAAAAATCAGTTTTCTACTATCCTTGGTCAAATTGTTGAGCATTTATATCATTCCATTCAATTCTTCTTGTTATAATCCATTAAATGCTCCAGTAGCTAGTTGTATCAGTACCAGTACTTTTAATTACCGGCAAGCCGGTTCTTCTAGGTTAATGTGCTTTTCTTTGTGTTTTTTAGAACTTTATACCGTTAGCCTAGTTCTTCTTTAAACTATCAACCCAGTAGGCCAAATATCATTTAAAAATTCTTTTAACACACAACAAACAAATATTTTTTACAATCTAACTTTAAGATCATTTGATCACCACTCAAAAGATTAAATTTCTTGTAGAGATAATTGATATATTTAATCATTAAGTAAATTAATTAATCTTATTCAATCACCTCAATATAATCAAATAATACTCAATTTAATCATCCACTTATTTTGTTCTCTTTAAAAACAATATGTTCAGTTATATACTTTTTGTTTTATTCTCATCAAAATCAACAAGTTTAATTATATACTTTTTGTTTTGTTCTTATCAAAATCAAATAATAAACCCTAGGTTCAACAATCTCTCCCTTTTTGATTAGGATAAAACTCTTATACTTTAAATGCTCCCGTCTAATCTAATGCTCCCCCTCAATTTAGCACTTGATTTCAAGATATTTGATAATTGAATAAAATTAAGTGAGTGCTTGCAAAATGAGAGTATATTGATATGCTAAGGAATTAAGTCTCACTTCTTAATAACTTCACATAAAAAATATATTAAACTTTCAAAGAATCAAGATATGCCAAAGTTATAGAATCAATATCCTCTTTTGAGTAACTATTATCAATTCGATGTAATACATGTTTTGACACTCTAACAACTTAAATATTTCTCTCCCTTTAGCCTCATTAAAAAGAGGAAGATCTAGGTGGTAAAGAGGGAAGAGGATTCAAGTAGAAATTTCGGCATAATCCCAGCTTAAGCTTTAAAATATACCCCTACAAAAGTGAAATTAAAGAAGCTAAAAACCATGCCAAAATAAAATTTCCATAATAAATAAATCAAAATCAACCCATGCCACATCAAATGTTCAAAAATGTAAACCAATTATGGAGAGCGTAATAACTTCATGAGATACATGAACCATAAGTAGTAAACAATATAAACAAGCAACATAAGTAATAAAAGCCAAGATAATGGCCAAGGCAAGACAATAGAAAGTAACAATAGTAGTGGCTAATGGTTAAATTCATAACATGAGAAAAATACAATAAAGAGCATATACAAAATAAATTGGAAGTTAGCAATTCATACAACTTATAGATCATCATCTTTAAGCTGGAGGAGGAATGAGGTAAGATGAGTAGTGATAATTCATCTAGAAGTGGTTATAATTCATCAAGGTGGCATCTTAATGGTGGATAAGGGTTTGGTAAAGAGACAAAGTTATGTGAAGGAGAAGAGGAGTGTATGATTTGAATAAGTGAAGAGATTAATGAGAGATTGTGTGGATTTGGAGATGATTGATGAAGAAAAATTATGATTTTGAGAGTTTAGAGATGGAAGATTAAAGAGAAAGAAGGATTCTAAGGTTTGGGGGAAGAGAAAGAAGGGTTTTAGGAAGAAGATGGAAAGAGAGAGAGAGAGGAATGGCATTATTTGTGGTTGGAAATAGAGATATCGGTAAACTGGTAGCATGGGGGGCTAGTATATTAGTTATGGGAACAGAACTGGTGCAAATTTGTTATAGAAAATAGTATATCGACATGCCGATGGTTAAGGGTACTAACATGACGGTTCTTAGAATAGAACCGAAACAAAATGAAAATCTAAAGCAGTATACCGACTTGTGAGTACTTAGGTGAACCAACTTGCTAGTTATTTGCAATTTTGCAGAAAAACAACAGAAACCACTTGTTTGAGCAAAGTTACTAATCCAATTTGATTTGTAGAGATTTAGTGAATATCTTAACACTTTTAACAAGTTTATTTGAGTCTGTTAAGGCTTGAAAAACTTAATTTTTAATTAGATAGCCAAGATTTATCCAAATCAAATCCATTGAACCATGTAATTCATGATGAAGTGAAAATGTGCATATATGTGCAAAATATGTGTATAAGCATTGAGTTCTTTGCATTGCAATACTTTAAGCAAATTTCAAATACATGTTTAAGCATGGTAGAAATAAAATATAGCTTTAAGACTATAAATTAAAAAATCACTACTTGAGTTCCTTAAAATCAAATGTTAAGCATAAATATAGCTATTGAGCAAATAAGGATTCTTTCTCAAATTCAAGACAAGTTTATGGTTTAAGCATATTTAAAAAATACCAAGAAGCATAAAAAATGCATGATCAAACCAAGCGACATTCATATTAGTATAAATAGTCATGAAATGCTCTACAATGCACTTAGAACCTAAAAATGGTCTAAAGAGGTCAAATATACACAAAATTCAAATCAAGTTAGTTTGACCATTCAAACATGATTTGGGGATGAAAATAAACATGTGAGATCTAGTTTTAGGCATAGAAACCAATGCATAATTAATTTGTGCATATATAAACTTAGTTGCTTATAAATGACTTCAAGTATGCCCAAAGTATACTAAACGCTATGTTTTTTGCATAAAATCTACATGAGCATATTTCTTAGGTCCACTTGAGTGTGAAAAGTTTGTATCTTAGCAAGATTTAACAAAATTAAACCATTAGTTGCTAGAAAGTTCATTGTTAAGCCATGTAAATGCATGAATAACTAAATTCAAGCAATGAGGTATAGTTATCACAAAACAATAATTTAAGCAAGTTTCATCATCATATTCAAGCTTATTGGAAGGAAAATATTGCAAGAAGGATTTAGAAGTCCTAAAATCACCACTTGAAATCATCAAAATCAACCATTGAATATAAATTGAGCTTAATGTCACACATACATACTAAATCAAGTTTATGATAATTTGGTATTATAAACAAGTTTCAATGGTGTCTATAAACACAAGGGTAGCATGATTACAACATATAACATGCAAATGGATAAAATGATCACATGACTTTCCAAACAACAATAAGAGCCTAATTTAAGTCTAAAGGAGTCAAATTTGCACAAAAACAAAAGTATGCCAGATTAATCATTCAACTACAATCTATGGACAAAATTAAACATGCGAAAATTGGATTTAAACACGAAAATCGAAACATGGCAAAATTGTGTGCATATGATTTTAAATATACATGAGAAACTTCAAATGTGCAAAAAAAGTATGATATTTGCAATTGTCCATTCCAAGCAAGATTTATATGCATATTATGATATGATGAGAGTTTAAGCATGGTTTGCAAAGCTAGTAATGGAAAAAAAAAACATTAGTTAAGTCCCTAAATACTTATGTGAGCTCAAATGCAGTTAAGGATATATCAATTATACATAGTTTCATAATCAAATCAAACCAACCATTCAAGCATAAAACATTAGCATATTTAAACATGTAGGAGCTAAAATTTGATATTAAAATCAAGAGATGATAGATATGTACACAAGGAAGCTTAAGCAAATGTAGAAAACTTCAAGTGTTCACAAAATATGCTAGTTATTATACGAAGACTACTTGAATGAGTTTCTTGAATTATCTAGGCTAGACTTTAAGATAGCATTTTCGATTTGAAGTTCTCTTAGCCTATCAATTATATTATCTTCATTTTTCATGCTATCAACTTTTGTTTTAAGAGAATTGTAATTTTCTTTTAATTGATCATTTTCCTTAGCTAACTCCTCATTCTTAAGATTCAATGCTTCATTGTTTTTATTTAATTTATCAACTTCTAATCTTAAGTGCTCATTATCCTTCTCTAAACTTTCTTTGACATCATTCACTTTATTATATTCATTTTTAAGTAAATCAAATTCACTTCCTATTTCAATCATCATTTGTTTCATCTTGTTCTTCTTTCGAGTTTTAATAAATTCTTTAAGTAACTCATCGTACATATTTTTGAGCTCATCAAATGAAGAATCATTAGAAGTAGAACATACCTCATTGTCCATTACCATAAAGCACATTTCGCCTTCCGAGTCACTTGAATCACTATCACTCCAAGTTACCATCATAGCCTTTTTCCTTACTCTTTTCTCGGCCTTCTTAAGATTCAGGCAATATTGTTGAATATGACCCAGTTTTTGGCAATTATAGCACTTGATTGCTTTCTTCTTCTCCTTCCTTAACCGAGATATATTTTCATCCTTATCTTTTCCCAATTTCCTATTGAATTTTATGAATTTCTTAAAATTTCTCATGATCATTGCCACACTATCATTGTTCTTTCTTTCATCACTACTTAAGCTCTCCTTGATTGCCTTCAAGGCAATTGTTTTCTTTTTAGATTTTTATTCTTGTCTCTTAACCATCTCATGAGTTTTAAGAGTTACAAGGAGTTGCTCTTTTGGTATTATGTTAAGATCATGAGCTTCCTCAATCACAGTTCTCTTAACTTTCCAATCTCTTGGCAAAAACATAAGGATTTTGGAATTTATTTTATGGTTAGTAAATGTCTTTCCAATAATACTCAAGGAATTAATGATATTGATAAACTTATTATGCATCTCATCAATTGTTTCATTTGGATCCATCTTAAAATTTTCAAATTGTCCACATAATAAACTTATTTTTTTATCCCCTACTCTATTAGTTCCTTCATATATACTTTTTAATTCTTTCCAAATTTCCTTAGCACTTTTGCATGTACAAATTTTATTAAAGTCATTTCCGTTAATGGCATAATAAAAGATATTCATAGCTATTTCATTTAAGTCTAACAACTTCCAATCATTGTTGGTATAATTATCTTCTTCCTTGCCTTCCATCTTGAATGGTTCTTTATTTACTACTTCCATAATAATCTATTTTATGCTTTTAAGAATATACTCATTCTACATTTCCAATAAAGATAATTATTCTCGGTTAAGAATGGTGACCTATTTATAGCTTACCCTTCCATAAAGCCTAGTGTATTAAATGCCATGATCTTTACTCTAATATGCGGTTAAGTTAGTGATTATAAACTCGCTTTGATACCAATTGAAGAATATTAGGTTAAACTCAAGAGGAGGGATGAATTAAGTTTTAAGGATAAATTATAATTTTTTTCCAATATAAATAACTAAATGCAACAATAAGAATAATCAAAGCATTAATAAAACAATAATAAGTGGGAAAATTAAAAGAGATAGGGAGAAAAAAGATCAAGTTCAGATATAACGTAGAGTTCGGACCACCTCTTAGTCTCTACGGATACATAATGCCTCCAATTGAAGACTTTATATTACTTTATTGATTTTTCAATCAAAGCTTTAAGAGCTACACACACATAAACTTGATTACATAAGTTTCTCACTCACAATTCTCAAAACAAGTCACGATCTCTACTCACAACACAAAACTCAATCTCAAAGATTATTGGTGTAGTGCTTTTAACTCTCAATACTTTGCAACTAATAGCTTACAAATACTACACTTCAAATCTCTCTAAATATTAGCAATTTATAAGACAAGAGACAATGAGAATTATAGACAATAAGAATACAAGAGAATGTTGAAATATTGTAGCAAAAGATCAGTTATTTACTATTTTTAGTAGGGTTGTTGAGCATTTATATCATCCTATTCAATTCTTTCCATTACAATACATTAAATGCTCCAACTATTAGTTATATCAGACTCACCAGCTAGTTATATCAAACTCACCGGCATGCTGGCAAAAATTACCCTATTAGCAAGTGATTTGGCAAGTCAGTTCTTCTAAGTTAGTGTGCTTTTCTTTGTGTTTTTTAAGATTTTATACTGTCAGCCTGATTCTTCCTTGAGCCATCAACTTGATAGATCAAATATCATCTGAAAATTCTTTTAACGCAATAAATAAATATTCTTTGTAATCTAACTTCAAGATCATTTAATTACCACTTGAAAGATTAAATTTCTTGTAAATATAATTGATATATTTAATCATTAAGCAAATTAATTGATCTTATTCAATTACCTTAATATAATCAAATAATACTTAGTTTAATTATCTACTTATTTTGTTCTCTTAAAAAACAATATGTTTAGTTATATATTTTTTGTTTTATTCTCATCAAAATCAATAAGTTTAATTATATATTTTTTGTTTTGTTTTTATCAAAATCAAATGATGAATCATAGGTTTAACAATTATAACTTGAAAGAGGGATAATTTGAACTCAATCTATCTTATTAAAGATTAGTATTAATACCACTAGATTATGATCTTAAGGATTTAATCAATTAATATAAAGAATTTAAGTTTGTCAAAGTTATCGTAACCTAGTGATACCATCACTAGTTCTTTATTGGAATAGACCAAAGTTCAATCATCTTTTGCCCAAAAAAAAAAAAAACAATTTGAGTCTGTACTATTGTTTCAGCATTTTATAGTTTACTTAATGATGTTTTCCATCTACTATAATAGCAATAAACAATGAGAATAGAAATTAAGAAAATTCATTAACAAATGAACAATACTATGCTCTTAATTCCAACCATTATTAAAGACATTTTTTTTATTAATTATATAATTAATTGAAAAATAAATTTATTAAAAGATTTAAAAATTTTATCTAATCTCTTATAAGATCTGTACGTGGCATTTTCCGAAGGAAAAGAAGAAAATGGATGGACGATGAATAATTTTTCAGTTTGTCCTTTTTTATCGGCGTGTTCCACGGGTATTGGACTTTTGAAGTCTCCTATGCTTATACCATTTTCATGTAAAGGAAGAATATTAAACCTAGTGTTTGGTTACACAATTATTTTGGTATTAGATTAGATAAAAACTATTATTTTATGTTTAGTTTATAATTTCATTTGATGACTAAATAAAAAATCAGACTGATAAATTAAATTAAAAGTCTAGATTTTCTTTCATCTATATAAAACGAAATTATTTGGATAAAAATAAAAATATTTCATATTCTCGAAAATATCCCTTTATTTTATAATATGGAGTTAATTAATATTATTTTTATTAAATATTATAATAAATTATTTATTTTATAATATAAATAATTAATTTTTTAATATAAATTTTATATTCAATCTGTATAAACTAAATATAATAAAATAAATTTATATCAATTAATTCTTTTTCTACTTATCCTATTAAGTTTTCTTTATTAATCCGGCCTTTACAAGCAAATGTTACCAAAGAGTTGATCGAACGATGAAAACAAAATAGCTGGCCTGTTTTTTTTCTTTTAATAGATTATATGGTTTGGTTGGAATATATTCGATTTGGCGCGATCCGGGAACGGGTGTACCAAAGGGTTAGGTGACGCGACTTAAAAAAAGGGTTTCGTTTACCTTACCCACCCTATCCTCTAGAAGACTACGATCCACCTAAACCATGTTTCATAATTTGCCACATCCATCGGCTAGAGGCAGCGCATGGTGGTTAATCATCGGTCAATATTATCTACCATAAATAAAGTTTATGTTTAAAAATTAGCTCGGTTTGTGTCAGTGCAGTGTTATGAATATATAATAATATTACACTTTAATGCAAAGAAAGTACATACAAAAATGGTACAGTATTTTTTTTTTTAAATTAAACTTGTTTACAGAAAACACTCGGTTAAAATTTTGGGAGCACTATTCAGCATTCACTATTCACGATAACAAGGTCCAGACTCTAGATGTGAAGGATCTCTTAGCAACCACGGGAAGATGCGGTCGAGATTCCCCGCTTCAAACGTTTTTATGTAGGAAAAAAAAAAAAAAAAAAAACCTGCCAATTACACATCGAATTGAGTTAAAAGGAATTAAATTGTAATATAATTGTCGTTTTTCATGTCATATTCATATGCTATTGTTATATCTTATATTTTTTATATGTACCATATTTCTAATCATGACATGTTCGTATATAAATCGATATGGACTAATTTTCATGGCATAATTTCAAAATAATTATTTTTAATTCAATGGCTCAAAAAGTGTTGGAAGAATAATTTTTATTATTTTACTGATTTATTATTTTATTAAGTAATTTAGTTACTTATTATTTTCCAGTATTTTGAACAATGTTAATAAATAAAAATAGTTATTCAGTATTTTAATCGTAACGCTAATCAATCTAAACTAATAACTTAATAAAACTTAATTTACAACATTTATCCTATTAAAATAAGTTAACCTATTATACAAGCAACAATCATTAACTTTTATGAATAATTGATTAAATAGAAAAAGGGAAAAAGAGAATATAATTCACTAACCTTTTTATAACAAGTTATATTGATCGACGATAACACTATATTGCTAATGTTATTATAAAAAAATTCTATTTTTACTTTATTATGTCTATGCCCCTAAACTTATCGATTCCTTGCAACTATATATTTGATCTCTTTTGTTTATTCAAATCCGTGCGTTCAACTAACTTATCAAATAGAATTAAACAAAATAACCCAACTAGATTAGTTAAATAGTAACAACCATTATCTATACCATTTTAGATTTTTATATTCATTTAACCTAAAAACAATATATATATATATATATATATATTCAATTTCCAACAACCTTAAATCAATCAACAGAATCATTCGAGTAGATGCTCTCTAAGCTTTATAGGCTTCTAACACGTATATGAGTTCATTCAAATTTAAATCTCCTGAAGATTCGTATCTGATAATGTGAGAATCGGTGTCCTAACGATAGGTTAGTTAAGACCCTATGCAACCGAAAATAATATGGATAAGTCTTACAAACATTGAAAAGAACTTCCCATAAAATGGAAGGATCCGGAAGAATTACCGATCATACTTGCATAGTATCCCGAAAGACCCATGATGTCCTCAAATGAAAATAACCTGAGCTTTCAGAAAGGTATCCTCGGATACCACATTAGCTTATTTACACACTAAGGATATATTTATAAAAAATATTGATACATATTCGTATGTCCAACGTCTTTTTAGCTTTTATAAATTAAAAGCATTGAAATCGGTGCTTATAAGCCATACGATACTCTGCAGGGTACCCATACTTATGGACAATAATTGCAGGCTTTTCAAGTCTGCGTGAAATGTGGCTTTTCCTTTTTTTCTTTTTTTAATTAAATCACAAAAGGGAATGGCTATTGCACTTGCACCATTCGACCTAGAAAATTGATAAAATGTTCCACATGAAATACATACAAGGAATTCTTTTTATTTTAAATTATTAAGTTCTTTTTCTTATATAATAATTATTACAATATAAAATATTAATAAAAGAATTTTATATCATTAAATATTTATCTTAAATATATTTTATTTTTTATTTAAAAGGTAATAATAATATGGAATCAATAAAAAAATAATCGATAAATAATTTTTATTAAATATTTCTTTATAAATTAAAGAATTACTTATAAAAACTGATAAATAAAAAACTGATATAGAAGATTTAAGAACTTCCTTTTAAGTACCTCTTTATAAATATATCCTAATTATAACTTCAGAGTGTTGAATTGCAATATATAAAATCCACATTTAAAATTTGAGTGAAAAAAAACAAAGGAAGAAATTGCCGGCAGGGCACAAGAAATTGTAGACTTCGAGATTATAATTGAAGCCGCCACTTACTAATTACCCAAGTACCATGTTACATATAACTTTAGAATAACGAATATGATTCGAGAAAGAATGGCAACAATGAAAACGAACAATCATGAAATTTTAGATATACAAATAACAAATAAAGACTTTACAATTCGCTTCAACGCTTATTTAATGTTTAAATAGTGAAACTTTGAAATATCTCTTATCTAATTTTTGGAATTATGTCGAGTTATGTCGACTTAAAGTAATGATTGAGATAGAGTATTTTTAAAAAACGGTACAATAATAATCCCTGTTCTAAACCGATGAAACCAAATTTCTCCAAATCATTTCAACTATAAATCTAATTCCTTGAATCCTCATTCCTAGGTCAAATTCATATTAACCCAATAATTAGAAGGAAAAAGGGGTAAAACACATTTCCTCATTATCTCATAATTTCCTTTGCTATTATTATTAGTGCGAAATCCAAACCTCCGACACCGTCTACAACGCAAAGGATTGAAAGACAAACCAGTCACTGAGCAAATAAAAAGTACAGATCTAGCATCTCCCATAAAACAGAGGACTCATCGTAAGCCCCAACCAAACCAACCATGAAAAATCATAGGTTGCAACCAAACACACGCAACTCCCACGAAATAGAGGACCCCCTTCTACTGCTTCTTCTGCATTTCCAGTACCTTGGCCCAAGCCGGCCTAGCTGAGATATCAGCCACCCAAGCGCACACATGCGGGCGGGCATCCAATAGCTTCTTAACTTGTGTGTTCATCAAGTAACTAAGTGTAGGGAGGTGGTGCAAATCAGCCAAAGTAATGCAGTCGCAAGCCAGGTACTTGGATTTGCTGAGCCTAGCTTCATAAACATCAAGGACCTTGCCTAGCTTGCCCTCAAGCTCCGCAACTGCAGCCTCATCTGTAGTCATGCCAAACATTGGCTTGAACACCAATTCCCAAGCCAATTTGGAGGCCACCGGATCGTATTGGTGAGCCTCAACCTCCATCCATACAGACATGATGGCCATCGCCTTGCCAGGGCAGAGGAGCTGGTTGCCCTTGTCAGCGTATTCGTGGGCAATGTATTGGGAGATAGCCCTAGACTCTGCAATTGATAAGTTCACTAAAATTAGGAATCCAGAAATGATAAAAGAACTTAATGCATTTCAACACCCGGAATCTTTCAGACAGCAGCACAACCTTTTCATTTTCGATCTTATGACTTGCGATAAAATTGATACTGACATGGAAATTAGACAACAAAAATTGGATAAAAGTATTATTTTAGGCCAGAAAAACATTGAACATGTTAAACACGAGTATTTCACACTGCATCAACATGGAAACTCTGTTGAGTGACTCTGATCACTGGTACTATGATTAACGATAATCACTTTCCACTGATCCTCCGAACAAAGGTGCAAATGAGCCTTTTTTATCAACTATCTTTTTCTCCCTTTTCCCATAATTACGACTGAGCTAAGAAAGCATTCATGAGTTTCTCTTTTATTATTACTGCCATACGATGCCCAAAAAGAAAATGAAACAGTAAATAAAAGAAAAAAAAAAGAATAAAAGATAAAAGATAACCAACAACCATGATCACGTGATGATTAAGAAAATAATTACACTGATGTATATAATTTGCCTATTAGGAGTCAATAGTATGGTCTGTGACAAAAACATGCAATAGCAAGAACAAATTAGGAAGATTGCATAAACAGTGATTAATGAGGTCAATAGTCGTGCCCGGAACTTTTCTTTATCCTATTCATTTCCCCCATAAAATGGAAGCTATATTATAGATTTAGGACAACAGTTATTCGGGCTTTTTTGACACCGTTTTCAAATAATGAATTATCTATGTAAGATACAAAAAGAAAATTACACATGTATATAATTTATGAAATTTCTCTCATAAATTTAGAATTACTTACCTTAAAAAAGAAAAATCAGAGTCAATTTTTCATTTCCAAATGAGCAAAATACATAATACTAAAACACCTTGGATCCAGAACAAACCATACATAGGACAAATAATATTTTGAAATATCTAATTTCAGATACAGCACTAATAGAGGACACCCATAAGTCCTTACCAAAAAGCTTCAAGTCTCCATCTTCAAATGCTGGGACTTGACCAAAGGGCTGTTATTAACAACGACAAAAACGTCAGATCTTACCTCAAAGCAGTAACAGAAACTAGACAACTACCAGATTGCAATCATGAAAGGAAAAAAAAGAAAAAGAAAATAAAAATCTGATCTAAAATGGGACCAAGATTAGAACTTTAAAGCATATTGTCGTAGACTCAACCACAAATAGAAAAGGCAACATGTGATTATTACAGATCCTGTTTCCACTTACGTTAAGAGAGAGAAAAGGTTCCTTCTTGTGTTCACCAGATCTCATGTCCACCGGGGTAAACTCGAACTCAAGGCCCTTTTCATAAAGGGTAGAAAAAACCCTCATAGAGGCTGTGGAGAAAGGACTTCCATGGACTTTGATTCCTGCCATTTTTATCTAAGAAACGAAACTGCAAAATACAAAAAGGATCAAAATGTCGTTAAGCTTGATCTATAGATATAGAAGAGGACGATGATGCAGTGAGGATGTGGAAGCTAGAGGAAGAGGAATTTATAGGAAAATTGGGGGTGGGGGGGTGTCATGGGTTGACTAAATCCCTTGTTCTTGTTCTGGAATGCTCTAAAGTGGAGATGAATTGACCATTAAGTCCATGGTAGATTGTTTTTTATTCTTTATGCTGGAATTGCATTCTAAATAGTTGTGCTGGGATAAATTATTACGGAAACATGTTCATACCAGAAAGATTTTTTTTTGTTTTTCTAAACTATTGGGCCAAGAGTGATTGCGCATGCGGACGGAGGTTTTTCCATTTTATTACACGTTACACTTTCATTTTTGCTTTTTTTTTTTTTTAATAATAAGAAATGCTCTGTCGGTCTGCTTCTCAGATTTTGGTTCTTTTTTTTTTTTTTTAACATCTTCGCACAACAATTTCTTTTAAACTGTGTGTATATTAAAAAAAATATAAATACAAATACATATATAATCCTGCTATAAAATTAAATAAAACTATATTTACCCTTCTCTTATATTGCTAAACATAGTGTTGTATTATCTACCTCTTATTACATATTCACTGTGGGTTTTCTTCGTTTTCTTTTTTGGGGCATGGAATATTATTAAAACAATCTATATATAATTCTATTATATATTTTGGGACATTATTAGATACACCCTTTCATTAAATTTTTTACTATGTATAATGGCTTAAAAATACACATTTATATAGATAATAACATTTTTTCAAGATATGGAAATCTTCGTAACTTATCTTGATAAGAAAAAAATTATATAGACATCATCCACATGTATCCATCTTGCACAATATAAATAAAAGACATTAGCCAGAAAAATAAATAAATGAAAGGACAATGCATTTGATTAACTTGCTATATGGTAAACGTAGTCATTCCCTGAATGAATATTTGGATTGACGTACAATGTAAGAGACAATATCCAATTCAATATGTCAATACAAATGTTAATATTATGGTTGCCTTTTGTGCTTAATCGGTTTTGTATTACGAGATTGTGATGGGCATTTCTTATAAGCATAAAGATAAGTAGATCTTAATAGGTACCTGCATGCGTGCTGTCAAATTGAATAATTGGTATTCCTGTCATTTTCATTATTTACAAAACTAAATTAATCAAATCACTTGGGAAAAAGATAAAAAATAGCCATAAAAAAACAAAAACAAAAAAAAAATATTGTTCTTGGGAATTTATCAAGAATATACCAATCAAAATCACTTCTGCATGGGATCGAAGTCGCTTAAAATCACCTTTTAAAGAAGCAAACTTAAGCTAAGTCAAATTCACCTCTTTAAGAGGCAATTTTATCAACAACTTCCCTCCATTCTCACCAACACAACTCCCCCAATCTATAATATATATTCACACAAACGAAACATATCAAAATTTTCAAATACTCCATCTTCAACAAAGTGCAATCAAACTTCACATCTATAGCCAAGAAACTTACAAAATAGTCCAAACACACCACACTATTATTCAAACTTATCTCTACTTGTAATACAAAATATCATAATAATTTCTAGGTTTAGTAACTATAAATAGGAATAACAGTTAAAGCAAAACAAACGATGAATGAAAAGATAGAAAATAACACTTAAGTAATATGAAAGCTTCACTACTACTTTTAAGTATGTAGAAAGTGTTTACAAAGTAAGAATCAATTATAATAAAAAATATCAAATAGCTAAAACTAGTGCCTATTGTAGAGGGCCAAATTTAATATTAAGCTTCAAGCCAATTAATTAAATATTAAATATATTTGACTCTTTAGGCTAAAGTAACGAAGCCTAATGAGCCACGCTCATCAATTACTGAGATGATCAAAGGAAATTTAGCATTGTGGGCTTAGAGTAGAGCCCGTTGGATCGATCTATCTAATCTAACCTTTTTTGGTTTAGCTTACACTAAAATAAAAAACAAAACCTTTATCTAAGTCTAAATCTATAAAAATAGCTCACTTAAGATCTATTAATAAGGGGCTTTATTCTTAACTATTGATGACCGTCATGATTTGATGGATGTGATCAACTATCATTTTCTATAAATACTTTATTCACATCCTCATTTGGATAGAAGAAAAACCCCCATCAACGCCATTACTCTATTGAAACTTTATCTTAAAGATTAAATACTCAAACACATCAAGAACACTACCTTATTCTTCATTAATCTTAGAGTTTGATTTCATCATACTCCTCTACTTATCACCATATGTATTAGATCCTGACTAAAATCGCCTACTCTTCCTCCCTACATTTCTATCCTGATCATCCTGTGTAAGTCACTTAAGTCATTTTCCTAGTCATATGTAACGCAGCTTCATACGCTGTACACATGTGACACTTATATCTGTACCTACACCCTTGTATTTTCTAGCGACTCCATTAGGGAGGGAAGACTTGTTACTTATGTTATGGTACCTCCATGGCGAAGGTAACCCGATCTTACTAAGGGAACTAATTAAGAGCAAAATGTTACTATCATGACCAATGATTAAAATCTACCTCTAATTAAAGACAATGATCAAGGTGGTGGCATACAAGAAGGTGTCATTGATAATGCACAATTAATGCGTAAGTTGTGGGAGACTAATCGAAACCTAAGTGAACTCATGGCGATGTTCGCTTGCTTTAGCTACCTTTGCTAGTACACAACGAGGAGTAACTTCCTTGAATCCTTCTAATGTGGTGCAACAACACACCTTACCCTACCCTCTGATTGTCAATGAGCATGTTGTTCCTAGGGTTGGAGAACAACTTCTTACTGTAGAACCTACAGCCATACAAAATTCATTACCTGAAGTAAGGAAACAAGGAGTTTAGATTGAAGGCTTGTCGTCCTCACATGTTATGCTACGTGTCACAATTATTGACTCTGTTCAACCGACACCAATGAATCCCATGTCTGTAAGATCTACACTTGTGAATCTAGCGCCTATGTATCTTGCTCTTACAATGTCACTAAGGGTAGAAGCATCCACTCAAAGAGGTTCATTTGTGACCAAAAAAGATTTGGACATATATTTGAAGGAGATACAAGCGAAATCTTCGGTTGGGATACCAAAACTGATTCCTACTCCCCAGCCTTGATTTCCCACAGAACCATTAATTAAAGTGTCCATTCACCATCCGCCTCAACCATTAAAGTATCTTCATGAAATTCAATTGGGATTATGCCTACAGTTAAGCCCTCTTAGGCATTTAGGAAGTGTGCTAATAGATCGGCCAGGGCTTGTCACTTGATGGTTTTAGGGGACTGCACTAAGATGCCAAATTCTCTAAGAAGGAGTAACCACTTAGCAACCCGTCCTAATAAAGCCGGTTGTGACAATAAATACTTGATCGGATCCGAATGAGTTACCAGATTGATCTTATGCACAAGGAAGTAATGCCATAGCTTCTGCATAGTAAATACCAGTGTAAGATAATGTTTCTTGCAAGCCCAATACTTGACTTTGCTGCCTTGAAGTGTTCGGCTCAGATAGTATATTAGTCACTTTCGACCATCTACTTCTTGCGCAAGTAGAGCTCAAATGGACTTCTTGATAGACGTAAGATACAAAATCAATGGCAATTCTTAGATAGGCATGGCCATGGTTTGAGGAGAGGTCAAGATCATCTTAATCTTTTAAATTGCCTCCTTATGGACCCATTCCCATTCAAACGAAATTCCCCTTTTCAAAAGTTGGTGCAATGTGTATGAAATCTCAGTTAGTGCTGGTATAAACCTTCTAATATAAGAGACTTTCCCCATAAAAGTTTTTAGTTCCTTTGAAGTAGCAGGGGATGGCATTGCTCTTATAGCTTGCACTTTCATAGGATCAACATCAATTCCTTTTCGATGGACGACAAACCCCAAAAACTTCCCTAAGGACACTCCAAAGACACATTTGAGAGGATTCATAGGAAGCTTATATAGCCGACATTGTTCAAAAACCATTTATAGATGCATTATGTGATCTTGTGCCTTTTTAGACTTGATGACTATGTCATCAACATAGTCTTCCATAAAGTCATGTATCATGTCATGAAATATAGTAGTCATTGCCTTTTGATAAGTAGCGCCTGCATTCTTAAGTCCAAATGGCATGACGGTATAATAAAAATTTTTGACTAATGTTCGAAAGGTGGTACAGTCAACGTCTCTAATTGCCATCTTAATCTAATTATAACCATTGCATCCATCCATAAATGAGAATAAATCATGTCCTATAGTCGCATCTATTAGAGTATCAATGTTTGGTAAAGGAAAGTCGTCTTTAGGATAAGCTTTGTTCAGATCTCGAAAGTCCACTCATACTCTTATCTGTCCATTCTTCTTTCTTATAAGAACAATATTAGCAAGCCAAGTAAGATGTTGGATAGGCCTTATGAATCCAGCTCATAATAACTTCTCAACTTCTTACTTGATTTGCACTTCAATTTTAGGGCAGAAAACCCTTTGTCCTTGCTTCACAGGAGTAATTCCTGGAGCAATACTTAATTTGTGTACTATGAGACTAGGGTCTAACCCTGGCATCTTCTTGTAGGTCCATGCAAATACAACTCTATATTCTCTTAACAACTTGACAATATGAACTTTTATTTCTTATGGGAGGCTCTTGCTTATGAAGATTGGCCGCTATGACTCTCCTAATCGCATTAGATCCAATTCTTCTATTTCTTCAGCCTGTGGCTTCATTTGGTCTTGTAGCTGTTATGAGGCGGGTTGGACTTCTTATACCGGTATGGATCTGAAGAGGAGAAATATACCTCCTCAAACTGTCATAAGCGATACACTTTTCTTCTATCTTTTCGAATGAAGCTTTCAATTCCCTTAACCTACTTGTTCTTCTTCTTTCCCTCACGACATCCGCGCATCCTTCTTTTCTTTTTGTTGACCCTCTTAAACTTCTTCCCATGTAGGTAAAGTGACACCATATGGCTTAGCTAGTGTGGTCTTGTCCTCTTCAATAAATTCATTAAAGTAGGCCGACTTAGTAAAATATGATTTGTATTGCTCGAAAGGATTCTTAGTAGTTGGAATAAATACATCCTTCCCTTTCTAATGGCCCTTGATACATTGATGCAATGTAGATGCGACTAAGTTGTGATCGTACAGCTATTTCTTACCAATGAGTAAATGGTATTGGACTGGTGCATCAATCACATGAAAGGTAATAGTACTACAGATAAGGCTAACCTTAAGATCAACATTAACATACCCAATAAAATCTGTAGGGGCATGACTAAATCCATTTATTGAGATAGGTTGCTTAACTAATCTTCTAATGTCAATTCCAACAGCCTTAAAAGTACTCATTGGCATGATATTTAACGAAGAACCATTATCAATGAATGTTCTTTTGATCGGGGACTCGTTAAGCACACCTTCCACATATAAGGGGCAATTGTGATTGGAATTCTTCATACACATATTTACATCAATAAATAAAATCGCATTTTTGTGGGTTGTGGCCATCCTCTTCACAAGCTACGTTACACTACACTCTATGTATTAACTCCCAAAGATTTGTGTGAGTGGAGTTGCTACCGTAAGTTGAGCTTTCTCATTGAATCCCAAGAGATCAAAGAACTTCTTAAAATTAGATGCCTTCAACAATGTCGCAACAACAGGTAAGTGTTCATCGTCTTGAGCTTTGATCACTTCTAATAGCTTAGGCATCAATCACTTCAGTTATAATGGGGTCACGGCTAATGGCATTGACAACACCTCTTCAGTTATTGTGGGTAGGAAGTAAATCGTTTCTAATATCATTATTATTGATGATCAACTCATTACAAATTAAGTATTGCTCTAGGAGTTACTTTTGTGAAGCAAGAACAAAGGGTTTTCTGCCCTGAAATTGAAGTGCAAATCAAGTAAGAAGTCGAGAAGTTATTACAAGCTGAATTCATAAAGCCTATCCAACATCCTACTTGGCTTGCTAATATTGTTCTTGTAAGAAAGAAGAATGGACAGATAAGAGTATGAGTGGACTTTTGAGATCTGAACAAGGCTTGTCTTAAAGACGACTTTCCTCTACCAAACATTGATACTCTAATAGACACGACTATAGGACATGATTTATTCTCATTTATGGATGGATTCAGTGGTTATAATTAGATTAAGATGGCAATTAGAGATGCTGACTGTACTGCCTTACGAACACCAATGAAAAATTTTTATTATACCGTCATGCCATTTGGACTTAAGAATGTAAGCGTTACTTATCAAAGGACAATGACCACTATATTTTATGACATGATACATGACTTTATGGAGGACTATGTTGATGACATAGTCATCAAATCTAAAAAGGCACAAGATCACATAGTGCATCTATAAATGGTTTTTGAACAATGTCGGTTGTATAAGCTTCCTATGAATCCTCTCAAATGTGTCTTTAGAGTGTCTTCAGGGAAGTTTTTGGGGTTTGTCGTCCATCGAAAAGGAATTGATGTTAATCCTATGAAAGTGCAAGCTATAGGAGCAATGCCATCCCCTGCTACTTTAAAGGAACTAAAAACTTTTATGGGGAAAGTCTCTTATATTAGAAGGTTTATACCAGTACTAACTGAGATTTCATACCTATTGCACCAACTTTTGAAAAGGGGAATTTCATTTGAATGGGAATGGGTCCATGAGGAGGCAATTAAAAAGATTAAGATGATCTTGACCTCTCCTCAAACCATAACCATGCTCATTAAAGAATTGCCATTGATTTTGTATCTTACGTCTACCAACAAATCCATTGGAGCTCTACTTGCGCAAGAAGTAGATGGTTGAGAGTGACTTATACACTATCTGAGTCAAACCCTTGAAGGTAGCGAAGTCAATTACTCGACTTGCAAGAAACATTATCTTACACTTGTATTTGCCATGCAGAAGCTATGGCATTACTTCCTTGTACATAAGATCAATCTAGTAACACGTTTGGATTCGATCAAGTATTTATTATCACAACTGGCTTTATTAGGACGGCTTGCTAAGTGGTTACTCCTTCTTAGAGAATTTGACATCTTAGTGCAGTCTCCTAAAACCATTAAGTCACAAGCCTTAGCCGATCTATTAGCACACTTCCTAAATGCCTAAGAGGGCTTAACTGTAGGCATAATCCCAACTGAATTTCATGAAGATACTTTGATGGTTGAGGCAAATGGTGAATGGACACTTTAATTTAATGGTTCTACGAGAAATCAAGGTTGGGGAGCAGGAATCATATTAACATCACTTGAGGGTTAAGAGATACCCTTAGTATTCAAACTTGATTTTTGATGCACCAATAATGAAGTTGAGTATGAAGCATTATTGCTTGGTTTGTTGTCTGTACGAGAAGTTAGAGCGCATCATTTGTGTATTTGAGGTGATTTAAATTTAATCATTAAATAGGCTACGGGTGAGTTTGGATTGAAGGAACCTACACTTGTGCCTTATAGGGTTGCAGTGCAGGTCATGGTCAAAAAATTTAATTTTGTACGGTACAAGTATAGTAGTCGATCAGCAAATAGGTATGTCGATGCATTGGCTACACTAGCATCCAAAATTCCAATTTAAGATGCTAGTAGTAATGTGAATATCCGAGTAGTCAAGAAATCTATCCTATGTATGGTTTTGAATTTTGTTAATGAGGATTAAGACATGTAAGATGATTGGCGCATCCCATTTATGGAATAGTTAGCACACCCTAGTGCGGCTTCTATTTCAGCTTTGAAGAATTTTATTAAAATAAATGGAATGTTATATTATAAGGGTCTAGAAGGTGTCTTATCTTGATGTATTGGTTCTAAGGAAGCTCGTCTCAAGTTAGACAAATATCACCAGATCTAGTGCAAGGAAAGAAAGGCTACCACTATATCGTCATATTCAATGTATAGACTATTATTGGTCATCAATAGCTAAAGATGCACTTCAAGTGTGAGTACATTGCCTTAAATGTTTTGAGCTTCTCGACCAGAGTGAGTGTAATTTTGTATCTAGTGCTGAAGACTGGAGATGCTCATACATTGATTACTTGAGGAACAATGTGTTACCGACGAATTGTATGAATGCTAAGCTTGAAAAGTGAAAGGCCAGAAAGTATCTTATGCATGAAGGTGAGCTCTACGAAGTATTGTTTATGGGAAAACCCCTAAAGTGCATTACTCCTCCTGAAATAGAAACAGTTTTGACTAGGGTGTACGCTAGAGAGTACAGGGAACATCAAGGAGGAAGGAAACTATATTATTATCTACTCGACACAGGATACTATTGGTCAACAATGAAAATTGATGCTTTCAACTTCACTAAAAAGTGTATTTCTTGTCAACAGTATAGTGATGCCATTCACACTCCTATAGTCATACTTCATAGTATCACAACTCTTTGGCCTTTTCACACATGGGCATTTGACCTTATTGGACCTATATGTCCACCATTGAGAGGATGTATTTAGATTTTGGTAGGAACAAAATGCTTTATAAAGTGGGTAAAGGTAGCTCCTTTAAGGAAGGCAACAGGACCAACAGTTGCAGGTTTCATGAAGGAGAATATCATATGTAGGTTTGAAATCTCGAAACATATTTTATTTGACATTGGCACTCCTTTTAGCAATTCACATGTTGGCCAACTACTGGCTTCCTATAATATTGATCATGTAAAGTCTACACTTATTGCCTAAAAGGAAATGGACAAGCTAAGGCCACTAATAAGAGTTTGTTGAAGATACTTAGTCGCATGGTTCATGATAATCATAAGGAGTGGCATGATAAGCTACCATTGGTACTTTGGGCCTATAAAACATCTAAACAAAGGCCAACACAAGCAACCCCTTTTTCTCTAGTATATGGGGCTAAGGCAGTAGTTCCTATAGAAGTTTTGATCCCATTTGCTAGGTTGGCTATCAATGCTGTGCTTGAACCTGACACATTGCGAGTGATAGATTTAGAAGCATTAGACGAAAGGCGTGCTATCGCTAAACATAATCTCATCAATTATCAGCATAGGCTTGGAGTAGCGTACAATAGTTTAGTGAGAAGAGATCATTCCAACAAGGTGATGTCGTACTTCGTGCAACTGAGCATGTGCGCTAAAGTACCCCAACACCTAAGTTTACACCATAATGGGAAGGACCTTTCGTAGTTGAGAAAGTATACAAAAGTAGATATTGCAAACTCAGGAATCCCAACACGGATGCTATTATTGCTCCTATCAATTTTCAATATATCAAAAAGTTCCATTTGTAAAAAGGAAACTATTATAAAGTTAAATGAATGAAACTTACAGCTCGAGTTATATGAGTTAGTTTTACATATCTCTTTCTACTATTATCTCTTTTGCGCACTTTAGGTTAAAAAAAAATTAACAAAGTATTGGTGTTTATAATACTGCTACTTAGCAAGAGACTTGTCCTTCAAGTGCGCAATATACATCTATCATATGATTTATTGATTGGTTAAAGCTTTGACTCCTAGGCATACTATATGATGCTCTATCAAATAAGACAATGACTTGCATTATTTGAGTTTATATTCATAGAGCATGTAAAAATAGTTAAGTAGTGAGTAATACCCCCTTAACTCACAACGTGATTGTCTAATGGAACTAATATTCTTTGTTTCAATCAATATCTTCATATTGTTGGATCATATATTCAAATCCTTGCTTGCAAACGGAATACACTTCTACTATACAAGGTTTTCTAAAAAATTTATCAAGCCATGAAGTAACCTTTCATGTAAAGTGTTGCTAAGGAAATGAAATGTTTTCTAAGCACATGATGATGTGAACTTTTAAGAGCTTACTAAATCAATAAAAAACTCACATTAATTCAATAAAAAAGGGTGCAAAGAGAACAAAAGTAATACTATCAATACTCGACATTAAATGCTATAGTAGAATCAAGATTTGTATCTACCAGACACTCCTCTCTCTTAAGTTCTACCTTTGCAAGTTCGACTTTGAGTAACTCACATCTTTCCTCAATATCTTGACTGCCCAACACCTTTTGAGCTTTAATTGCAATGATTTCCATCTTATTGAGCTTGAACCTGAAGGTACGTGCTGCAGTGACACTATTAATAAAAAGTTTGAGATTTTTTGTGGATAGTGAATGCTAAGCCTCATCAAATAGCCCTACAGCTTGCCCAAGTAGGCTTAGGACATGATTAGTCACATTGGAACCCAAACAAATGGATCCCGTCTAAAAATCCCCCTCCATCCTGTGTAAGTACTCCAGTGGTGCTAGGAGGTTAGAAGGTATTGTGAAGCCATGAAAGGAGGTGGTATCTTCTGAGCTTGCTACCATCTTAGTTACTGATCCTTTATCTCCATGTTGTATTATTCTAATCTCTAGGGGAAGTAATGATGTGGGATCCCTTGGAATAGGCAAAGTCATGTCACTACAAAGGATAGGGACATTGCTAACTACGGTAACATGCATGGAAGCATTAAGAGCAGTATGTATCTCTTCATTATAAAACCCTACACTCGTCAAAGCATTAGTAAATGCCTGGATCACACTTTCTTTTAAGAGTAAAAATTCACTATCTTCACAATCATCAATGATATTGAACACATTGAAGATTCTAATTTACCATGGGTATCTTCATCAACCTGCTTTATGGAGTTTGTTTTATCATTGAATCATCCCTCTTGGTCGTCATCAATGTCTATTGTAGAATTTTCTTTATTGTCATTGGTATGTTCGGGAGAATCCCTATAATCAACCAACTCAACATCATCTTCTCCTTCATTGACAACTTTGGTAACAGCGGGTGAGTCTTTAGCCCGAAGCACCTTTCTCATACTGTAATGACTTGGAAAAGGTAAAGTGATAGGAGGGATACTTTGACTTGAAGAAGTACCTTTAGGGATGCCACCACTTGCTCCATTAGGATGATTTTTTAGCACTTTCTGTTTAGTAGAAGTGTCAACCTTATCCTTCCCCTTTTGCTCTTGTAATACACAAGGTTGGGGAAATTAAGAAGAGTAAACTTCAAGAAAATATTAATATATATATATATATATATATATATAAGAGGAGGAGGAAGCGTATATTAATAATGTTACCTCATGAATGTGACTACGCTTAGGTTGTCTAATAATCAACAGGGGAGAGGGTGAGCGTTCATTTTGCAATTTGCCTTGAGCATCACCAGACAACTTCACACTATTAGATGATTTTAGGTCTTTTTTGAGTCGAAAGTGAAATTCATATCTCTAGATCATTATTTCAGGCAAATCCCCTTCAATTATCTCCAAGACATACTTCTTAAACCCATCCAAGCAGTTTTTCCAATATGTAAGCCAGCCACTCGAAGTAACCCCAGAATAACTCATGGAAGGAAAGAATAATTGCCTGACCCTCCCATGAATGCTCTTCTAGCTCTCAACTCTAAACCCTTTGCAACATTCATCAAAACTTTGGTTAATGACCAAATCATAAGGCACTCCTTGATCAAACCCCAATTGTTGAGCAACCCGATCAATTGAATATTTCATGACACTATACTTAAGGAAGCAATTAGAAGCATTGGCCCAATCATGAAGTGATGGAAGACCCCTAGGTATATTCCATAAGATAAACTCTATCTCGACATCAAAAAGCTCATCATGAAGCTCTATCAAGTTTGCCAAGTCCTTTGAACCAAAAGAATAGCTTTATGAGTACCATTCATATTTAGGCAATTCCTTTGTATATGGATAAAAGCTGAACTCGTGACTGGTATTAATGACATTCTTCAAAGTACTTGGGAGTTTTCTATTGACCTATCCCTAAGCTCAGGGCCTAACAACATCAGAATGTATAAGCGAGAGACCAAAATATATCCTATAACGCTTGCAAAAGGACATATGAAGAAACACCAAGTCTACATACAACACCACAATGTACTCCCTTGTGAGCATATCGAAGCTTCATGAAAGAGGTCTAAACGCCTATATAAGGAACCTAAGTAGAAAGGACCTAAAGCAAAACGTTCCCCTCGTGTGATACTAATAGGCAAGTGGAAGAGTCGAGGACTAACACCTTTTTTGGGGCCCCTTGGGAACACAAATGATGACAACCAACAAGCAATGAAAGCTTCCAACTTATACCTAAAATGTAGGAAAGACAAATTATTTTAGGGTTATAAAGTGAACATCAACAGGAAAAAGGGTAAACAATGACTATGTTACGTTAAAATGTAGGAACTTACTTACACTGATATCGAGGCCCCATCTTACCGCCCTTATCTGGCCTAAAGAAATGCTTGATCCATGCGTTAAGCGTACCATGTTGGCGAATATCTAAAGCTTCTTTTTTGTCTACTTCTAATAGTTCAATCAATGCTCAATCATCTTTCAAGATTGAAGTTATGGTGATGTCGATCAATCTAAGATTAAGAAGGCTTAAAAGAACTACAACATCCTCTAGTGTTGGAGTGATCTCACCCCCACGCTGTCACAAAGGTATGTGAGTGAGTACTCCAACAGGACATGATAGCTCGCCAAGTTTCTATTTCTTGTAGGCGGTGCAAAGTTAAATGAGAAGATACCTATATGGGATAGTATATACCTTCCTCTTCCAAAATGGATGTATATCTGGGATTCTTGAAAACTTATGTCACCCAAGACAACCAACCATTCACTATGTGCTTTGGGTCATCAAAACTACTATTTGAAAGAGGGATTTCTTTCTTCTTGTTTCTAAAATGTAACATAGAATCTGTTTCTATCTCAACCCTCTTATGCACTGGAGGTTCTTGTCTTATGAAACGTAGCTTACCATCCTTAGGTGGATGTAGATGTGTATCCTGTCTCTTTATATCTCGCTAGAAGAAGTTACCTTCGATAATTGGGTCTACCCATTTGTCCTGAGGTAAGGGGGTTGTCAGAATGTGATCCTTAGAATATACCAAAACTTCGTTGTTCTTATTAGCATTGTTGCTACAAGAACGACTCTTCCTAGATTCTTTATCCATGTCAATGACCTCTAAGGGCAGTAGTGATGTCTATATGCAAGTATGAAAAGAAGTGACCACCAACAAATGAAGAGAAGTAAAAGAGTTAGTAGAAGTAAGGAGCATTCAGAAAGTATGACATCCACTTATGAAGACTAGAGATAGCTCATACGTACAAGGAATCTTGCAATACGTGATGACAATACGCAATTCATACATAAGATCGGTGATACTATGCCCAACTTACATGTTTATGATGGTGTTTAATTGATACATTCTAGCACATTTGTTCATGTTAGAAGATTAATATTCAAAGCCTCATGCTCAGTTCATGTAATGAGCTCGAGTTATGTAATGCTTAGACTTCACATCATTTTTAGACCTTATGTCATGTTCCAAACTCAAGTTGTGTTCAAGCCTCATGTTACGTATAGGCCTTGCGCCATGTCATGTTCAACACTTGTGACATGTTTAAGATTTATTCCATATTCAAAGCTCATGTTACATTCATAGATTGTATCATGTTAAAGATTCACTTTGAGTTCTAGACTCGTGATTATGGCTCATGCTGACTCACATTCGACTCTAATGTTCAAGACTCGTATTTACTATCATGTTTAAGGTTTAGATGCAACCCTTACGTTCACTCATGATCAAGGCTTATGTTCGACGTGCATGATGAGACTTATGTTCAGTTTAAGTACCAAAAGCGCTATATCAAGTTGCATACTCAACTCATACGTACTCGTCTAGAAAGTTTAAAAGTGGTCATATTAGAAGTATACATATGCTCGTGCCAAAGAGACTATGCTGAATTAAAGTGTTCAATCTTCATGTGTTTAAGTGTAAGATTTATGTCTTGTTCATGTACATTGAGCTCATGAACTTGCGCTTTACTCTTATGCACTCATGTTCAAGGTTTATGCTCAAATTCACATTTTATGGTTATGTAGAGGCCTCATAGTTCTTCTACATGATTATTTCATGAGTTTTTGTATTGAGGGGTAGTGAAGTTCATTTCATGTATTACCTCACAAGTGCTTATGTTAAAGGGAGGTTATGTTTAACTTAAGCGTATTACTCTCATATGCTTATGTCTTAGACTCGTGTTCAAATTGTATGTGCTCAGCTTACGCTCGACTCTCATGTACTCATGTATGCATGCCCTTACAATTTAAAACTCACGTTCAATTCATGTTACAAGTTGCAATTGGCTTTATGGAGGTTACAAAAGGAGGCCACATATGACCTAAGTGTTATACCTCTTTGATATCACCCATTAATGAGGATCGGTACTTAAGCCATGATTGCAAACTCTTCACCCTTGGTTGGCAAATAGTCACGATTTAGGTAGTAAAGAGTCTACCCTCTTTAAATCGTATTGATTTGCTGACTGTTGCTAGTTCGAGATGTGGTCCTCAAGTTATGATCGTAGACTTGTAACCCTTGGTTGGAGGCGGCTACAATCTAGGCGACGAAGGGATCCTCTTTCAACTAAATTCTCAGATGATTATGCTACCTACAAAGCATGGAAAATGAGGATACATCGGTTTCAAAATTAAAAAAAAAAAAAAAGGGGAGGAGAAGGATGCCATAATTAATTACCCAAAGACATACATCAAAGCACGAGTAAAATTACAAGAACAAAGGCATCAAGTAGTGGAAACTATCCATTATTCATTACACGGAGAAGGAATATTAAAGCTAAAGAAAATGCATGGATTCGAGTTGTATACAAGATTCCCAACATCTCGGATCAAGCAAACAAGTGGCTATTGAAATAGTAAAATTAAAAAAAAAAAAAGAAGAAGTTGAAAAGAGACCGGGACATAAGAAAGACTCATGCATGTGTGGATATGAAGATTAAATACATTAGATTTGTTTTGAGTAAGGTTTCGATTGAATATATTAAAAGTTATATGTAGATTCATACACATATGCATATATGTATGTATATATATATATATATATATATATAAATAGATACACACACATTGTACATCATCAAAGTAGAGTGATTTTCAACAAAGGTGTGCTATATTATGGAACAAGGAGAATTTCTAGTGCATGCTCGAAAGCTAGGATCACAACATTTGAAGCTATTAAGTTCCCATAATACACATGTTGAATAAGCTCTTATATATGTAAATAGCAGCACATGGGGATTTATGATTGCATTTAGAAGACTGAAGTAATAAAAAAAAAAAAAAAAGAAGGGACAAAGTAAAGAGCATACTTGAAGATGGGTCTTGATCTTTAAACACTGAGATTCACAAATTGTGTTGACAAAAGCACCAAGAACAAAGCTCTCATTGGCTTAACTGCAGAAAAAGGAATGTTGATAATTTTGGTCTTTGTCCGCAAGAATGAAGATAACAATAATTAAAAAACAAAAGACGAGGAAGAAATTCAAGAGGACTTTATGGATTTGACACATGAGGTCTACTTTCTGACTGAAGTCCTCAATGAAGATCGAGGATAAGTCCATTTCATAAACCAAGTCTTGAGTTAAGGTTTAGTCTATGGCATCTAGATGAGTTTGTTCTATAGAATATGCGAATTTGGAAAAGTTTAAAGTATAACACTGGGCCCCCTTGCATTTGATTTTAGCTTGCGAATTACCAGATACTCAATTAAAAGAAAAAAAAAGAAAGAAAAAGAGAAACAAAAAGAAAACTTCCATTTCTCTCTCTCTCTCTCTTTAGATTGCACTTGTTCACCTTAGGAACAAGCGTTAATGAGGAAGTGTATGTTGTCTCTACTTATACCAAATAAGATTTATAACTACTTAATCCCTAATTCAAGCTAACATAAGGAAGACTTGAACCAACAAGAGGATAGTTGTGAAGATAAAAAAGGGACCATTCATTTAAAGAAACAAGATCAATCATGATGTACTCACCTGATGAACTTCAATGTCCTTTAGCAACAACTCGAGCTCCTCCTTGGCAATGTAAGGTACATAAATGGCAAAACAAGATTTTATGCTGCATTAGATTGCGTAAAATAAGAGAGAAGGATATAGGTCCATTTTGTTGATAAGGATGTTTCCTTAGAATATATATATATATATATATATTTTAAGGAGTTTTCTAAATAAGGATTTGTAAATTCGTTGAGCTTATAGGGCATTGCCCCTAAAACCCCATAAGGGACGCTATCCGCTTGACCCCTGCCAACTAACTGGCTAGCGGGATCGCCGTACTTACCAGTCGTAGTGCAACAAATAAGATTTGGTTAATACAAAGCGTTTATATAATATGTGAAGATCTTAGAAGAAGAATGTCCTTATAGGAAAAGAAAATCAAGGTGACAATGATATATGGAGTCAACCTAATTAGATCGCTAATGTAAACCTAATGTGCAAATTCAAATAAAAAGGATTCAATAGCTCATATAGATTGAATCGAAGAGACAAGTTAGCTCAAGAAGAGACAATTTAAAGGAGATTCATTTTACGATGATGCCTTGGGGGTAACGTACAATGTAAACCAACTAAGGCTTGACACACAGTTAAGAGGTGTTGTGGACTTAGACACTAAGACAATTCTTAAATTAACCTACCAGCGATCCAGCTATTTAATAGTATACACGCACTTAAGTCATTTAAAAGGATCACTTAGTGCCTAAATCCCTTCAACTTTGTCTAAAGGACTTTGGTTAGGGGGCAAAATGTAAAGGGCCAAATTTAATATTAGGCTTTAAGGCCATTGATTAAATATTAACTGGATTTGACTCCTCGGGCTAACGAGGAGCCAAGCTCATAAATTACTGAGATGATTAAGGGAGATTTAGCATGGTCGGCTTGGAGTAGGGACCGTTGGATCAGTCTATTCGATCCAACCTGTCTTGTTTTGACTCGTACTAACATAATAAATAAAGCCTTTATTTAGGCTTAAACCCATGAAAATGACCCACTTAAGATCCATAATTAAGGGGTTTCAATCTTAACCATTAATGATCACCATGATCGATTGATGTGATCAACTATCATTTCTTATAAATACCTTATTCACATCCTCATTTGGATAGAAGAAAAACCCCCATTAAAGCCATTACTTTGCTGGAACTTTTTCTTAAAGATTACATGCTCAAACACATTAAGAATACCACTTCATTCTTCATTAATCTAGGAGTTTGATGCAATCATGCTCCTTTACCTATCACTATATGTATTAGAGCTTAACTAAGATCGCTTACTCCTCCTCTGTATGCTTCTTTCTTGATCATTCTATGTGAGTCACTCAAGTCATTTCCCTAGTCACGTGTAGCACAACTTCATCACGGCATGCACGTGACACTTATATCTATACCTACAGCTCCACACCTAGCTAATGTCGTTCTTGAGTATATGCATGAACATCTTGAGGGTTTGGATCAGGTTGAGGTTGCACCATCTAGTTGGCATCCAACTATATGATCTATGCCCTATCTTGACTATAAGTACTGGAGTATGATGCATGCATGAGGATTGGAGTAAGCTCTACCAATGTGAGTCCTTCGCCCATGTCATTATGGTAATCTCTAACTAGCCTCTTTGATAATATAGAAGGAGTACGAACCTGATTACTAAAGCTCTCTCCGATAAAAGGGATATGGAAGATCTGGTCACTAAAGTTCTCCCTGACAAAGGGTGTTTGAAACTCAAATTTAGGTAGCCTAGGAGTTACGGGTGTTGACAAGAGCTCTCCCCTAATGCCCAACTTAACCTATCGTTACCCTTGCCCCCCACCCTATCCATCCTTTCACTTGACGACACCTTCCATGATAAAGATTGTAAGGTGGAGAACTATATCTAGTCCCAACCCAAGTGCATCGTTGAGGTAAATACCCTTAAGTTGCTAAATGACGGCATCTACTCCCAGCTGTTTTGCCATAATATCCTTATATGACATCTAAGGTAGCATATGGATAAAATCCACCTGCAAGTCACAAAAAATGGCTTGGTTAGCATATAAAGGCATAGGTGAAGTATTGTTATGAAGAATGAACCTTAATGCATACCATGTATACCTAAGAAGCTCCTAAATGGCCAATATATCGATGAGTGACCTATTAGTACCAATCATGTTAATTTGGAGCTACACTGAGTGGTGTATAATAGGAACAATCTTATGATGCTGATCCACCTACTACTCCAACTAGCTAACATGTGTGGTGACCTAATTTGTCTTTGTCTAACGTCGTAAGTCTATATCATGTAGCTCTTGAGATGTGTCCGTGGCAATGGGAATCCCTTAGATCCCATCAAACTATTGTATCATATGATCCAGGAAATAGAAATCGACCACATAGAAGTAGATTAGCGATACCCGCACAATCCAAATATCACTATCGGTGTGGTAGAAAGTAAGGAACATAGCAATGTCATCATGAGAGTAAGGCATCCATACAACTTGCAAAATCAGCAAATTAGAACATTCAACTACGTAATGTTGTAGAAGATAATAGAATTCTAGTTAGTAACTTGTGTACCTACTCTGGACATAGTAGTCAAATGCATCCCCATAGTGGCCGATAACATGTTTAAAGCTCTATAACATTAAATTCGATCCCCCATCTCATTAAGGTCGATCATCCATTACTACTATAATCCAACTACATAGTGGAGCAATGTATGGAAAGTCCTCCTATGCCCATACTTGGAGTAAGATAAGCAACCACTAATCTCACCTATATCTATCCGTAACGTAAGGCATAGTTGACAATAGAGTCATGCCAAGTATGTAACACCCTAAGCATATTGGCTAATTATAGTAAGGTTGGAGGGGAGGGGAAGAAACATCACATGCACCAAGTTGTTTGACTTATCTAAGAATAGCATCCCCCTAATCGCCTGCATAATATGTACCTTAGTGTATTAGCCTAGGTGGTGATTGATTCTTGTAGCAGTGAATGAAACCAAGCTCTAGCTTTATCCTTCAATGAAAAGGGAAAGAGCTGTAATCTGATAAACTCATCTGTCACCTTGCTCATCTTTACTATATTGCAGTATTAAAGGAATCCTGTAATATGCTCATCAGGACTTTCATTAGGATATCTTCCAAACTAATTCGTCTGAACCATCTGAATAAGGGATGGCTTCAACTTAAAGTTGTTAGCCTGAATAGTAGGCCTCCTTATAGCTGAACCCATCACTGTAGGTGTTGTATAATCTCGTAGTGCTCACGGAACTCCTTGTATCTAATTATTACACTCGTTACCTATCATCTCTTCTATCCTTCTTCTGTTCTCTTGCCTCAACTAATGTAAAGTGCACTCTATTTCTGAATTTAGTGGTAGAATTTCAACATTTCTACTCCTGCACATAAAACACCAGCAAAGAGGAAAAAAATAACATATGTTGTCAATTGCACCTAAATTACCAACAGAACTAAAAGGTTTAATATTTCCTATCTCTAGCAACTGCACCAAAAACTTAATTCGCTTAAAATATATATAAAAATAAATCATGAATACTCCAACAAGTATATTGGGTCGGAATTAAGTAGTATAGAGAAAGTATGATTATTGATCCTTCGAAAACTAAGAAATTACTAATCTTATGGTAATTCTTATCAATATTCAAGCAATCAAAATTAAATTAATTAATCTAATAATTACTCTAAAACTATCAAAAAGAAAATAACTATGAAAAATCTAAAATTAAGCAATCAATTGAAAATTGTAAGAAAATAGAATCTACCTTAAATTATGGTAATCAAATTGTTAACATGTTATATAGATTAATAGCTATATGGTCATTCAAGTGAGATTATTATACCTTAAAACTTAAAGATTTAAACTCCTAATTAATTAGTTAGCTTCCGCATCTTCCAATTAATAGTAGATTCTAAATTATAATCATATATCTCCCGATACTATGATTGTCTAATGTCCTAAATCAATTATTCCTAATGTCTTAGTGAATAATTAATCACTGAACATCGCATTAATTTCTAGATAATTTCTAATTAATTCAATTAAATTTGCTTCCTTATTGATTAATCAAATCAACTAAGAATTTCTAAGAACCTTATATCAACTCTTGTATCATTAGGTTTTCTAACAATTATAATTAATTGAACAATTATAATCGAAATCATATAAATTGCAATCATAAATCATCCATATATCTCTTAATCTTATAATATGAACACAATCATCATCTTAACTATCTAGGGTTTCATCAATTCCCACAAATAAATTTAACCAGCCATGGATTTGGAAATGAAAGCATAAATATTAATTGAAATTGTAAGGAAATTCATAATTGAAAGCATAAGTAATTCACAAAATTTTATAAGAATAATTGAAATAGATGTCACCAATTCTGCATTGAAAAAGATAATCTTTAATTGCAACTTCAACTTGGTCTCCACAGCAAAAGCAAATTCTTCTCAATGATCCAAGTGATTCTCCCAAAGAATTCTTTAAGAACTATCTAAAGACTATTCTATACCTCTCTAAGTCTAAGGAAAGTGTGTTCAAGAGTCCCTCAAATGATGAAACATAAGCTATTTATAAGAAAAATTAGGGTTAACTCACGTGAAGCTTCTTTTTCATAAAGGCCGATGGTGTAAGTACAAGGCTGCTTGTTAAGTCGGCGGTGTAGACATTAAGGGCTGGCGTTGTTGACTTCAAAGGTCATCGGTGTAAGTTATAAGCCGACTACCTTTATTTCCAACTTGCACGTATTGATTCGAACTTCGTTCCTTTGTGTAAAATTCTTCTAATTTGTCCGTAATTCCACTCTTGAATCCTCTAATTCCTGAAATGTCTAAATGAAAATAATTAAGTACCATTTCTTAATGATTTCTATAAAATCAATAATAATTCTATCTTAATTTGCACTTTAAAACATGAAAAATATGCCTTTATCAATACACTAGTCATCAGTGGAAGAATTGCAAATTTTAAGGTTCAAAAAATTTTGTTGGATATTGGAAGCTTAGCATATATAATCTTCTAGTATGCCTTTGACCAAATAAAGCCTAAGATTAAGATGCAATTAAGTTCCTACAACAATGACTTGTATGCTTTCAATAATCAGCTAGTATGAGTTGTTGGGGTGATTTCCCTCCCCATTCAGATTGGAGATGATAAACATATCATAGAGGATAGAGTGGATTTTCTTGTAGTAAAATATTAGTCTCCTTATAATATCATAATGGTAGGGCTTAGTTAGAATTTGTTCAATATGGTCCCCTCTACAGTGCATCTTAAAGCTAAGTTCCTAACTCCAACTTAAGTAAGAATATGTAGGGAAAATCAATATCTTGCGAGGTCATTATACTTAAAGGCACTCATATGCAAGGAAGTTTTCCACATTGAGACAAATACATATTAGGATATAGAAGACATGAAGAAAACAAATGAAGGAATGGAAGATATACAACTTAGAGATGACCTATAGAAGACAACTTGGATTGGGAGATTTTTACCCCCTAAGTTGGAACATGATTTAATATAGTTTTTTAGAATAAATGCTAATGTGTTTGCATGGTCTCCTTTTGACATGCCTAACATACCTAAACAATTCATGATGCATAAGCTTAAGGTAGATCCCAATGCTAAGGTCATTTAACAGATGAAGAGGCATTTTACCCCTAAATGTAAGGAATAATTGAGGATGAAGTATAAAAGCTTTTGAAGGCAAGCTATGAGCCTTATACTTGGCAAATAGGAATCAAACGGATAAATTTAGAGCATTAGTGAAATTAATCGATTAACCTAGAAACTTATAAATAGGCTCAAGACATTAGTTGAAGAGACCCTATGGATCGGGATATTAAAAATATAATGAAATAATAACAATACAAGTAAAATAGTATAATTTAATTATATTACATATTATTCATCGTAATTACGTAAAATATGTCTCGTCAAATCATAAACTCTTAGAGATAAATTATATATGTAACAAAATTAATATAAGACACAAAATAACATATATAAGTATATATGTAGAATTATAATTAGTTAAAATACCCTAATATATGCATTTTAGACTAAAATAAGGTAGAAAAATCAATAAAAAATCAACAAAAATTATAAAAAGCAAAGTAAACAGTCGAGAATTCAACAAGTTTAGTGCGTAGATCATCCTTGACAGGTGTTGAGGATTAAGCACTTGATTAACATGTAAAAGGATTATGTATTTAAGCTTGATAAATTGAGGAGAGAGAGGAAAATTCATTCCTACACTTTATAGAGTTGGAAAATTTAGAAAACCCTCTCTAATAGTGTGATCATGCAAAGTAGGAATTGAGAAAATTAAGAGTGGGATTTGGAAATTTAAAGAAATAATTTAGGGAATAATAAAAAAAATAGGTGCAATCTGATGGTTGTTAGAGCTTAACCACTACCACTACCACTACTACCACTACCTCCACCAGAAGGCACATCTATTGTTTGGAGTTGCTAAAAAGGGGGAAGCAACCATAGGTGGCCAGAGATTAAATTTCAGCGAGGTCTAATTTTTACTCGATTTTAAGAAAATTTGTAAAAATACCAAAAGTGTCCATAAAATTATTAAAAAATTACTGTTATATATTTTTGTGTATAGAATCTTGAAAAAATATCATTTTGTATAAATTTAGTAGCTAGTATATACATCCTTAAGAAATCGAAGAAATCATACAATTTTTGAAACTAAAATAAATTGGGTAAACAACGTAATTTCTACTTCAAATTTTTTTTTATAAACTGTCCTAAGTTAATATTAGTTTGCTATGTTAAAGTTTTTCATGATACTATTTTCCATATTTTCATTTGATTTTTGAGTCTTAAATTATGCTTAAAATGGTGTTTCAGTGAAGAATATAGTGTTTCTTTGCATAATTCCATTTAGATACCAAGTTTGAATCATATTTAGAGTATGGATACTACTTTAGAGTGGTTGGATTGATTGGTAAAGTGAGAAGTTATGAGAAGTTAGGAGTTGGCTTAAAATAGTAAAGTAATAATTGATTATCTTATTAAACTTGAAATAATTGATGAATTGTGGTATAATATTTGAGGAATTGTGAAGTAATGAAACTAAAGAAGGTTTGTTTAGAGTGTTATTTGATGTTTTAACTTGGTTCTATAATTGTATCTTGGAAAAAAAGTTAGTTAATTAGCTACTTATAGGATATAGAGGAAAGGTAAAGGTTGATTGAGAGGATTGTGGTAATGAATTTCTCACTAGATTGATGCTTAGAGAGTAAGTTAAAAGCAAAAATGATGAGTAAAATATAAAACTAGAGAAAACAAAGGATTAGTTAGAGGATAATTTTATTAAAAACTTTAGAGATAACAGGGTTAGAGAGTAGCTCATAGGATAGCGTAATATGGGATTTAACTTGGAGAAGTTTAGAGGTTATCTTAGAGGATGGAACTAGTGTAACAAATAGCCCTTGAGTAGCTCAAATAATATCTCAGAGGATTTTTTGACTAAAGAAACCTACTATAAAATTCCTCAAAGTCAAACTTAGAGGATTTTTTACTAAAGAAAACTACTATAAATCACTTAGATCATAACTTAAAGGATTTGGCGGATTGGGGTAATTTGTAAAAAAATCATTAATTAGTCAAGAAATCATGATTTTTTAAAAGTGGAAATAACTTATGAAATTTATGACTAAACAACCAAAACATATAAAACAAACTAATGATTAATCAATTAAGGTTTGAAAACTAATCTGTTGTGTATTTCTAAGGACAAATGAAGATCAAGGAGGCAACTGTCAGGAGTAGGGTACCCGTAAGCGTAGGTAAGTTGGGATCTATGCTTAGTAGCATATTAAAGTATCATATCAGGATACTTGAAGGAGTAAGAATGCTTATTTGTGGTTATAATTAGATTGTATGTGTATTTGCTATATGTATGCTTCAGATATGTTGACAATTGGGAGTTAAACTCCAAGTGTCAGTTTCTACTTAAATATATATATGTATATATTGTCTTGCGTAAATGAACTTGGTTGATCACTCGATAATCCAGACTAATCTTAAGTTGATTAAAGACCTAACCTGACATTCATGTTAACTCAATAATGATAACGATTAGGTTGCAGACTAAATACTAACACTTCGATTAGGATAGCAAAAATTGTCCTTTTCCCTCCCTTAGTCAAATTAAGCGACAAGAGAGGGGGTCATAGTAAGGTTGGGAATCGTAGTTTGAATGTTGTTGAGGGAGGAAGGTGTTCTCCATTTCATAAGCCTATGTTTAGTCTAATAGTATTGTGTTGAAACTCCTTAAAATCCAGGTTAGAGTAGACGAGATTACTCTAACTTCATAATGAATTTTTTAAACATTATGAGATGTTATATCATTTGTTTGTTACATTTGCATTTAATTAATGATTGAACAACCATATTTGCTAATGTACTCTTATGACTCCGTCTCTTCTTACTAAGTTAGTTGAGCTCACATCCTAATAGATTGTTTTGTAGGTATGGAGTAGTACCTAAAGATACCTTGCTACAGTTGTCCACAGGTTTGTTCATATGGGTTAGGGAGCGAAGTGTTGAAGTTTAGCAAATGGATCAAAGTTCATGTCACTTTTGTTTTTCTTTTGTGTGTAGATTATAAGGTTTTCTTGAGAGGCCTTATAGTCTTCGTTGGCTTGCTGTTATATCTATGGGTAATGTAGTCCTCCTGTGAAGATGTGTAGTTTCTTTTGAAAACTCTAGAACTTTTGATGTATATAAGGTTATGTATAAGAACATAGCTATTTGTAAATATAAGAATATTTATTTTGTAAAGTATTACTCTATAAATCTTATATACTACAAGTGCCCATCTAACTGCTTCAAAGCTTGTTGAGTTTTCATTCATCTTGTGTGGACTATACCTATATTAGCATCTAAGGGGGTATCTTCTAGCCTAGGATGGTTTACACTATAGGACTGTCATGACTCCTTGAGTTTGGGGCATGACAGTTTCTGAGTGGTATTAGAACATAGTTTATAAAGAGCTAGGTTTTGAAGTGTCTAATTAAAATGAACTAGACGTTAGGAACATTGAGAGTAGGAGAAAGTAAGTAGGCATAAAAGATTTAGATTGGTAGGTATATATTTAAGTTATCTATATATCAAAACTTAAATAACATAAAATGAAAACAAGTAAAGGATAATATTAATCTAACTTGTCTTGTGTTGTGTTTACTTTCACATCTATAAATACAAGCTTATTTATGCTTGGTTACACTTTGGTTGGGAAGAAGATGAATCTCCTATTAATTATCGGGTTCATTTGCAAAACTTGTTAATAGAATTAGTTGACTAGATGATATTCTATACTATAGAAGAGATTATAATCACTTATAAGAGGAGACTATCTTGGAGTATGAAAGATCATTGGAAGATTATGGAGAATGAATTAGGTCCTTCGTATAATGAATACACTACAGTTACAGCTTTTGAGAAAACGTATATGCATGATAAGGGAATTGTATCTATGATGGTCCCAATGTTGTATTTTCTTGCTATAGTGGAACCTGGTAAGAATTATCTACCCAGTTTTGGTCAGACACCTATAGGAACTCCCCATCTACCTAGAGACTATCCACCTGGAGTCATAGATTGGTTTCTAAGATTTCTATTGATTGGAAATGTAGGTATTGAAGTACCCTTATAATCACATGAGTTTGAACCATTTATAGAACCTCTTGAGAGTCTAACTCCAATTCAACAGGAAAATGTAGGTAAAAATTTTAAGAAAGAGGATCTTGAGAAAGATCCTGAAGAAGATCTTAAGTATAACTTAGAAGCAATAATAGCTTAAGTAGAATCTAAAAATGAGATTGAGGAAGAAATTGAAACTGAACCAGTAATTAATTCTGGGAGTCAAGTAGGAATTTAGGTAGAAGTTAATGAAAGAAAAGAAGTGAGTCAAGTTAGGGAACCTAGGTTAGCAAATGATGATAACGAGGACATGCAGGAAGTCATATATATTCCTAAGACACCTGAGTATATAGTAGTAAGCTTTGACTCAGAAATAGGAAATGATAATGTGGACTTAAATACTTATGAAAATTGGTTTCCTATGGAAAATGTTATTTCTTTTATCTATCTATTAATAGTTTAGCTCTCTCCTTTGTTTTGGTATAAGTTGAAGGGAAAGAGCATTAGCTAATCTATTATGTTAGCCATGTTCTACAAGAGCTAGAACTGAGATATACAAAAATTGAGAAGTTTGTTTTTGCTATGGTCATGGCTATGACAAAATTAAAGCTTTATTTTAAGGCTCATCAAGTTTTGGTTCTTACTAATCGACCGTTATGTTAAGCCTTACAAAAGCCTAACTCCTTACATCATATGATGAAATACACACTTGAATTAAGTACTTATGTACCAACTAAGAACAGCTTAAGGTTCAAGTCCTAATTGATTTTGTGGTAAAGTTTATGAGTGAAGAGGACAGTACTAAGCAAGTCGCAAGGTCTTATTGGATTTTATATATGGATGGGTCTTCAACTAGAGAAGGATAAAGAGTAAGCCTCGTACTGCAAGGAGCGCATAACCTCAAGATTCGTTACGCACTCAAGTTCGAATTTTTAGTTGGAAATAATGAAGCACAATGTGAGGGACTTATAGTTAGTTTGAGGCATGCTAAAGCAGTCAAAGCTAAGAGGGTTGAGGTCTTTTTTGATTCCTAACTGATAGTTCACTAAGTAAAAAGGGAGTATGCTGCAATGGATGAAGTGATGAGCAAGTACTGATCTATAGTACTAATGCTTGTAAAAGGATTGTTGTCTTTTAACATCAATAAAGTGCCTTAGTTATAAAATGTGGACATTGACAAACTATCTAAGACGGCTTCCACATTACTCCTAGATTTGAGTTATTTGCTCTTCATTGAATACTTGCCAAATAAGAGTTTAGATATGTCTACTGATCAATGTTTTGAAGCCTAGCCATCATTAAGGAGAAATCTTAATAGGATTCAATCCTAGATTATTTAAAGGAAAAAGTTTTACCAGATGACAGGAAGGAAGCTTGGAGACTTATCTATTAAGCTACAAACTATACAATGATTGATGACCAATTATATATGCATAGCTACAATTAACCATGTAAAGTCCTAAGGAAGCATAACAAGTCTATTTTGAACTACACGTTGGGGTTTGTAGTAACCATGTAAAGTCCTAGACATTACATGTTTGAGCACTTAGACTTAGTTATTATTGGCCTACAATGAAATAAGATGCAAGAAGTTTAGTGTAACATTGTCCACAATGCTAGAAGCATGGAGTAATTGATTGAGCTTCATCTAGTAAGCTTCAGCATTTGATTGGTCCTTAGTCCTTTGCATAGTGAAGAATGGATATTCTTAGACCCTTCTTGAAGGACACTAAATAATAGCAATGTATTTTGGTTGTTGCTAATTACTTCACAAAATGGTGGAAGTTAAAGCTATAGCAAAAATCACTAAGTAAAAAGTAAAATATTTTGTTCTCATTTTTAGTTTTTCAAGGTTTGGAGTTCCTTAAATGATCATAACCGATAATGGACCATAGTTTGACAATGATAAGTTTCGAGCCTTTTATGAGAAGAATGGCATTTGACTTGATTATACATCAATTTCACATCTACAAACCACTACATAGGTTAAAGCTATGAACAAGATTATCTTTGATAGTCTAAAGCAATGAGTGGACTAAGTAAAGGAGAAATGGGCTGATAAGCTTCTAAATATATCATGGGGGTATAGGACTACCCATAGGACTTCGACAAGTGAGATCCCTCTTAGATTAGCCTTTAGATCTGAGGTTATCTTACTAATTGAGTTGGAGCTTCCAAATTCGCATATGTAAGGTTTTGATGTCATGGCTAGCTAGATTAGCTTCATAGCTAATTTAGACACAATTGAAGAGGTATGCCATATAGCAAGAGTTTGAATTGCAATGCATTAGCACAAAGTGGCATGATATTATAACAAGAAGGTGAAGCACAAAGTTTTCAACCTAGAGATCTAGTGTACTACAAAATGGAAGTGACTAGGGTATGAGATGGATAAGGGAAGTTTGCCACAAACTAGGAAGACCTAATTCAGATTTCAGAAGATGCGAGGAATGGAACATATCGGCTTAAGAGGTTAGATGGACAGATCATCCCTAAAGCCTCAAACATTGAAAACTTGAAACTATATCTCTTTTTCTTAACCTTTTGTCCTTCTTTATTGAGTATTTGCTTTCAATATTACTTGGTTGTTATTAACCTCTTAATAGTATGTCTATTTATTGTTTACTTATGCCCATAATATAATTTGGGCACAAAGTTATTGTGATGATTTAATGAGATACCAATTTCAATTAAGTGTTTGAATGGTTGCATAACTCTTTTAATTGTATCCTAATCTAACTACAATTAATGGACTAATAAGTTTGGAAAAATTCTAGCTAGTTAGGTGAACAAACTAACTTAATGGTTTCGTCTTAATTTGGTTAATGAACTATTTTTAACTCCATACTCCAAAGGGTTAATGGTCAAACACTTTATATCCTAACCTAACTTTAAGAATATAGATATCAAACATTAAGTCTTTCCATACATCATAGGTCACACTTATGTGAACCTATAATTATGGGCAATAACTTGCATATGAAATAATCAATAAGAAGAGGTATATCAAAAGCAAAGAAAAGGAAATGAAGTCCAACTAATTTACAAAAAATAAGATCAACATCCTGATTTGAATGAAGTTCACCAAACATTAAAGGAATTAAAATCTAAATGGAGGGATGGTTGGTTGCATTATTAACTTCATTGCTATTGCTAGGAGGACCTTCCATTGGAGTAGAATTTTCTATAGGCGTTGAATCTTCTGCTATAGCATGGTTCATTCCTGGTTTATATCTTTCTCTTCATCTTCAACATCTTCTTTTTCATGATCCTTATCTTCTACATTAGTGAAGTTGAGGTAGAAGAGATAATAATTAGGATGTACTTTGAGCACTTCCTCTTTAGTTAGTTGAACAACTTGGAGAAGTTTCTTGTAGTGGAGCTTCTCCAATGCTTACTTAACATTAAAATATTGAAAGCTTCCTCCATAGAAATGTCTAACCTAGAAGCCTGCTCTATCTCGTCGAACCAAGCTTGTTGGCAATTGGAGCTATACCTTAGTTGTTTAGCCTCTTCTTTCAGTACTTTCTCCTTTTTACTGAGAGAAGTGCATGATTCACTTAAAGAGTGGCATTTTTCCTTTTATGCCAACACTTGGTAATCTGATGCATCTTTAGGGTTGTATATATGGAGGCCATACCACAATAAGCAAGAGCTAGGAAATAAAAGGTAGACTAGCAAATTCGGTGGCTACCAACTGAATATGACATACTAATTGATCCTACTTGGACTATAATTCACCAGATGTGACTTACCGGTTTGAACTATAAGATCACTCGCCACTACTCCTTGTTAAAGAGAATAGATAAAAGCTAAAGAATGAGAACACTAGGATTGCTCAAAAGGAAAGTTATAATAAACTGATAATGTGATGATTAATGTCTGTGTACAAAAATAATTGGGTTATATACTAGCCCCATTAATGTTATAAACATACATGGAAAAGATAAGAAGGGTAATCTATAATTGGAATACATGAAATATACTAAAAGAGGTAAAAAAGACAAAGAATATTTTATATAGAAAAGTAAAGAATTCTTCTAAAATGTTGTGCTAGACAACATGTGTTGCATGGTAGCTAGTTGGCTAGGATATAATATAATTTAGACAAAGTGAAGGAAAGAGTCTACGGTCAAAGCCGACCCAATCTAGTTTAGATTGGAGCTCAATCATTCAAGATGTTTAGGTCCCTTTTATGTATCTCTTAGTTTGGCTTGAGCTAGGGTCGGATGCTGGTCGACTTAGGTGCTCAACTCGGATAGATGCTTGAGACTGGTTTGTTTGGACGCTGTTTAGGTCATAGCATAGCTATCAACAGGTTAGCCTGTACACATTTCCTTGATTGTTCGGAAACCATGTTGGTTCTTATGTGAGTTCGATGCTCAGGTTGGTAGTAGAGTGAAAGATGATGATCGGAATGGGAATCTATGTCTTGGATAGGACTTCGAGCTAATATCCTTCGCGTAAATCATTAGAGTACTTTAGCGCAATTGCACATGATTGGTTTAGGGAGTTGATTCCTGTCATTTGCCTAAGGGTTGAAAAGATTTATCCTCAAATCCAAAGTGATCTTGGGCTCTTGTTCTATTCTGGTTCTTACGGGGTCTTCTTTTGGTCGATGGGGAATTAGTTTGGATACATTAAAAGTAGAGGAAACATTATAGTTCTTGGGCAATTCAATTTAGTAGGCATTATGGTTGGTCTTCTTCAAAACCTTGAATGGTCCATTAACTCGTAGAGATAGCTTGCTCTATCTTAGGTGCAAAAATTGTTATTGGTTGAGGTGAATACATACTAAGTCTCCGGGTCTAAAAGAAATAATTCGACGGCTACAACTGTTGATCTCTTATTATCTTTAGTTGAACTTAGAGATCTTCCTTACTACAAACTAATGTAGCTCTTATAATTCTTGGGCTTGGTTGACTCTAGATTAACTCTCTTCAATAGTTACGGAGGTATTGATTGATCTAGGGGAATAGTGGGATTAAGGCCATAGATGACCTTGAATGGAGTCTTCTTAGTGGTGCTATAGACAGTTTGGCTGTATGTGAACTCTAAAATTGGTAAGCATAGATCCCAGCATTTTAAGTTCATTCCTACAGTATCTTTGAGTAAGTTTCCTAGTGTCCTGTTCATCGCTTCAATCTAGCCATTGGTTTGAGGGTGGCTATTGAAGTTAAATATAAGTTTAATCCAAAGTCTTCTCTAAATAGTCTTCCAAAAATAGCTTAAGAATTTTGTGTCATGATCTAAAACAATAGTTTTCGATACTCCATGTAGTTGGAAAACTTCATGCAAAAACAAATCAGTAATATATAAAGCATCATTAGTTTGATGGCATGGGATGAAGTTTGCCGTTTTCTTAAAGCAGTCCACTACCAAAAAGATTAAATCTTTTCCCCTGGATGTTTCGGGCAACCCTATGACAAAGTCTACACTAAGATCAACCTTTGGTAAGGTCAATGTTGGTAGAGGCATATACTCTTCATGAGGCTCTCTCTTTCCCTTAGCCTTCTTGCACACTTCATAACTACCAAGTACCTTATGGACATCCATAACCAAACCAAGCTAATAAAAATTTTCTGCCAATAAGTTGGTTGTCTTGGTCTCTTCAAAATGACTAGATAATCTACTACCATGAGCTTCCTTAACTAACAGCTCATGTATAGAGTAGCTTGGTATGCACAACCTTCGATCTTTGAACAAATAGCCATCTCGAACATAATAGGCTCCAATCGTAGCTTCGTTTCTATACTACTCTACAATAGGACCAAAATGAGAGTCATGAGCATATTGCTCATTGACAAGTGAAAATCCCAGTAATTTCATTTGTAAGGTAATCAGCAAGGATTATTGACATGATAGGGCATCCACAACTACGTTGGTACTACCTTGCTTATGTTGAATTACATAGGAAAAACCCTCCATAAATTCTAGTCACTTAGCTTGCCTCTACAAAAGTTTGTTCTGACTTTCAAGATGCTTCAAAGATTCATGGCCAGTATAGATTATAAACTCTTGTAATGGTAAATAGTGTTGCTAGATAGTAAGAGCTCTAAAAAGAGAATACAACAATTTCTCATACATAGAATAGTTTAATGTAGCACTATTGAGCTTTTCACTATGGTAGGCAATCGATCGTCGTTCTTACATTAGGACTACACTAATGCCAATACCTAATGCATCACATACCAATTCAAATGGCTTGTCAAAATTTGGTAATGATAGGACATGGGCAAAGGTAAGCTTCTCCTTAACCTCCTTGAAGCTTTGTTTAGCTTGATCATTCGATCAGAATCCTTTACTCTTCATTATTAGCTCAATCTAAGGGGCTATAATTATACTAAAGTTTTTAATGAACCTTCTATAGAAAAAAGCAAGGCCATGAAAATTTTGAACTTCAATGACATTCTTCAACATCGACCACTCTAAGAAAGCACGGGCCTTTTCCTCATTAGCTAGGATTTCTTCCCCTAATACTACATACTCTAGGAAGACAACTGCACTTTGGTAGAACATATACTTTTTCAAGTTCCTATACAACTTTTCAACTCATAGGATGTCAAAAACAGCTCGGAGTTGATGAACATAGTTGTTTCGGTTAGTACTATATACTAATATATCATTAAAGTATAAAACCACACATCTTTTGATTAGTGGATGTATCACATGGTTCATAAGCCTCATAAATGTGCTCAACACATTGGTAAGTCCAAATGGCATAACGAACCATTCGTAGAGACCATGTCTCATTTTGAAGGTAGTCTTCCATTCATCACCTGGTCTTATGCGAATTTAATGATAACCACATTGTAAATCAATCTTAAAAAATATCCTGGAACCATAAAGCTCATTTTACATGTCATTGAGCTTCGATATTGGGTATCTATACTTGATAGTGATACGGTTGATAGCTTGATTGTCAATGCACATGTGTCATGAACCATCTTTCTTTGGGATGAGTAAAGCTAGTACAGTATAAGGATTCATGCTCTTCCTCACATATCCTCTCTCTATAAGCTCATCCACTTGCCTTTTTAGCTTGGCAACCTGCTCAGGGTTCATTTTGTATGCGGGTCAATTTAGTAAGGCTTCACCCAATTATAGATCAATACAATGTTCTATGCTTTAAACTGGGGGTAGTCCTTCAAGCAATTCTTTAGGTAATAGGTTTGAAAACTCATCAATCAACCTTTGGATCTCATTAAGAACATCATCTAGATTTCTCATCTCTACTAATCTTCTAATCAATAAAAACATAGGTTCATCAGCCTTCTTAGTAGCTCGGAGCTTTCTTCGGCTCATCATAAGGGCTTTCTTCTTACTAGCTTAGGTAAGTTGGTTATGGGTGTTGTTCACTTGAGTAGGTTTCATAGGTTGTAGCATAATATTCTTTCCATCCTTAATAGGGGAATATGTGTTCTTATATCCATCATGAATAATACATCAGTTGAATAACCAAGGTCTTCCTAATAACATATGTGAAGCTCCCATAGGGATGACATCACACATTACTTTGTCCCTGTATACATTCCCAACACTAAATGGTACATATACTTATTTAGTCACGTATAGAGCACCCTTATCATAGAGCCAATGCAGCTTGTAAGGTCAGGGGGTACTTAAAGGTCAGCAATCCTAAACTCTACACAAAAGACTATAAAACGATGTTTGTACAACTTCCTTCATCCATTATGATGGTGCACAACTATCCCTTAATGGTACACTTACTATGGAATAAATTCTCTCTTTAGTCTTCCTCGAAGCTCGACAAGGAGCTTAGCACTTGCCTTAGGACTAAAGTCATCACCTCTCTTTGGTCGGCATAGATACATGTCTCCTCTTCCTCCTTAGCTTCAACTTTCTTAACATCCTTCTCCTCTGGCTTACTCTTGTTGGTGCTATCCACTACATCTCTTTGGAGCACCATGGTATGCTGGTTTAGATGCTTTGCAACTATGTGTCTAAAACCTAAGCATTTGAAGTACTTCACCTCGTTGGTCTTCTATCTAGAGGTCTATCCTTTCTCATCTATCCTCGGGGTTGGTCTTTCCTCAGTTTAGTTCAACTGACTTGCTCGGCCCTACTGGGTTACTTGACTATCATCAGGTTGGTCATATCTTTCCTTCACTCGGCATGAATAGGTTGGTACAGAGCAAGGGCATGGGAAAGTATCAGCTTAAGTCTACTTAAAGCATTTCTCCTTTGCTTTTTAACCCTTTGCATTACCTTAATGGCTTCCTCCGGTGTATAGAATCTCTATAATTCTACAATGTCATGAATCTCATATTTAAGTCCATAAATGAACCTCAACATTGTGGGGGCTTCAAGTTCATCTACGTTGGCTTAAATCATTAGCATTTGAAATTCTCTCACATAGTCATCATTTGATCAACTTTCTTGGCAAAGTTCTTGCAATTTTGCAAACTTGTCCTGCAAATAGGTCTCGGGCACAAATCTTCCCCTCAGCAATTTCTTCATCTCTTCCTAGGTTCTTATACCTCATCTTCCATACCTTGATTTAGTTGCATTCAAATTATTTCACCATATAGTAGCATATCTAGAAAATTCAAGTACAACTAGTTGCACTTTAATAGTATCGATATTCTTAAAATAGTTGAACACCTTCTCTTCCTTTTCTTTCTACTCTAAATATTCATCTACATCTCTAATTCCACCGAAGGATGGGATTTAGACCTTAACATTGTCAAGTCCTTAAGGGGCTTGGCATCTTCACTCTTGTGTTTGGTGTCTTCGCTTTTGTGCTCAATAATATTCAACTGCTTCTCTTTCCTCTTTGTTAGTCTCCATATCTTCCTCATCAACATCCTCTTATATCTCCTCCAACTGCAGCCTTTGTTTAGCAATTCAATCAGTAACTTCTCTAACTTGATGGGGTCGAATTGGGCAATTGACTTAGCTACCTTAGCCATAACGTCTCTTTAAAACATTCTTAAGTGGGTTATGATGTGGCATACCCTGGGGTTGTTATCTATTAACTTACATTGTAGTGACTAGACTCTCAGCAAGATTAATAGGTCTATAGAGCTTATCATCTACTAACATAGGAGCTTTACTACCACTATGACCATGACTAGCTTTTGAGCACCACTATTCTAATCACTAATAACACCTTAAACGCTTGAATCCAATACAGTGTAATACTTCTAACAAATTAACAACATAATACACAACAACACTTTTATTTACTACCAAAAACTCTATTAACACACTCTTAATAGCTTCAATACCCTAAACTTACTTGAATACAATAGAAATGCACTTGCTTTGTTTTTATAATGAAGAATAGAGTATAATAGAGTATCGATAGGAACTATACTTACTAATACTCATATTTTCATTACACAGCTTAAAACTTCAAAACTTACTTCACATGAATACACTATAGTAGCTACGGAAGGAACACAGCAGCTACTAATAGTAAATACGAACCAAAAACTCTACTACAACTTCATACATTCATTCTTAGAACCATACTTTAATACTAACGAAATTGATGTGTCTTCAAGGTTGTATATACGAAGGCTGTACCACAACGAATAAAAAGCAAGGAAATAAAAGGAAGATTAGCAAATCCAGCAACTACCAACTAGATATGACATACCGATCAATCGTGCTCGACCTATAACTCATCAGATGTGACTCATTGGTCTAAACTATAAAGTTACCACTACTCTTTACTAAAAGGAATAGATAAGAACTAAAGAATGAGAACACTAGGGTTGCTTAAAGGGAAGGTTGTAATAATATGATAATGTGATGACTGATGTTTGCGTACGAAAATAATAGGGTTTATATGCTAGCTCTACTAAGGTTACAAGCATATATGGAAAAGACAAGAAGGGTAATTTACAATTAGAATATATGAAATGTACTAAAAGGGGTAAAAAAGACAAAGAATATTCTATACAAAAAAGTAATGACTCCTTTTGGTATGTTGTACCAGAAGACGTGTCGCACGGTGGTTGGGATATAATACGTTTTAGATAAAGTAAAGGAAAGAGTCTATAGTTAGAGCCGAACTAATTTGGTTTAGGTTAGAGCTCAATCATTTAAGGATGTTTAGGTCCCTTTTGGGTATCTCGTAATTTAGCTTGGGCTGGTGTCGAATTCTGGTCGACTTAGGAGCTCAACTTGAATAGATGTGTGAGGTTAGTCCATTCAGATGCTGTTTGGGTCATAGCATGGCTACTTGGCAAGTCGGCTTGTTTGCTTGGTAGGTTAGAATGTCTGCTAGATTGTTTAGAAACCATATTGGCTCTCATGTGAGTTCGGTGCTTAGGTTGGCAGTAGAGTGAAAGATGGAAGTCGGAATAAGAATCCTTGTCCTAAATGGGGCTTCAAGTTAGTATCCTCTGTATGAGTCCTTAGAGTCCTCTAGCTTAGCTGAGCGTGATTAGTCTGGGGAGTTGATTCCTATCATAATCTAAACACTTCATTTTCTGTCTAAGCCCTTCATTTTGCGATTTCATCATTACAAGCTCCTTCATAGGTTTTTTATGTGCATCTTTTTTGGAAGCTAAAAGCTTTTGAATTGCTATGTTAGCTTCCTTAAAAGCCTGTTCGGCACTAATAGTTTTATTTTTTAATGCATTCTAAGCCTTCTCAATCCTTTGCAAACATAAGCAATTATGAATATAAGAGATGTAACAAGCTAACTAAACTTAGGAAAAACAAAGGAATCAGTACCATTTGCATTTCGGCCTTAGACTCATCCATCACTATCATAATATGTCTATTTGATAAATGAGAAATTAGACATATTTTTATGGGTTATTTTGGTAGTACTTTTATATGTTTCTTAGGTATTTTTAGTGATTCTAGTGCTTAATTGGTTTATATTTATTGCAGGCTTCATTTGATGAATTTAAAGAATTTAATCAAGTTTTGATTAATAAAACAAAAAGATTTAATTGTAAACATCACTGATAACATCTAAGAGAAAGATTGTAAGTCACTAAATATGTGAAGTCTTCAAGACCCACAAAAACCCAATTTATGGATATTGAATCCTTTACAAACCAATTATCTAAATTTGTCCTCAATCCTTCAAAATAAAAGAAAATCAAAACAATTAAATTAAAACGATTGAAATTAGGCTAAAACTACCTTAAGATGCTTAAATCTTACAATTACATTCTAAAACCTTTGAATAAATGCACCTTCTTTCAAATGATTGCATTTAGTGACTTTTTGTATAGTTACAAATGGCATATGGACATTGAGTGTAATGGTGTCCAAATGCTGGAGACTTGTCACTCCTTAGATGATTAGTGGTATAAAACCAACATGTTGGTTGGGATGATGTCCAAATGTTGATCCTTATCTTAGCTCTTCCTTCTTTGTCTTGTGGCATTCGGATGCTAACTTAGATAGCATTCGCTTATTACTTGTAAAAACACATAAATTTAAGTCCATTTTCAAACATATTAAGTTCTTTTCATAGTTTTTCATTAATTTAGCTCGGTTGGTGCATTTTATGTGCAATTAATCTAGTTTACTCTTTTTTAATCAATTCACTTACTTAATTGCACATAAATGAAATTTTTAAGTTAGCAAAATTACCAAAATTATGATGTTGTCACTAAACCTAACTTAAAAACTTTGCTTGTTTTCAAGCAAATTTACATAGTTAAAAAATTATTTGGGCTCTTTGTAGATAGGACATAACTCCTCCTATACTTTCTTGTTTGGTTATGCCCAAAGTTCATCAAGTCCTTTAAGTCAAAGTTGCATCTAACTCTAAAAAAAAACATTGGGTTGAACTAAGCTAACTTTTTGCAACATGAGAACTTGCACATTGTTTAGTTATAATGTAATTATATTATTAATTGATACTCAAAAATGTTAAGCACCTTATTTAAACAAAGTTTATGGAATTTGAGATTAAGTATAACATCTTAAGCCTAAAAAGAGTCATAAGCATTTAAAGTGTTGACTTACATATGTGCTCTCCTCTTTTAATCTATAAGTATGATATTAAGAAGTGAAGAATATAAAACCACAAGTTTAGCTTTAGCTTTGCTTTGTTTTCTCAAATTTTCTTATTTTAATTGATTTTCTAAGGACCCAATTTGATTTTTATTTTTCTTTCTCTCTTTTTTTTTTGGTTATGAGTTCAATTTTCTTAGATTCTTTTCTTGACCTTTGTAGCAAGCTTTAGGCCGATGATCTTAGGCTTAAATGTTATTCTGTTTGATGATGACAATCCGTAGGCTTAATTGCTTAAGTTAAGGGGGGCCCATTATTGACTCATCTTTCTTTTTATCTCATTTTATTCATTCTTTATCATTTATCATTTTTCTTTCTATGTTTTAAGGCTCTAGATATGTTACCCCTAACTTAATATTTTTGCTTAGGAATACTTTCAAACTCAAAATGAGTTTTACTATAATTTACTAAGAATTATCAAAATACTAAGATTGTCCAAGAATTAGCACACACAAATTCAATCAATAGTAAATACATACATCTAACTACGAACTAAGACATTACTTAATTCCAAATTTCTAAACTAAGCTTAAATTTAGGAAAAATAAACAAAGTATGGATTTCATAATTTAGATACAAGAAATTGAAAGGTGTCCACTACATGACCAAGAGGTCAATGCCTAAAAACAATTTTAATAAACATCACTCCAATTGAATGCAAATGCAAAATTTCATCATAATGTTTAGATAAACTCTCCTTAAAATCAAATGAAGAAGATAATCTAAGAAATGGAACTAACATGATGAATGAAAAGAACATTCTTATACAGTAGAAGTCTAGTGAGTCTGCAATTATATCATAAATATGACCAATGTTTAGCATATGCAACAACATACCAAATCTCTTTTACCATGTAACTAACTGTCTTCCCCATAGATCGTTATTTTGGAAACACTTTTTAAAAGTGAGTTAAACTAGCAAAGGCATCAAGTGTCGTGATTGTAGTACAGTATTAGTAAGTTAAGATTGTTTCCATAGAAGAGTTTGCTTGAGTGCTAAATTGATTGCCATCTATCCTAAGCTAGGTTGACCATAAGTTTAATTGCTTATAAACAAAAAAAGAAATGACCATAGAAAAACAAAAATTATTAATGTCATGGATTTGTGATGACTTATTGCTTAAGGTTTATGTCATATTATTATAAAATTAAGGATATTGGACAATTATTAAATGAGGATTAATGGAATTCACTTGGACCCATATCCTCAATTGAGTAAACGAAACTCATTATATAGCAAAAGATCTAACTAAGACATGTTTTCCCATTAGATCAATTCAGTGTACAGCTTCAGTCACTGACTTAATACACTAATTATAAATATGGGTTAATCTCTTGGTCAGCCTCACAACCTATGTTTATAGTTATATAATGTGGGCAAATTCAAGCAATTTTTACTAAATCTGTAATTGCAAAAGTATTAAAAACACCCTAGACATTCATTAATAGAGTTTTAAATCTTAAGTTAACCATTCAAAAATCCTAAGCTCGTAAACTCATTGGTTATGCAATCTAATAAGCTTATAAGAGCACTATACTAATCAAACATCAAACATATACGCATATACTCAAATAGCAATCACTATATCACTAATCCCACGAAAACATCACAAACCCCCATTAAAAGCCCTTAGTTACTAGCTACAGCTAACATAAGCATTAACAAGACAATAGGAATTAATTGTAAAATCCTTCATAATAACTACGAGAAATAATATAAGTCACCAAATATGCAAAAACTTGAAGAACCTCAAAAACCTAATTCACTAATGTTAAAATCTTCATAAACCAATTATCTAAATTTGTTCCTAGTCCTTTAAAATACAAGAAATCCAAAGTTTTAAGCTAAAATGACTAAAACTAGGCAAAAGATACCCCAAAATGCTTAACCACTATGACTACATTCTAAACCTCTATAATAAATGTGCCTCCTTTTAAATGATTGTGTTTACCAATTTTTGTTAAGTTGTAGATGGTGTTCAAACGTTGAATGTAATGGTGTTTAGATGCTAAACACTTGTCACTCCTTAAACGATTAGTGGTTTAAGATAAACATGTAGTAGCTAATGTTTTGTGTTGTTGTCCCAATTGTATAGATGATGGTGTCTAGATGATAGGAGAGAGAATCGCTACTGACCTTGTTTTCCTAAATGGCATCTAGATGTTGGTGGAGATGGAGTCCATATATTGATCCCCGTTTTAGCTCCTCCTTCTCTATTCCGGATGTTAGCTAAGATAGCATTCGAATGCTACCTATTACCTATAAAAACATATATAATTTAAGTCCATTTTTAAACATATTTGAATTTTTATCATAGGTTTTCATCAATTTAGCTCAACTAGTTTGTTTTATGTGCAATTAGTTTATTTTACTTATTTTTAATCAATTTACTTACTAAATTGCACATAACTAGAGTCTTTGAGTTAGGTAAAATTATGAAATTTATCATGTCATCAAAAGATGTCCCATTGAAGATTCAACCAGTCCTTACTCTTCATTATATCATCGAAAATTTTATGATAGAGGTCCTTATGGGCTAACTTAGCTTTGATCTAAAATTTGTTGATTTACGTCTATTGGCATTGAAGTTTCTCTTATAATGGTTGATGCTTGCCTTGTACTCCTTCTCCACCTCCTCAAAGTGATGCCTCCAATGCTCTTAGTACGGTAATCTTGCCCTTCACATCCATCTACTTGGATTGAAGACCTTTCACTTTTTCCTCAAAGTCTTTCCTTGGGTACATGGTAAATGTAAATTTCTTCTAGATCTCAACATTCCTTTTTGTCTTAGTCAACCTAAAGTAGCAAATTTGTTGCTTCTGCTCAAGCCATAACCTTAAGGCTCTACAGTGATATGCTGATGGTACAGAAGTTTCAACTCTAACACCCTTACTGTAGACTTTACCTATATCTCCTTTAAACATGCATCTAAATCCTCCTTGGTAACAAATGAATCCCTCTGAGCAATTTTTCTAACTTTTATTAGTGCAACAAAAGTAGAATTAATATATGAAGTAGCATTTGAAGATGGAGAGCCTCCAATCTGAATTCTTGGGTTCTTACTTCAAATAAAGAGTGTTGAGTAGCTATCTTTAGCCTTAAGAATGCTTTCTCATTAGTAGCAAAAGGATTGAGCAACTAAAGTGCTTATAGGGTACATTGCCATATAGCATTAGCAAGGTTTAGAGGAACCGCACCCTATTATGTAGTAACTATAGTAGCCAAGCTAGGTATGCATCCAACAAACCATAAATTGATTCAAAGTTTAAGTAGTAGCTCAAAGCTCACATCCCACTTGTGCATAATTAAGCATAAAATCTTATACACCATTGCCTTTCTTCATGTCTCCAAAGGGTGATACAATTCATTCATTTGTCTTAGGAGTGGCCTTACATTCTTGATTTATTATTGTTAGTGGGATCACCTGCTCTTCTCCTTAGTGGTACAATCATGGAAGTGTCAACTTCCCCTTTATAAGTGGATTTTCCAAAAAATGTAGGTAAAGGAGTTTGAATAAGATGGTCATATATGTATTGTGTACAAATTGCACTATATGTAATTAAGGAGAATAACCTAAATGATACATATAGGTATTGTGACAATGGAAAAGCATAGTAGTATAAATTTATCATGAAGATGCATTATGTTCTCCAAATATTTAAGACTTTGATCTTTTAGGGAGTGATTCCTAGAGTATGACGATGTTTATGTTGGATTCTCCATATCCAGATGAGGTAAAAGGTTGGGTATTTATAGGAAATTGGTGCTGGTCTCATATATTGATAACAATAATGATCAATGGTTAGAATTTTTCCCTTCACAATGGACTCCTAAATGGGCTTTATTTCAATCTAAGCCAGTAAAGGCCTTATTTAATGTGTAGGCTAAATTGAGAAAAGTCGATATTAGGTAGGTCGATCTAATAAGCCTTACTCCAAGCTTACTATGTCAAATCTCCCTTGATTGTCTCAAATTCATGGGATTGACTCTTTAAGTTTTATTATCTTAGCCCAAAGAGTCAAATCTAGCTTAATGCTGGGGTAAAAGCTCAATATCAAATTTATCCTTCTATAATATATATGATTCCATAATCATAAATCAATTATATACTAACCAATATTAAATTTGAAAACTTGATCACACTGAGTTGTTTTGTACTTCCAAATTTGACCTTAGATGCACTACATGCAAATCACCTCCTATAAGTAAACTCTAGGTTTTTCCTTTATAGTTAACTATAAAATTTAAAATCTTATATTAACAAGGATCAAATTAACCTATCATACATCCTTAATTGATTCAAATAAAAAAAAAACCCAAATCTTTCTAGGTTTCACATCATTAACAATAAAGCACGAATATTGCAAACTTGTTGTACTAGCTACTAATTTGTACAATTTCTCATAAAGTAAAACTTAATCAAGCAATAACCTTACATTTGTTCCAAATCTTTTCAGTCACTTACATTCTTGGTAATGAACACTTGCTACTTTTAAAATTTTCCTAAGCCATAAGGTTAGGTGGATTAAAATAATCTTACACTATAATAACATAATAAAAATTCAAAGGAAATAAAGTAGAATTCCCTTGCCCTAATGGGAAGCCATAGTAAGCAATATTTTTCCTTTTTTATTTTTGTAGCTTAATGTTTCTCATATGACCTATACTAGTTATTACATAGGAGAGCACATCGAATCACTGTATTCTGTAAATAAATAAAACATATTACCTTATTAATTACATAACAGATGATGAGAGAAGTTGTTGAAATACCCTTAAGTCTATATTTATTTCATGAGGCATTTCAATATACATAAATATAATCTCTAGTATATGTGATATAAAATGTGATATTGATATATCTTTGTCACATACCCTCGCATAAATATAATATAATACATATTACATTAAATACATGGGTTATAAGATATTATTCTTATTACACTTGCACATCCATAAATTTAGTGTAGCTTTACAAATAAAAATATATATGTATTTCATTCAATTTTGAATATGCTATAATTAAGCAATTCACTAGAATAAAATGAATGATTATGTGAATTTTTCCAACCATAATATTAGATCAGTAATTCCATTTCATTTCAATTTACTACATTTCAAACCTTTTTTGCTAGGGGTGAGTAAGTAAATAGCAGGTAGGACATGAAGCTCTACTTATACCTTTCTTTGTATATGTATTTTTTAGATTTTATAAATGGAACCAACTCTTAATACTTTGGAACCACCTTGAAGTTTATACCTTGTGAAATTCACAAGGTATAAGGTACTTTTGGAACATGTAAAATTTTCTATCATAATTTTGTAATATCAAATTTCTAAGTTGAAATTTTTACAACCTAAACCTATAAATGTATTTAAGTACCATATTTATACAAAATATACCTCATATGACTTCTTGTTGATTGAAAATCTACTTCATTCAAAGTATACCTCATATAACATTCTCCATAAGTTTAGAAATGAGATTAGAGACAGGAAATAGGAATGAATGAATGTGATAAGAGAAAGGTGGAAGAAATGAAACAAGAAATGCTTTAAGTTTTCCTATGGACTATGAAGGGGGGCAAAATTCTTATCCTGTTGAATGGCAACGACCACATGCAGATTTTGTGAAGGTTAATGTGGATGCTATAGTGTATTTGAAGAGGTTGATTGTAAAAATAGGCTTGGTAGCTCGTGATTCAAATGGAATTCTTTTAGGCTGTTGCAAAATATTCTAATTATAGAGAAGTTAAAGTTATAGATGTTGATGTGGTCAACAAGGGACTTCTTTTGGCTACAAGCAAAGGTTAGAATAATATTTAAGTTGAAAAGGATAGCTTACTTGTGATCAACAGCTTAGAGAATAAGGAGAACTTCCCTAGGAAGACTAAAATTGTAATGCTTCAAGCTAAAAGTAGTGAATAGCCAAGCCAATAAACATTGACAGGCCTATTTTAACTAAGCCCAAAAGTTTCACATTGGTGTTGACAAGGTATTCACAATTATAGCCTTATAAATTAGTGTCATAACCTTTCACAATTCATTTAATACACTTAACCATGGGGTCTCACAATCTTTTTCCTTTAAATACTTGACGTTCTCATTGAGAGACCTTGCAATTAGGCCCAGATTTTCCCTCTTTTTCAGTATATGTTTTGCTTTACTCACTACCTATAGGTCATCCTAGAAACATACAAGGAGTCATACCTTGGTGACACTCTTCACCTTCTTCGAACCTGTTCTTTAAATCGGAGCTAGACCTAAATCATCCATTGACTAATAGGGGGTTTACTCTGATACTATTTGTAATGCCTTAAGTCAAAAGTAGTGAAGAGCCAAGCTAACAAATACTGATGGACCCATTTCAATCATTTAGCTCAATAGTTTCAAGCTTATGTTGATAAGGAATTCAACACCATAGCTTTATAAACTAGTATCATAACCTTCTACAATCTATGTAGAATACTTAACTATGGGATCTCACAAAAATCATATTGGAGGATAATTTTTCTTTAAGGAACTCTTTTAAATTTATGCTTATTTTGTAGTGAGTAGAAAATTGAATGCGAGTGCAAACAATATTGCATTTTAAGCAAAGAAAGGGGATGTATAAACCCCTTTTCTATAGCTTTTCTTCTTTCTTATGATGTGTAAAGATTTTAAGGACCCCTATCCCCCTTTTCCTTTAGTTTTTCTTCTTTCATCTTATGATTATGACTCTAGGCGGTTGGATGCTATGGTATGAGTTCTCTTTATTAATAAACCAAATAGATCTTTCCTTTGGCCAAAAAGAAAAGATTAATAATTTTTATAAGATGGGTATGGGTATTCTAAAACCTATGCCTTGTACACATTATTATAAATTCTATAATGGGTGCAAAGTATATTAATGTACTCTGTTAGAGTAAGTTTTAGAAAATTGTATTTGCAATCTACCTTATGATTTTTAATGGCTACGCAAAACTTGGTTGCGTTAGCTTTTTACAGGATATAAGATATAATTATTGCCTTTCCACCTTAGTTTTTGCATATAAGATGTTATATTAGTATTCCTATAAGAAGAAAAGCTTTGCCTAATCCTAGATCAAGACAAGAATATTCTATAAAGCAATGGAATGGATAGCAATTATCTTTTCAGTGAAGGTTTGAACTTCAGCGATGAAGAGTGAGAAAAACCAAACAAAAAAATAATAACGACAGTGAATTTCTAGAATGAGTTGTCGCACCTTGATGGGATTCATTATGGACAATTCTACCTTCTCTCCTAAATTTTGGATGCTTAAGCAAGAACATACCTACTGCATGTTGTGTTTTAGAGAAGGTTCTTTCTTAAATTGATTATTGCGTTATCATGCATGGTTTGCACAAATTTGACATATTTTTGTTTTTTTCGTTGAAACACAAATTTGAATTTTGAAAAAAAATGAAAGAAGAAATTTCCAATTTATGATTTCAATCCAATGATTTAAGGAATTAATGTGAAATATTAATATTAGAGTGACTTGTGGAATTTGAAAAGTAGCACACTACTTAGTAAATATTTTACATTAATATATAACAAGTTAAAGATTGAGTGTGATGCATGGGTAAATATTTGAATCATTATTGTAGTTTTTTTAAAAACAATTTTAATTACTAAATATGAAAATTCAAAATATAAATATCTTATTGGTATATTATTTTGGAAAAAAAATCATATTGTGTAGAGGATCATTTTGGTAACTGGGCTCTTAATATAATTTAATGTTATGGGTCGGTTTAATGGGTTGGTGATGGGATCTTGGAAACCAAGCCAAAGTATAGATGTTTTAAGGAAAAATGACTAGGAATGCTTAGAACGGGGACTACTAAACCAACTATTCTACTCTTAGTCCTACTTGATTGACTTGTGCGTGAAAAGTGGGCTCAAAAGAGATCCTTCTAAGCCCGTTTGGACTTTATTCAGCCTCAAAAGGAATTATTTGAATTTAAATAAAAGTTATGAGCGTGTTTTATCATTAATAAGGGCCATTGGGCTTATTCAAAGCTCATCCTAAGCTTTGGTCTATATAAAGAGGAGTGAATTTTTGCCACTAGATCATTTAAGATCATTCGATGGTTACTAATAATGCTAGATCTCAGTCATCTATCTCAATGTAAACTAACAGTTGAAACTTGCTTCTAAAATCTACAAAAAAGAGGCTTCTCTTCTCACATGGGACCATTCTAAGCACTAGCTAACTTGAAACAAATGTAGAAGCTTTGCTGAAATTACTCCACAAAAAGATCAAACAAGCTACTCATTGACGAATGAATGAAGAATGTATAGAAAATTACAAGGCTTCATCTTTTATCACATACGCACAAGTGATCAAGTCCAACTATTTCTCTTATTGCAAATCTCTCCATTACACCTATACACGTATCATTGGATCGAGTGATCTCTAAGATCAATCGTTAGGCGCATAGCACATGATTGATCATTAGCAACAAACCTACCTACATATTGTTATGGAATAGACATGATACTTTTTTCTTTTAATTTTGTCAAACTGATTATTACTTATTGAATTGAAAAATGAATGTCTATGGAATAAGCACTTTTAAAGAAATGGCTCATTTCATCTTCATTCTCTCTTAGTTGTGTTGTTAAATGATTTTCATTTGCATCATATGATCATTTCTCTTCTTTTCAAATTGTTTGTCTTTGCATTTTGGAGAATGACTTAAGAAATAAACAACAATTATTTGATTAGTATTTTTTTGGGTTAGTGTATCCTTCTGTAAATTTATTAAATGACTAGAATCATATTAAACTATAATATAATGATGTTGTTAAAAATTATGGAGATACAATATATCAAAGTATCCTTCTTCTAAAAAAGGTAAGTGCTTCTAAAATTATATTAAGTTTGAAAAATAGAATTATAGAAATACATTAATGCTACAATAAAAATGTGGAATATAAAAAAGGGAAAGGCTACTGAAACTATATATTATATTTATATGACAAAAAATTATAGAAATACACTATTGATACAAATATATATATAAGGAAAAAATTTCTAATGGTATATATTATAATATGATAAGATGATATGATATAAAATGATATGAATTGACAAAAAAAAAATAGTGGTAGATATTATATTGGATGAAAATTAATGATAAATATTATTAAGAGTAGAAGCGATTGTACTTGTGACAAGTACTAATGTTATTTGTCATGTTATAACAATCATATTACAACATATGATGCTATATGTTATAGAATGTAATGTAATACGTATATTATATTATATTATATGGTATACATATATTATGTTAAGCAATATACATACTATATGTATATTACAATACGATCGTTATACTTATGTGTACAATAAAGCCTTGTACCATTGTATGGAGCTGTGTTTTAAAATAGATTTAAGTTTAAAATAAATAGATTTATTTTAACCATTTTTACAATCAACCTTTTTCTTAACAACTTATACCCATAAATTATTAAAAGTTAATATTTTAATTAACAATATATATATTGAAGGTTGTTAGAGATGTAATGTAATCACTAATTACTATTGTCTAATTCTATAGACAAATATCATTTATTGATTATGTACCATGATTCATAGTTTATGTCATATTTATATGCAAAGAGTTATACTATTATTTAATTGCATGGATATATATTATATATTGATCATATATGACCATTGATAGTTTATTTCATATTTATTTATATATTATATGAAATGAATGGTTGTACCATTTTATATTAAGAAATACAAAATTTACAAGCTACTTCAATGCATCCGCTACATATTTTATAATAATATATCTTCATTTTTATAAATTTATATTAATATTTATATCATACATCTTCGTTTCCATTAATTTACACCAATGTATGTATCATTAGTATTCATAAAGCAATTATAATAAATTGCTATCTTGATAATATAATAAAAACATTTAATCTTAATAAATAACTCAGTTTTAAATTTTGTTTGTTTCTCTTTGGGTTTTTGTGTTGTATAATAATATAGTAATAAATCATTAGTATCCTTAATTCTACATTTATTTATGTCCTTAAATGCAACATAAATTGAATTAACCTTAAATTATATCATCAATTGGTATTGATAAACATTAAATTAAATAACAATAATCTAAACCTTCTAACAAAATATTGATCTTAATTTATATTAACATTAGTAATCGTCAATAATTTATTCCTAAAATAATAGATTTATTTATTCAATTGTTACAATTAACCTTTTTCATAATAATGTTTAATCATAGATTATTAATAATTAATATTTTAATTAATAATATATATTTGTAAATTTTTAAAGATGTGGCATAATCATTATTATCTAATTGTATAGACAAATATCATTCGTTAATTATTTATGATAATTCATAGTTTATGTCATATATATATGTATATACATATAACATGTGAAATGAAAAATTTATAATATCATTTAGTTGTGTGGATATATATTATACATTGATCATATATGACGATAGATAGTTTATTTCATACTTATTTATACATTATATGAATTAAATGATTGTACTGTTTCGCATTAAGCAACATAATAATTGCAATCTATTTCAATTTTTATATTTTCATCCATTATATCTTTTCCAATAACATATCTCCATTTCCATAAATTTATACCAATATATATGCCATATATTTTTATTTCCATAAATTTATACTACTATATTTGTTATTAATATTCATAAGACAATTACCATAAATTTATATCTTAATAATGCAATAAAAAACTTTCAATCACGACTAGCTATTAGTTTTTAAATTTTGTTCATTCCCTTTTAATTTTAACTTATATTGACATTAGTTGCTATATTAATTGGCATTAATAATTATTAAACATGATCAATCTTAAATGATATCATCAATTAACATTGATAGTAATTAAATCAAATAACTATAATCCATACCTTCTAAATTTTAACTTATATCGACATTAATAATAACCAATAATTTATGGTTTCATTACATATTTTAAATTTGAAAAATTAATATTCTTTTGAATTAAACAAAATATGAACTAGCTCTTTGATGTCTACTTTTAGAAATGGACAAGGTTTTACATAGTAAAAGAATTAATGTAGATATAATTGATTAAAACTAAGGGTAAATATATAATGAGTTATTCACTTTAGTAAAAATATAAGGGTATCACAATGATTACATGATATAATTTAGTTATAATAAAATGTATTAAAACCTAACTTTATTAGTTTTCTAACTCTTAATACAATAGAAGAAACTGAGAATATAAGTATTTTCTATTTTCCCTAATATATACTATTGGTATTATAGTCTTTATATATTACATGACAAATAATATATATTACATACTCATATCACATATGCAAATTTTAAATATAGTATAATGCTAATATCTAAAGTATAAAATAATTATTCAATTAAATACTACATATGGGTGATAAAACTTTATTCATAAACTATCTTCACATGCATAAATAAGAGGAGATATGTATAATGACAATAATATATTATATTTATTCATTCATTAAAAATATTACCATATACCTATAAAAATAATGATGGAGATATTAATTGAGTAATTTTATATATGGTATGTAATGCCTAATAACCCTATCATAGCCCATCCATTGTCCTTACACATTAGGCATAAGCATTTATAACAATCATTAAAACTACTTGTTGAAATATCAAAATAATTCCAATAAAATGTACTTTTTTGAAGAATTTTGAATAACTCAAAAGTAAATTTTACAAAATTTATATGAGAATTTACTAATTGTATAATAAACTTAAATTATCTAAACTCAAAATTTATTATCACAAAGGAAGTTCTAGCCGCTGCTCTTTATCCTTATAATCTTGCTTATGATATCCAAATCAACAAACTCTATAAATTCTACTCACTGGTATAGAATATAGAAACCACATGCACATGATACACACCATTGATAGGTCACATGCATAATCAGTAATGACAAATGCATCAAGCACCATTTACTTATCATGATTAGCTAGTAAATAACAGTCTTAGTATCCAAAGACTTGGGATAACTCATGACTCCTAGGAAAACACACATATATAATTACTATGTAAATATTGGTGTGGATCTTAGCCATTATCTAAGTAACCCTTTTGAAAATCTAATTAGATCTTAATGCGAAACTTCCATAAGTTGTGCACGATTATCGGGTGCCTTACTAACCCATATGGACCTACCAAAGGGAGGTTGAAGCCAAGTATAAGTAGTAAAAAATTTATTAAGTTTAAGTTTAATTTAAGTTTGGTAAAACAACTAACTAAATAAGCAAAACAAGCAAACATATATTTTGTATATGGTCTCGATTATTCAAAATCACCACTTCCTTTATCTTATATATACCTAAATTAGAAAATAATTTTGAATTATAAATCTACACTTAGTCGTAGTTGAGGTTAGTGCCTAAAGGTAGGTCACAATTAAACATTTATTGGTTTTACTTAGAATGAAAAAGTGATTTTATATCTAAAAGAATATAATCCATCTTGGGCCTTTCCTTCATTATAGATTTACAATTATCTATTTGTTGAATAACTTAAATATTTTTATCATAACTATTCTAAATTACAATTAATTGATAATTTCTAATTATTAACTAAACAAATAATATGTTTAACTTATTACATACTAACTTATCATAACACATTCTAATTTTTATAACTAACTAATTTATCAATCAACTATAAATGCTAAGTTTTTCATAACTTTTAAAATTAATTTAATTAAGACTTATTAACTAAATTAATTATAAGTCAATAACTTTTATTGATTAACTTTATTGATAATTGAGTTAATTAGGTGTTATTGATAAGGCAAATTAATGAAGTCCATATATTATTTCAAGATTTTAAATTCAAAACTATTTAAGTTTTACTCTCAATTTTATTGTCATTAATTATTTTTATTCATGGAAAAAGTATAAAAAAATTCATAATATTTATCTGTATATATGAATCAGTCCTTAACTTTTTATTTAGTCCATTTTATTCTTCAAAATTTTAACAAATTTACAAAAAATCCTCTATTAGTTTTTTCATTATGTGTAGACACTTTGGGGACTAAATGAAAAGGTTAATAATTGATTCATATATATAGGTAAATATTAGGAACTTTTTTGTAGTTATGTGGACCAATTATATGATGACATATATCTATAGTAATGGAAAATTTAACAGAGTTTAACGGAAGAACTTATTTGATACAACTTGAAAAGGTTGAGGACTAAAGTATACTAAATGAATGATAAATGACTTATTGGTAAAAACATGAAATGTTAGGAACTTTTTTGCACTTTTCCCTGTATTCATTAACACCCTAATGACATTTTAGCTTATTTCTAAGAATCAATTTATGTACAAGCTTATTATTATCATCATTTTCATTAATGTAGATATACGTTTCTTGTTACCTATAAAAACATATGTACACTTATCTATATATATATATTAACTACTAAAATAAAATAATTAACTATATGAACCTACAACGTATATTGCATATTACAATATTATATAATAAACTTAGTAGACTTAATTTACTTTAAAATTCAACATTTTTAAATAAACACATATACATTAATAGTTTGCTAAATTGTTCAATATGATTTATTTATACCAAAAGTAACGAAATTCTTTACTAATAAATATTGATAATAGGAAGGTAATTTATTAATAATTAGAAGTGTTTTTTTTTTTTCCCTATTCCCTAATTCTAATGAGAATCCATCTCTATGTTCATATCCAACATTCTTAAACTAAAGATCGATTCTGTGATCAGCTTAGTTGACTAATGACACGATTAATTAATGCCCTCCTATAAATGTGTGATTTCAAAACCAATACATGCTTAGAAATCTTGCTTTTCTCCCAATCCAAGATATTCTTTTAATCAAACTAGATTGATACTAGAGATTGATCACAAATAATATAATCTAACCTATAATAACATGTAGATTTAATACCCTAACCTTATTAATTTTTCATGCATAGGCCATTTCTCAATAATGTTACGATACCAACAACCTTTACTACTTTGATGTGAAAACTTATATATTAATTTAGAAACTTATAATTTAAACTTTAGCTATATCACAAACCTTTGAATATAAGGCAAATAACATTTATCTCAACCTATTGCTTTATGCGTCAATCTCCTAAATCAAAGATGTATGATTTAATCCTTTAGTTTTCCTTAATTAATGGACATAGAGTATTAGAAATCTCACATCCTATTAAAAATTAGACTTTGAAGAAAAGATATTAAGGGTGCCTACTTACCTTCCTTGATGGTTATTGCAAGTTTAGACCATTAGAGTTCTCTTTGCCTTATTTATATTTTTGAACTCTAGGGTTCCTTAGTAGGTCATAACTCATTCCCTTGACTGGTTGAAATCCAACCACCTAAGGGCCAAGGGTAGTTGGTGGTCTCCTCTAAGGGGTCGAGTTATCTACCTTGGTAGTCGACAACCACCCTATGCACTTAGGAGGTAGATTTCTTTTTTTTTTTTTCTTTGCATTTTTCTTTTTTCTAAATTTTTTTTCTATTTTTCAAATTTTTTGATATTATATATAGATCTTTCTGGTAAGCGTATCTCCTTTGGTTGGTATAAGTAAGAAGGATATAACTCAATTGGTAGAGCTCCGCTCTTGCAATTGGGTTGTTGCGATTACGGGTTGGATGTCTAATTACAGTTCGAGTCGGGACAGCATATGCCATGCTATGTCAAAATTTCGATTGCCTATACGTAAAATCATAATTCTTGATACAGGCCAGTCACTTGGATTTATCCATAGTTTGTTTATTCCTTATTTTGATTCATATATTAAATATGTTATCTTGCTATTTTTTATTTTGTATAGATATATTTTTTTATTTTTTTAATTTATAAATTTTCATCATTTTAAAGCATTTTTCTATCTTTTTATTACTTATTGTTATTTCTATTTAATAATTACACATAGACCAATCATGGGTTGCCATATGTCTTTATTAATGGAAAAAGTAATGGAAGGACTTTGAGCAAAAATCTAAAATATTGAGGATTGAAATGAAAAAATAAAATAAAATAAAACGATAAAGATTGAAATAGAAAAAGAGGTAAATGTTAGGAATTTTTTTGTTCCTTTTCCATTATATTTTTATGAGGCAAGTGGATAACTTTTGGTACTATTATTATTAATATTTTGTTCCACAAACTTATAAGCTTAATTGGGTATGCTTAGAGTTTAACTGTTAGTTGAGTTTGAATCACTCTTACCTATCAATATTATTCTAATTAAAAGAAAATTTTTTTTATAAAAAAAAATTAAAATTAGACAAGAGGTTGATAGAGTTTAGTTTGACTTATTGATGGTAACCTTGAGTCAAGTTCGACTTTAAAATTCTAGACTCAATTAAGTTCCGGTTTAGAAATTTCATGCTAAGTGTGAATTTAACACTATATCATCTTGTTTTGTTTTATTTTTAGCCCTAATTACACCATAGAATAGAATCCAAACATTTTTGTTAGAAGAGAAAACTCCATTTTTAGCCTTGTAAACTTTATATAGTGTACCCACATAACATCTTTTTGAAACATAATATTTACATCCCTTATATTGCCTACTTGAATGTTGATATGATAAGAAGGTTAATGTCTCATTACCATGCCATTCTCATATTAATATTATTAATAATTTGTCAACCATGTCTCCAACTTGATGTTTTAGAAATTTTGATCTATTAATAAAGTTTCTTAACCATAGTTCAAAATTCATTCAAATACCATAAATTAAAATTTGGTAAATGACTAAAAATTTGAGACAAGGAACATTAATAAATTAGATTGAAATTGTAAATTTTTTCATCATACTTGATAGCTATAAAAATATAACAATGATATTGATTGTAGAATTATACACATTTCTTTTTTTCTTTAAAAAAAAAAGACACTATGTTAATAGAAAATTTAATGGATTTGTACAATTTTTTTCATTGTATGAGTTCTAGATGGAAACATTGTGGATGTTAGTGGCTTAGCATTTTAATGGATGAAGAATAGAGAAGCATGCTGATTCCTTTAAATAAATTGAGTGATAAGAAACCACAGATGACACATGGCCATTGGTATAAGAGAATGCAACTCTCTAGTGATACTAACATGTTACCCAAATAAATTAATAGTGTATAAGTGTAGTAGAATATTAACAGATAAAAATATGAATAATAATTTTTTAAAACTACTTAGGGCACGTTCAGTGCATGGAATTGGAATTTCATTCTCTCCTTATTTCGCCATCACCATGTTTACTTGGTTTTATGTTACGGAATCACAATTCCACAGGAATTACTATTACTCAAAATCAAGGTAATACAGATTCCTCAATTTAAGTAGGGAATCATGATTCCTCACCATTATCACCACCACTACCATTGTTGCCACTGTTACTGCCACCATCATTGATTGCCACCATCATTGATCACCACCACCGCCACCGCCATTACCATCGTTGTCAACCACCACTACCTGTTACTTTAGGATTAGTTAAGAAAAAAAATAGATTGAGGATAATTTGGTCATTAAAATTATATTATATGTCTATTCCTAAATTACTTATAAATCCAACTAAATAAAATAATATATATTACACTCTTATTCCATTCCTTATGGAATTCTAATTCTATTCCCTTCTCATTCTATCCCATGAACTAAATGTGCTATTATTATTTCATGTATTGATTTAAAAAACATAATACAAACAAATCTTTCTCTCAACTTAAAACAATATACTACTAATGTGTAAAAAGGTGCAAATTATTTAAGCCCTAAATTATTAATGGTAGCCTAAGTTTAACTCCTATTGGTACCATTCAAATGGTCCTTCAATTATTATTACCTTTAAATATAATGGCATTGGCTTTGAAATTATTAACATTAGTGGAAATGTTGATAGTTGTTGTAGATGTCCAGCTTCATGCCTCCTTTTGTTTTCTTAGTATCAACATTAGTGGATTCAAGATAGCCCATCATTACCTAAAAAGAAAAACAATCTACCGCTAACTTGCCTTATGTTTCAAGCCTGTAAAAGTGATTAATAACATGCATGACTTTAATTTCATGGAAAGTTAAAATAGTTTATTTTCATTGAGAATTCCTTATTTTCATATTATTTCATGTTGTTTGCCTTTAGTAAAATGTGTAATTCATTGCATTTCATTAGAATGATTATCTCATAAGGTATATTAAATAAAAACAATGCATGTTTCATATCCTAGTTTATAATTTTCGATGCATAGTAAATTGAAATCCGTCCTCACAATAATGCTCTAATACTTAATACAAGTGATCTCAATAGGATAAATTGCAAATATGCCCTCTTATATATAGTTCATATTTGCTTAACCCTTTATGAACTTTTAGATCCTTTAACCCTTAGAGAAAAGGAAAAATTTAGACTCATCTATAATCATTCTAACTTTGTACATACATTTTCAATTCAACTATATTTTATCATCTTTTGTAACACACTAAAACTTAGAGTGTTACAATCCTATACACATGGTAATCATACGTTGAGACTTCTAAACCTATTTAATAGCCACAATTAACTACAAATATTGATAAAATCACTTATGAAATCTCCATAATGCACATAAACATAGAGTGGCCCTAAGGATTCTCAACTCTCATTCTATTTACAAATACAATATATGATCAACTGATCATACTACAAATAATAGCACAAGAGTTTATAACGACTCTTACGTAAACAAAAATTAAATAGAATCTAAGAGTCTCATCTTTTAATATATCAATACTGAAACTTAACAAGTATCTAAGGTAATCCCACTACCATATATTTGTCATAATAACAGTAATATATATCATCTCCCATATTATATGCCAATCCATATCTTGAGTTACTTTAATAATTTATCTCTTTTGATGTACTTGCAACTGAAAAAGAAAATATCCCCAAAGGGTAAGTTGAAGCCTAGCATACAAAATATCGACATCAACATATGCATAAGTACACATATATGAAATGCTTATGTATATTTAGGAACAATTAATGTAATAAGATTTTAATTTAATTTTTAATTTAAATCAAACAAATAAATAGTCTTGGCATCACATAACTTGGGGCAACTCAAGACCGCAATACTTACCTATAGATATATCATGTACATATATGATCTTGGGTATTCCTCAACATCCTAGACTCTTAAAGCCAATCCTAAATCTACCCATATTATTTTAGCATGTGACTCTACTTGTGGCAATATCACATACCCATCATTAGATTGCTACACTAACGTCATCGATGCCTCCAACTCACTGATAATATTTAAGCACACTCAACATAGTTATTATTTTAGCTAAGTATTGATTAGTTTCTTCAAACTTTAGCTTAGTAAACACATCGCATGACACTTGATATCTATATAACTCAATCGAGTAAATCATAAGGAGGTAGAAATTACATAAAAACACAAACTTCTAAAGGAAGAAAGAAATAACATGATAAAAGAGAATGAACTTTAGAAGGCAAAGATATCAAAAACATTAGAGGAATTAAATAGAGTTAAAATAAAACCAAGAAGAGTATCGAGAGAATCAAAAGAAAGATAGGAGAATGTTGATCCTCATAAGAAAACACAAACATTGTCAGAACCCATCATTAAAAAACTCTCTATAAGTAATGAAAAACTGAATAAGCTATTAAGATACTGGGATAAAAGAACCAAATTGCAAGTTAGACACCAAAGCCTAATATTTGGTACCATAGAAGATATAAGATAGATGATCATAAATACGCAGGATGCATTCAACAATCAGAAGCTTAGAGAAGTAATCATAACAAAGGTTATTAGAATTATAAGGTATGTAATAAGTTTAATGTAAGTTGTTTTATATGTCATAAAATAGGACATATAGCCATAAATTGCTACTATGGATGAAGGAAATCAAATTGGTAAGAAATAAGAAAACCACATTCACATGGGTAAGGAAAGACTGGTAAGCATACAAATTTATTTAATTTCTTGAAATATTTGTGTTAAAAATAGAATTTCATAATATATATAAAGTGAAAACAAAAACTAGAATCCAAGCAGCATACCATTTTCCCCTCTTTCCAAAAATTGTATAAAACATACCTAATTAAAAGAAAACAATTTTCTTATCTTTTCAAAAATTAAATCAATTTTCTTTTAAAAAACCAATCCACTCTATCTTCCTAAAACCAAAAACAAACCTTAAAATACCCTCACCTAAAATGCTATCTAAATCTCAAAGGATGCAAAATAAAAAGAAAACCCTCATTATAGGAGTTAAGTCTTCACCTTCTAAACTTATACATTTAGGCACCACCATTGAACCAAGGATTATTATGGTAAGAATTGAGCAAAGAAAGAAAATTAAGAAGGCAAAAGGAGCTAAAAGAAGAAGAATTGAGAAAAAGACACATGTAGATGAAGTGACTAAGGTAAGTTATGTTGACTTTAACTCCTTCATAAATGCTAAATATGACCTTAGGACTCTATTAAGAATACATGGATGGATTAGGTAATTGTGAAGTAAAGGAATATTCTCCAAAGGAGTTGGTTAAAGAATTCTATGAAAATATTGCATGAATTAGATGATTGCCTTTTATCTTTTGTTAAAGGTTAGCCTATGAGAATAAGGGAGATACAATTGTATGCTTTGGAATAATAGATAGTGCAAATGATAAAAAATTTGAGGATGATAGTAATAACAAACCTTTTTATCATATTAATCATAAGAAGAATGAACCACATAGCATTAGGTGCTCTAATATCAATACTTATCTAATTCTGTCCCAATTCTTATACAAAATTTCACATTCATGTTTGTTATCTAGGAAAGGTAGCACCACTACCATCACCCCCCTAACTTAAAAATTTTAGCAGTTATTTTTAAAGACTATGAAGTGAACCTTCCTAATCACATTATCAACCATGTCTACAACATCAAACTAAGAGATTTCTTTGTGCTAAGAAACATCATCTACTGTCTATTGAAGTTTAAGATAATAGATGTTGAGAATGAGTGAAGGAAGATGACACCCTTGAGTTAAACGCTGAGAATTTAAGTTTTATAGAAAAAGAGTTTTGAAAAATCTATTTTTGAGAAGAAGGAGAAGAAGCTAATACTGACCTTGAACTTGCTAAGAAGGAAGACATCTTAGTTTCAGCACAACAATAACCACCATCATCAAAATTGCTGGCCCTAGAAATTTCTATCTAAAGAAGCTCTAAGGAAGATCTCATTTGTGTTGAACCTACAAATGATAACATAATGAAATAAGTTCATGATGAGGAAATGGATGACCTTATGAAGGAAATAAATGAAAGTTCTAAGGAAAGGTTTCATTAAGGAGGATACTTGTCTAATATAATCATAAGAACCTGCTCAATCTAAACTAATTTCCTATTCCTTCATATCAAAGGAGGCTCTAGAGCCCTAACCTCAAGAAGAACTAAGACCAAAGCATCCTAAAATCCAATCACAACCTCAAGAGGCAAGTCTAGACTAAATGAAGATTCAATGCTAATAGAACCCCAAACTATTCTTGAAGAGATAAATGACAAAAGAAAATTTTTGTTTCAAAAAGGCAAAGAAATTGCCCTAACTTTGAAAACTAAAATTAATTTCCATTTTAAAGGACTCATAGATTTATTGAGATCTAAAAGAAATTTCTAAAGCTATGTTTTATCTCATGTTTAATTTTCTCTAAACTCTATTTGGATGTAGATGGTTAATGTTTACTATTATGATTTCAACTTTTAAGACTGTTTAGAAGAACATACTTTGATATGGTTATTATGATTTATAAAATGAATCTCTTGTATACTTAAAGCTTTATGTAGATAGAATGGGTAGAATATTTTGTCCTAATATTGAATATTTATGCAAGAAGAAGAAGAAGAAGAGGGAAAGGGCCTCATAATTTAGTAAGAGAAGGGGAGCATATATAGTTTAACTAATATTTTGTGCAAGAACAAGTCGGCAAAATCAATGGTTTAAAAAATGCTTAAGATATTTGATATGTATAGGAAAAGTGATTCTAAATGAATCATTCTAAATTTCTGTGAGTATATTATGCTTGATTTGATTTGTAGGAAACAATTCCTACAAGAAGTTGAGACATAATCAATCATGATACTAATGAACTTATGTAGGACAAGCGTATTAAAACAATGAATCTAAACATGAAATGTTTGTGCTTTCAAAATTGAGAGCAATATCTAATTAATCTTTCATAGGGATTGCATATCAAAAGTCTTGATATGACACATTTGATTTTATGAGTGATCATGATATTATTGCTTTAATGAACACATCATGAACCCCTCATAAATTATTGTTGTACATAAGTATACAATTGGCACAAAAAGAAGAGAAAATACACTCAAATTTCTCAAAACCCTTACAAACATATTGTTATTTTGATGATAGCAAAAAAGGGGAGAGAAAGTTCAATCAGGAGTAAAAGTATGAAAAATGACACAAACAGAAAGTTTTACGGAAATTATACATGCAGGGGGAGAGAAAGAAAAAACCCCAAAGAAAACAAATTTGACAAAATGAGAGATAACCAATTAAGGGAGAGAGATGAATATTAGACAAGTTAGGAGATGTTTGTCTAAACTAAAGTCAATTTAGTTTATGTGGTTTTTGCTTAATGTTTTGAGACATCATTTTTCGAGAAGCCAAATAGAAGGTATTTTGATAATAAAAAATATATATCAATATCACCTCAAATGAAAGGTATCTCAATATTACTAATAAAGTTAGCTAGTATATAGTACAAGCAAATTATATAATTAAAGGTACTTAAGATGATAAAAAACAAGAGTAGAAGCAACGATGATTTTTGAATAAGAAATGGCAAGATCAAAAGTTATAAAGAATCATAAATGAAGTAAACAAGTATCAGTGGTGGATTCAGAACCGGAATCAACTACTATCATAAGCTAATTTATTGTATGATGAATAGAGTTGTATAGAGAATGGTCATAACATGGAACAACAAAATTTTGATCACCAGAAGTTGATGAAGACATGATTACATTATTCTTAAGACGAAGGAAGAAAAGAAAACATCAATTAGAAGTACAAGAATTGACCAAAAGTGTAATGGCTAACATAAGCATATACCAGAAGCACATGCTAAGATCGGAAGTGAAATTTGACCAGAAGAGCAAGATAAAGAAAATGAAAAGAACAATTATAATTTGAGACTCAGCACTGTAGAGATATATTTAGGTAACATATCTAATTTGCCAAGAGACACAAAGCTTTACATACAAATATTATAGAAGCAATGAGATATATGGACCAAAAAAAAGTTTCTAAGTATACCGAACAACTACTAAGAAAGTATTACTTAATAGAATGGCAAATTTTCAAGTGACAACAAAGATTTGACGATCACAAAAATTTAAAGAGTAACGACTATTCAACAGCTATTACCACTAAGGAACATTTGAACTTTGGAGCCATAACTATATAAAGGGAAGAAATGATCAATGAAAAGAAATAGGGACAAAAAGAGTAATTGAGTAATCTTTGAAAGACAAGAGCTATCAAAGCTTATGTGCTACATAAAAGTTTACTATTGAGCTTATATAGGTTTTTTATGTTATCATAAGAGTAAAAAGAAAGTTAGGTATTTAAGAGAAAGTACAAGGAATTTATTACAACTAAGTATTGAGTGAAAGTATAAGGAAATTTCTTGTAATCTCTAATCTAAGTTTGTAATATTTCTGATATGTTAGGAATTAAAGAAAAAAATTAGTATAGTTAATTAATCTTGAACATCAATAAGCAAAAATTGTTTAGAATTTAATCTTTTGGTTACAATCAATTTAACCCTCCTTCTTGATTGTTCATTGGGACCACTATGTACCCTCTCCTGAGTTGCCTTGAGTAGGATGGAAGTTGAACAAAGCATGAATACCTAAGGTCTAAGCTTGGGTTCAAAAGAGAACCAACCTAATTAAAGGGAAAAGGCTATTGCCATAAAGCCTAACTCTAAGAAGGAGGCTGGGTAGAGCTCAAGGTGAGAGATGCGAGAGATTAAGTGTTTTAAGTGCCTTAACTACAACCATATAGCATCCTAATGCCCGAATAAGCGGGTGTTGGTGATGAAGGAGACGAGTTAGAGAGTACCGATGAGGAAGAGAAGGTCGAGAAAGAAGAGGAGATCAAAGGATTCCTTAATGAGTTCTATGAAGATGAAGAGGCCATAGTGCATACAAATAAGGACCAATTCATGAACATGGTGGTATGCCAAGCACTTAGCATAGCTTTAATTAAGGAGCAGGTGTAGAAGGAGAATATATTTCATATTGCGTACCATGTAAAAGGGAATTAGTGTGTACTAATTATCATTGAAGAGAGTTGTACTATTATGGTCACAACCAACCTAGTTGCTTAGCTAAAGTTGTGGTCACAGCTAGTTTAGTTGCCTAGTTGAAGTTGTGGACCATCTCCTGTCCTTAACCTTATAAACTTCATTGGCTAAATGAGAAGTAAGTCTTACATGTGACCTAATAGGCCTTGAGTACCGATCTCCAATGGGGAAAGGTATAGGGATAAGTTCTTGTACAATGTGTTGCCCATGCATGTGTTGCATGTCTTACTAGGTTGACCTTAAATGTTTGATCAGCGAGAGTACTGAAACACTTACTTATTCTAGGATAGAAAAAGGATAGTCCTCTAACCTATGATGCCCTAAGAGGTACATGAAACTTATGTTAACCTTAGTCGAGAATAGAAGAATACCTTACATATGAGTTGAAAAGTGGAGTGAGCTCTTAAGATGCTAGCTATATGCACTTTCTTCTTATTGAGCAACCGATGAAGGTTAGCAACCTAGAGTCAATCCTAGCTAAGATTAGAAGCTTATTGGATGAGTATGTTGACAAGTTTCCAAAAGAGCTCCCTAAGGGATTGTTGCCCTTATGTAGCATTGAACATGTTATAGATCTTTAACTAGGTGTTAGTTTACCGAATTGACCTGTATAACGTATGAACCCAACGAAACCAAAGAATCTAAGTGGCAAATGGATGAATTGATTTAGAAAGGGTTCATAAGAGAAAGTATAAGCCTTAGTGCTCACCTTACCTTGCTTGTGCTTAAGAAGAACAGCTTATGGAGAATGCATGTAAATAGCTGAGCTGTCAATAAGAATATGGTGAAGTATAGATATTGCATTCCTAGATTGGATGACAAATTAGAAGAGCTACATGATGCTCAGATCTTTTCAAAGATAGATATAAAGAGCGGATACCATCAAATCAAGACAAAGGAAGGAGATGAGTTGAAAACCACTTTCAAGACATGACATGCACTTTACTAATGGATGGACATGTCATTTGGGTCATCTAATTCTTTATGCCACTAATGAGTCATGTGTTGCATAAACAAATCGATAGATGCATCATACTTTGCTTCAATGACATTATAAACTCCGGAAGTTTAGCTATTTGAGAGTAAAATTGAACTCTAATACCGTAGATAACTTCATAAGTCGATAATGCCAAGTAAGATAAAAAAAAATTAATTTAATATATTTTAAGTAATATAAACCCTAAAATTTTGATCTAAACTTATATCATGTATAAAAATCCTAAACTTTATGTACACGTAAGTATCTAAGGTTGAAATTGAACTTGACAAAAATCCTAAAACTATTATTTTAAGCATATAAAATGAATAAATATAACCTAATAGTAATAAAACCCTAGTCGAACACAATTATCGACCAATACGAATAATCGTATGAAATTGTTAAAGAACATGTGAGGATAACTCTTAAATATTATAAATGTGACTGGAAACAATTAAATTAATAAATTTTATAAAATTTCAAAATTATTTTTATTATTATAAAATTAATAATTTTTGTATTTAGAAAAATCTAATTTTTCTTATAGGTTTTTTTTTTTCTTTTTCCTTTCTTTTCCCCTTTTCCTTTTTCTTCTCTGAATTTTTTTCCTACCATGTAACAACTTCCAGATATGTTCAATGGACATTTGCAAGCTTGAATTTACCATGTGATAATTGTGTAGATAGAACAAACCCATTAGATAAGGTCTTAGTCTTGTCAATTAATTACCACATCCTATCTTGATTTTTTTTCTTTTCTTAATCACTTTACTTGTTGCCTCGAAACATGGTTACTAGAGGAAAAAAAGAACAAATATCAATTCTTCTTAAACAAAATAAGCAAAATCCTATACATCTCTTTCCTTTTTCCAACCGTAAAGCCTATATCCTTTTTCCTTTTAATTCCTTTTGCTTTCAAAGGTCAACAATTAAATTAAGAAGAAGAAGAAGGAGCCTTGCCATCTTCTATTAATCAAATCATTAAGAGAATAGATAAGTAGTACGTGTATTAAGTTTATTTTGTAATAACTATTTGAATGTATTCTTTCATGTATATATATTTCATAGAATTTCATATGTATTAGAAGTGTATGTAGTAAATTTATAGGTATTCTATTGTTATTTGCAAGAAAAATCTGTATACATGTATTGGGATTTTATGAAAAATTGATAGTATACCATGTACACATACTCATAAGTGTGTAAATGCTTAGAATATTCATATGCACATATATGTCATAATTGATCCTATAAATAGTTAGAATAAAGAAATTATGTATATGTACATAAATCTATATGTATGCATGTATAATATATGTATATTAGGTATTTTTATTATATAGGTATATGTATAAATAAGTGACCGTAAAATATATATATCTTTATGTATGTATAAAGTACAAGAATATTAGTGTAGTATAGTATTTGTATAGTAGGGTATATATTCGGTACATATATATATGTGTGTATACAATAGTATTTATATTAAGTATTTTTTATATATAGATAAATATATATATGTAGCTGTGGCTGTATATGCATATATATTGATATATAATAATATGTATATTAAATATTTTTAATGTCTATATATGTAAATATGGCTATATAAGTATATATGTATAAAATATAAAAATATGAGTATATATATAGCTATCGTATATATGAACATATGTATAGTATATGTAGTATATTTAGGATCATATTATTATATCATGTAAGTATACAAATACGTATAAAATACATATATCAATAGTATAGTATAGTATAAATCAATATATAGGTATACTTAAATAATATATTATAATAATAAATTAATAAATAGGATAAGATAGTATATATATAAACATATGTGTTGTGTGATTAAAAGAATTAGAAAATAATTAATTTATGAAATTTAATAAAATATAATAATAAATATAATTATATACATATTATGTAAAAATAAAAAATAGGAAAAATATTGAAAATATACAAATTTTGGAAATGAGACGTAGCATCCTCCCATGCTGCCATGTTAGCATTTAATTAAATCTAATTAAATTCATAATTAAAAATAATAATAAAATAATTAATTACTTAGAAAATTATTAAAGTAGTAAAAATGAATTAAATTAGTCTTAAATCTCAAAAATAGAAAAAATAAGTAATTGTGGTAAAATAGACTTAAAAATAAGAAAATTAAAAAATATAAAATTTAGATATTTATTAAATCATAAATATGTAAAGAGAAGTTTAAAATAATAATTTATAATTATTTAAGTCAAAAAAATAAAATTAGTAATATTGCTAGACTATAATGAAAAATATAGGTTACAACATCTAAAATGAACTCTTGCTACGTGAAAGTATGTTCGAAAATGATAAAGATTGATTATAAGTTCATAAAAATCGGAATTAAAACAAAAAAAATTGTACATGATTGAAAATTTAAAATAAATTGAGAAAAGTAAGTAAAAGATTTAAGTTAATCTATGTTTACACCATACTTGGGTTATAGTGGGAAATTAAGTAAATAATAATAGATATTTAGTTAATCGATGAACCTACTTTCTCAGAATATTTATAGATTTATTTATCTTTTAGGTATCCAATTATCAAGAATTGGAAATCCTAAAGGCTTAGAGAGTAAGTATTAACTTAAGTAAGGGAGTTCTTATGATCTGCTATCTACTTACTGGTTGTCATTTGTATGTTGCTTATTAGTTGTTACTAATTGTTTGTTGAATGATTGATCACTTGGTATGTTATCATCTATGTGATCACTTTCTTAAATTGGTAAATATAACTGTTCAACTAAAATAACCAGTGATATTTATTGCATGTCTATGACCCAAATGGTATATTGATGGAGAGTGTTAGTTTTGTAGATCTTTGAAAAAAGTAAATTTTAGGAAACATTTTCCCAATCTTAAATATATTTTATATGATTTCGATGAGGGCTCGTAGTGCTCGTGAATAATATTTTTATTGTTAAAGCAAAGCTAGCATAGTATTTCTAATTGATTACGAAAGGACTTGCATATTTGTACTCGAGGGGCCTTAGATATATTTTGATAGCAAGAGGACTCGCTATGCGTGCTTGAGGGGCCTTAAATATGTTTGGTGAATTGCCCTAATTGGGATCTACCTATCTTGATTTCTATTTTGCGACTAGGGTAATAGTCAAGTGTCGTCTAGAGGAGTAGTGCCCTTAGGCAGCCTTATGCGGTTAAGGTGAGGTGTTTTGTGTGGGTAAGTATTAAGGATAATCGACTTATAGACAACGTAAATCTATACCTTCCATAGTTTTGGACTCTTATGGATGTGTTGCCTGCATTTACTGCGTATGCATCCATTTCGCTTGTAGATAGATTGCATGTGTGCTAATAATGTTTGATAACTTAATTGAACAGTAGTAGTAAAGAACAAACTCATTGAGCTATGGTTTGCTCATTCCCTTATAGTTTATTTTATAGGTCCGTTTAAGCAAGATTCAAGGAAAATCTTGAGAGTAGAGTACAAATCGGAAATAAGTTTGATAATGTTAGAGTTAATTGAAATGCGTATAGTTAGTATAGAAACAATTGATGTAGAAAATATTTATATGATAACATTATGTATAATATAGTATTTTTTTTTTGTAAATTATTAAGTTGTTTTACCTTATCATAGCATTTGGTAGGGGATATCAATTCTCTACAATTCTAGTGGATTATGGAATATCGGATATCCATAATCACTTATAATTTTATAGTAAGTTCATTAAATTAAAAATTGAAAACATTAGTGAAAAATTATTTAGAGTCTTTTAATCTCTAACTTACAAGGCGGTTTTCATATTATGGGTGCACATGTGATATGAAAATTTTAGACAATTCTACTAAGCTCTCCTTAAGGTTATGACAAACATCTTGGTTTGTAGTAAGGATTTGCTTAAGCATGATGGGCATTTCATAGAAGTGTTGGGAGTGTTACGAGATGAAATGATATTCGATAGCTTAAAGGAGTGTACATTTTGTATCTTAAAGTAGTGTTCCTTGAGTTTGTTGTTAGAAAGGATGGAGTTTAGGTTGATGAAGAGAAAATCAACACCATAGTCAATTAGCTAACCCTATAGAGTGTGGCAATGTTAGAAGTTTGCATCCTTATAAAGGCAATTCATTTGCAAATTCAATACTATAGTAGCCCCTTTGATTGAGTTGGCTAAGAAGGGTAAAGAGCTCAAGTAAACTGATTGATCTTAGAAGACCTTTGAAAGAATTAAGAAGATATTGATGACTACACCAGTCCAACCATTACTGAGCTTCAATAAAGTCCTTGAGATTGAGTGTGATGCTTTCGAGGTTGAGATCAAAGTCGTACTCATGCAAGAATGTTAACCTATAGCTTACTTCAATGAGAAGTGCAATTGTGTTGCTCTAAACTATTTTGTATACAATAAGGAGTTCTACTCCCTTATTCTAGCTCTCATTATATGGTAACATTACTTGCTCCCTCATGAATTTGTAATTTACACTAATCATGAGTCCTTAAAGTATCTTCGAGGATAATAGAAACTCTTACGATGGCAAGCAAAGTGGGTCGAGTTTCTTAAGACCTTCTCATATGTAATCAAGTATAAGAAAGGAAGTGTAAACTCAGTTGCTGATGCTCTATCAAGATTGTATGTATTGGTCACTTAGCTGCAGGTAAAGGTACGTAGATTTAGACTACTTACTAAGCTCTATGAGTAAGATGAGTATTTTGTCTAGGAATGGATTAATTGTCGATGGGTATTATGAGCTAATGGCTACCTACATAAGAAAGGTTGTCTATGCATTCTTAATAGCTCGATACAATAACTTTTAGTTCTGGAAGCCCATGTTGGAGAGGTGTTCAGTATGCAAGAAGGTTAAGGGGAAGAAGAAGCCCTATGGGAAGTATACACCTTTATCGATACCTAGCTAACCCTAGGCTAACCTAAACATGGNATATATATATATATATATATGTATGAATATGAAATGAGGTTTTGTATATAATTTTCTCAATAATCATGTACAAATTGTTTACTTTAAAGTAGGTAATCATGAATGTTTTATGTAAATCATATCTACGATAGAGATTAAAAAGTTAGTTACTATCTTAGGTTGGTGTCACGCTCCGAATAGAAGGAGTCATAATAATCCCGTTGTGTAAACTAACCTAAGATAGAAGTTAACCTCACAGCTAATATCGTAGATACAGTCCATATAAAATGTGCACGACTCAACCAGCTTAAAATGTCCATTCTGATACCTATGAATAACCAAACTTGTGGTAAAGCTTTACAAAATACCTATTCTACACAACCTGCTGTTTCATAACACTACATTATTTATATACAAGTTTCACTTCCAAAGTTAAAGTATTCCATCAAAGTTTATCAAAAAGTCATAGGTTTTGTAGACTATCTATAATAAGTTAGGAAACTAGTGGGCGTCCTAAGGAATTCCCAGTTAGTTTTCTCAAAATCAAAAAGAAAAGTTAAAAGAAAGGTAAAAACCCCAGGTTTAGTTGATTCTTTGTTCCTCACTTTCCCAATCAATAGCACACTAACCTGGAGTTGGCGGTATCGAAACATCTAGTCTTCACTCAGTACCTACAAAAGAGTCTATGGGGATGTGAGTACAACTAACTTAATAAGTGAGATGGAGTTAGAAGAGTATTAAATAATCACAAGTAAGGTTATTAATTATGATGAAATGCAATACAATCAACCAAATGAAACATTACATAATGCTATCCGGTCCATTGTGAGGTTAGAGAAATTACATTCGCTCCAACCCGGATTAAGGAGTTTTATCGCAACTCAAATCAGACCAAACCCGGGCTTATGCAATTGAGTATACCTTCCTCTCCTGATCGCCTTCAAACCACGGCCCCTACTCTTGCTGTGACCTCCTCGCCTATCACTTAGTTCAACTAAGGATAGGAAAGAACCATTTTAGCTATCCTCATTAAAGGAAACCGGTATTTAACCTAATACCCTAATTGTTTCTCTTAATGGGTGTTATGCATGTCTAGTTTCGTTTTAGTTTAATAAACGTTAGTGTTAATTAGGGGTGACCAAACAAGTTCATACAATTCAGAGACAATGCGGACATGCATAACAATACACTAAGAAGTTCAACTCCTATCACAATTGAGTATCATTCAGACATACAGCATGCGTACAAACGACTAATTACAAACATAACTAAAAGTACTCTTGAGTCTCCAGATACTTTAATATAATATCCCAACAAGAGGCGAAACTATAAATCCCAACAAGTGGCGAAACTACGAATCCCAACTTACTTGTTCAAATGCTCATTATGGTAGACTTGAGCTGTCAAACAGTTTGACTATTGGGAGATCCTATATATATATAAAACCTAAATTTAGTTTTCGTAATAATTACGAAAACATTAAGGTTTGACATAAAATGGTTATATATATATATAAATATATTAACACAATAATATATAGTTTTATTATTATTATTATATATATATCAAGTTAAGTTATTAATTATTGATAATATACATAATTTATAATATTACGTATTATATATTATTTCGATCATATTGAAACGTACTTTTAATTGATTAAATCACATTTTGAATTCGATAGGGTTATCGTAATACGTATATTTTAGAATATTATAGAGTTATAGGTTATATTACCTAAGATTGTCCGATTTTAATGAAATTAGTATAATTGGATTTGTACAAAGTTAACGATACGTGTTTCAAGTCTTATTACTATAGATGACTTTTAACGGGTAGTTCGAGTTTTTAATACAGTTATATATATCTAAATAAATATTAACATATTATACATATTTTAGGTTATTAAATTGTATTTTACTTAATTTGTCAATATAATGTTATGATATGAGTATTATTTAACCTTAATGTACCTATAACATATTCCAATAAAAAAATATTAGTAAATATATTAAACATACCCTTTTTATCTAATCTGATCAATAACTTCATATATAGTTTTTATTTAACTACTTAATTCATTTTAACCTATTATTACTAGAGATATGTTTGGACTTGTAATTTAAGTCATTTTACTATGTAAATTTTTAATAAATAGTTCAGGTCCCCAAATAGTTCCTCAAAAATTTCTTTACTCCTAAAAATATGGGGAACTGAGTTATTATTTGGTTTCAAGTTTTTAACTTATTGCCTATATATTCGTATTTACAATTTTACCCTTGAATTGTCCTAAATTACTCAATTAGGATAATTTTTACACCAAATTAATTTCGATCTGACCTAACATTGTTATTATTCACTAGAGATCAGTACATGCCCATTTCATCATTTAATTTCATAATTTCCTATTTATTTCACAATTATAGCCTATTTTCGAGTTATTTTTAAGCAAAAAAATGCAACAAATATTAAAAATATTCGAATAAAAATTCGAGCTATATAGCAATTATATATATATATATATATCATACACATCCTATACAAAAATTTTAAGCTAGAACAACATCATTGAATACACTTATTTTACAATTTAAATTTAGGATAAATAGTAGTTTTCTTAAGCAAGTATACTAAATATTACAAAATTTTCAAAAATACAAATGTTACACAAAAGCATGTTCAAAATAACTTAACTCAAATTTTTTTGATAATTTTTTGGGTGATTTAGGTATTTTTTTACAAATTATTGAAAAATAGGGTAAAGAATCGATTTAGCTGTTCTTAAATGTTACGGTGGTTGGCGGCAGTTGGGGGTATGTCAGATGGCCTAAACATTGCCTAGACTGGTGGTGGTCGGTTGGGTTGGTAGTTAGGTAGTCATTTGGGTCGAGTATGATGGAGGTATGGTGGTTGCTTTGTTTTTGGGTATATTTTTCTTAATGTGTTCTACTTTCCAGTTTTTTTTTCCTCTCAATTCTAAGTTCCAAATTGCTAAACTAAAACTAGTCTATTGGGGTTTGCTATTTATAGGGGATTTTCTGCCACATGGGAATTTTTATTTTTTAATTTTTAATTTTTCTTCCCTCTAACCTAAGCATGAGGTGCTACTCTCCTCTTAATTCAATGTTGATTCATCATCCCAATTCAGTAGGGGGAGGCTACGGTTGAATTCCAGAAGTTCCGAGCTGTAATTGAATGTTTTTCGATAAAATTTGCAATTATTTAGGTATTTTAGGTATAGTTTATTAATATTTAGTTATTTATTAATATATGGGTAGGCATCCCATTTATATTACGCGTAATATATAACTATACTCATATAATTAAGTTTCTAACATATCTTTTATTTTTAGGATATGCTCTCTTAATTATTTACATGAATTCAACACATTATATATATATAATTATATAAATTAGGGTTAATTTACATGTATAATTATTATTTATACCGGTATACTCATAAAAATATGAGTATATTCATATAGTAAATTATACTATATTATCTCATTTTAGAGCTTAATTGGCTTATCTCTAAATTCTCATCGAAATCCGAGTTCAATTTTTGGGGTTTCGAGCATTTTACTACTATATTAAATAATCATACTTATAAGGGCGAAATTTGGATTTGTAGTCATTATTTTCAAAATATAATTTCGCTATATCACTTTGTCTAACTTTTCTATCTTAATCATAAAGTTTAGGCTCTATTGGATTACTTTTCCAAAAGGCTCTAAATTTAGACTCGGTTGTCTTAAACATAATTTTAGGAGCTTATAGTTGGTTTACATGACATGACTATTGAGACTCCATCGCTTTAGGGTGTGACAATGCTTAATTTGATTATATTTTGATTTCAGACTTCATTTCAAGAGAATGACGATCTTAGATAAAGTTTTGAAAGATTTGAAGATTATTTGGATAAGTTTTAAAGCCTAAGAAAGGATCATACCCATGAACAATGATTATGAACTAAAATTGCGAGTAAAAGAGTAAGGAATTAAGGAAGAATTTGACTATCGAGAAGTATATAGGTAGGAACATAGCTAGGAACATGGTCATATTTCTAATATTTCAATTATTTTACAATTTTTGAAGCTGAAAAATGATCATAAGTAGGATTATAATTGTGATTTAGGGTGTGAACGTGCCATTCCTTATAAATCTTCTTATTTTTTAAAAGATTTGAAGCCCTAGAAGTTGCCAAACACTTATACTTCTATGAAAGGCCTTATAAACCCATTTAGAAAGTAGGTGGTGGGGGAGGGGGATCATGATTCCCATTAATTCCTTTCATTCAACTATAATTAGGTTTTAAGAACAATCTTTAGAGTAGTTTTCAGAAATCAATAGTCGAAGTAATAGGAAGTGGTATTTGATCTTAAATTAGAGATTGGAACTCCATAGAGCCAGTTTTTATTCTTTATAATATATTCTTGATTTGGATATTGTTTACCCAATTATTTTATATGATGAATAGATATTGCTAACTAGATTCTTGAATTATCAATTAATGAACCTTATTTGATGAAGTCTTTAATTACGTAATCACTAAAACATATATTTTGACTCTTTTAGAATATATGTTAATTAGGATTGAGTTGTGAAACCCTTTCTAATTGATTATTGTGAACTGAATAATTTGAATTAAAGAGCATAGTAATATGCTTTTTAATTCAATTAAAGTTTAGGAACTAGAGAGAATTGATTTAGTTTATCACTCATCTGGCGACAAAGAGAATAAAATGGTTAATCATGGGTAGTTATTCACCTTACAAGAAGGAATTTCACCTATAACTTAATTGCTTTAAAACTACACTTGTTAGAGATTGTGTTACGGTTATGTGATTCTCTAATTATTTGGTTTACAATTGAATCCTCTATAGATGTTGAATATCCCAATTAATTTGCTTTAACATATTAGTTTTCAGAATTTAATTATTTAATAAAACTTTGATTTTATGCACCTAAATTTAGATGAGACTAATACTAATAAATTTAGTAAGCAATCCTTGTCTGTTTAACTTAGTTCTTACCAGTTTTATTTTTTGCACACACGACGTAGTACACTTGTTAGTAGAAATAGGCTTTTGGTATAAAATAGAATTAGGTTCAGTGTATCAAGTTTTTGGCGTCGTTGCTAGGGAATGTTCTACACAAATTTCAGTTTTAGGACCATGTAGAGCTAGCTGCTTTATTTTGTTTATTTCGTTTTCTTTGTTTACTTTCTTTTAGTTTCTTTTTATTGTTAGGTTTCTACTTCTTGTCTATTTTATTTTGCAGGCACTTATTTGGATAAGATCATTTTAGCACAAGACAGTTATGGATTATCAATGAATACAATCTTTTTCATTGTGTTGTACTATGGAGCTTTGAGTATAGATTCTTTCTTTCAAGAAGCATGAGAGTGAATCATTATATGAGACATGGTTAAAATTTCGTGATTTAATGAAAAGATGCTCATATCATGACACTTCCACCTAGAATTAGCAACTAGTATTTTATGATAGGATTTGATATCAAGATAAATTAAGGATCCAAACTGTAGTTAGAAGACCCTTGACAAATATGCTAGTGATGTAAGCAATTAAAATAATTAAGGGAGTGGCATTTATGAATATGATGAACGACTTTCCTTTGTAAATTCTCTAGTCCCAACTCTACGAAAGGAGATGAGTATTGAAAATTTTAAGCATAATTGGGAAGAAAGATTCCAAAGATAGAGTTTAGCTAATAAAAAATTAAAGACTCAATAAGCTCAAGCACTAAAGCTCTTGATTAGTACACTAGTAGCTATTTAAGCAAATCAATCATAGGAAAATCCTTGCAAAATCAGGAAAGAGCTAAATCCTTACGAATCTACAAAGAATGAGGAGAAACCAAAACAGCTGGTAACTGTGTCTAAAAATTCACAAGCTGATTACAACATTCAAATAGTAAGAGAGGTGAAAGTAGAAAAGAAACCATCCTAAGATGTAATAGTTGAGAAGCTTACTAATGTGACCATAGAGGGTTTGAAAGTTTAGAGAGATAATTTCAAAATCTTGTGAAGACTTTTGCCTAATTGAGTTAGTTAATGCAATAAATCTAAGGCTAGGCAAGGAGGTTGAATCTTAAGAAACACCAGCTTCTACATCAAAATCAAAAGAAGAAGTGGTGTAACAAAGGTGCATTCTTAAAGAATGTAAGCTCACTGCTAAACAAGTTATGCCACCAGTACCCCTTCTAGAGCACATAAACAAGAAATTGATGAAGATTTTGAGTCATTTCTAGAGATTTTAAGGAAACTGTGTCTAAAAATTCACAAGCTGATTACAACATTCAAATAACAAGAGAGGTGAAAGTTGAAAAGAAACCATCCTAAGATGTAATAGTTGAGAAGCTTGCTAATGTGACCATAGAGGGTTTGAAAGTTTAAAGAGATAATTTCAAAATCTTGTGAAGACTTTTGCCCTATTGAGTTAGTTAATGCAATAATTCTAAGGCTAAGTAAGGAGGTTGAATCTCTAGAAACACTAGCTTCTACATCAAAATCAAAAGAAGAAGTGGTGTAACAAAGGTGCATTCTTAAAGTATGTGAGCTCACTGCTAAATAAGTTATGCCACCTATACCCCTTCTAGAGCACATAAACAAGAAATTGATGAAGATTTTGAGTCATTTCTGGAGATTTTAAGGAAGCTAGAAGTTAATATTCTCTTAGTTGATTCATTAAAGCAAAAACTTGTTATAGATGCTATTTGAAAGAAATAGTAGCTATAAAAAGGAAAGTTAATAGGCAAGAAACAATCATGTTATCTCATGTGTGTATAAAGCATTAAAAGGCACCCTTCTCCTTAAATTAAATGATCTATGGAATTTCACTTTGGATTGCACTATAGGAGATCGAAATCTTAAGAACGCGATTTATAATATAGGTATAAGTATAAATGTGATGCCTTTCTTTATAGCAAAGAAACTGGGATTAAGAGATGTGATTAAAAGAATTGAGATGAAAATTCAATTAGTTGATGGTTCCTTCAGAAGACCTAAAGGGATGATTGAGAATGTACTCTTGAAAGTGGAAAAATTTATATTCTCGATAAACTTTATAGTCTTGGATACAAAAAAAGATCCATAAATTCCTATTACCCTTGGGCCTCCATTCTTGGCTACATTTGGAGCTATAATTGACATAAAAAATAGTAAAATGGTGTTGAGGGTCAAGAATAATGAGCTACACATAAACATTATAGAGTGATGGAAAAAGAAAGATTCTCAAGCCACTAAATCACATACATCATGGGATACTCCATTTGGAATGGTAGTTGACTTTGATGACGATCAAGAAGATTTAGCAAATAGAAAAGGGATTATAAAAAAGGTGCCTCAAAGATTTAACTCCCTTAAGCAAAGTAAAAGCAACAAGCGTCCGGTTAATGATGGTAAGCAAAAGCCCTTATTAAGATGCAACCTAAATTTTTTATCTTTAGTATCCTTTATTTTATTTATCTTTGCTTTATTTTATTTCCTTGCATTAAAAAAAGAAAAAAAAAATCTCTTTCATTATTCAACTAACTTAGCATCTATAGTTAATATGAAAGATTTGTACTAGTTTGTGATATTTATGATGAGTTATTTTGGTGTTAAGTAACTTATGTAGGTTTTAGAATAAGTTTCTAAGGAATACGAATGGAATTATAAGTCAAATGTACCAAGAAAAAATGATTCAAGTGGATCATAGTCATAATCATGCCCATGATCTGGATCATGCACCTCCACAAGAAAAAAAAAAAATGAGAAAGAGAGAGAGATTAGAGAGGTTCATCTGCCAAAATCATGATGAAGAATCTAATCGTAAACTAGATTGTAAACCTGGCCATGGATCAATTTTTTTTCTTCCATTACACTGTGTTTTCCACTTGATTTCTCTCCATTTACATTTTGATTACATGTGAGTTTATTCTCAATTTGATTTGTCAATTGGATGCACAAACACAATAATCTAGTTGTTTTCTAAGATATGGAGTATTTAAACTTGACAAATCATATTTGTACATATTTTTATAGTCTTAAAATTTTGTGTAATTTTAACACTCAACAAGTGTTCTTTCATGTATTTTTTGTAATGTGAATATGTTAAGTCAAAATTTATTTGAGTCTTGACTTGACTTTTATGTTGTTTTAATACTCTAAGATTATGAAGTTAGAAACTAATTAATTATCTATTTCAATTTTGTGATTAACCAAATTTGATTGTTTCTAATTGTGCTTCCTTGATACCATGTTGAAGTTTTCATGTCAATTCTTCACATTTATAGAGTTTCTTGCATAATATTATAATTTGAGTACGGGGAAGATGTCTATATATATATGGGATTGTGTTTCTCCTCTTTCTAGGAGCATGTTAGGAGAATGAGAGAGAGAGAGAGAGAGAGAGAGAGAGAGAGAAGAATTAATTGGATGTACTTTCGCAATTTGATTTGCCATCTATATTATACTTTAGTATATTCTTATTCCTTAGAAACCTTAAGAGACCTCTAATTTCTAACAAATAAACAAATGATGCCTATTTCTTGAAAAAAAAAAAAATAGTTGGAGGCAAAGAAAGAAGAAAATAAAATATAATAATAAGAGATATATAAGTTGGTAAGGATTGGCCTTAATCTATCAGAATAGTAAGGTTATTTCTTGTTGTCAACACAATCATCTTAATTAAAGAAATCGAATTGAATTGAAAACCCATCCAATGAAAAACTGAAAGAAGTAAGGAGACAATCAAGGGATTGGTTGATGTAATATGCATTTATTTTTAATTATTGTGCTTAGAGAGGTGAAAAAGGGAAGTATATTCCCTTAAATTTTTAAAATGTGGATAGCTCTTTCTTGATTAAGTTTATGTTTATTATAATTTTTAGTTTAATCTTTGTTTAACAGATGTGGTTAAACTCCATTTTGCATAAATTAATTGTTGAATTCTAGTATGATTTCTATAGCTAGTATATATATTGTGTAATTGTGTTTTAAGCTCATGAAAATATGGTTGAGTGAAATTCTATAGAATAAAAAGTTGCTAAAGTTTTGAATTTTGATGATTTTATGGATGAATTTTGACGAAGCAGTATGCACTCTTGTTTCTGAATAGATTGTATTGAATATTGAAATTGATTATATATTTAAGAGCATTCATTGGTGTTTCATAATTAAGAGTTTTCATGGATTGATTTATTTTGCTTATGGATAAGCAAAGACTTAAGTGTAGGGGAATTTGATGAGTGCATAAATGTATATGTCTTAGAGTTGATTTAATAATGCCTTTATAAGATTTTCAAGGTGTTTGTATTGAATTTGATGCTTAATTTGATCATATTTTGATTTAGGCTTCATTTAAAGAGAATGATGATTTTAGACAAAGTTTTAGAATATTTGATGAGGATTTGGGCAAGTTTTGGAGTTTAAGAAAGGATCACAATCATGAATAATGACCATGAATTGAAATCACAAGCAAAAGAACAAGGGATTAAGGAAGAATTTGGTTGACAAGAAGAACACGAGCAGGAACATGGCCATGCTCTTAGGTGTGTTTCTCATATTTCAATTATTTTATGATTTTTGAAGTAGAGAAAGATCATAGATAGGATTTAGGCTATGATCCAGGGCATGAACATGCTATTCCATATGAATCTTCTTATTTTTGGAAAGATTTCAAGCCTCATAAGTTGCCTTAAACTTGTACTTCTATAAAATTCCTTGTAAACACAATTAGAAGGGGATCCTTGATTATAATTCCTTCTTATTCCTTTCATTAAACTAAAATTAGGTTTTAATAACAACCTGCATAGTAATTTTTGGAATTCAACATTGGGAATAATAAGAAGTGGTATTTGATATTGTTTGCCCTACTATTTCTTTTGTATGTTGAATAGATATTATTAATTGGATCGATGGATTGTTAGTTAAGGAATCTTGTTTGTTGAAGTTTTTAATTCAATAATCACTAAACACATATTTTGACTCTATTGGAATATATGTTAATTATGATTAAGTTATGAGACATTTTGTAATTGATTATTGTGAAATAGATAATTTGGATTAAAGGATAAAGCAATACAAACTTTAATTTAATTAAGTTTTAGAAACTATAGAAGATTGATTTAGCTTATAACCTGTCTATTGCAAAGAGTGTAAATTAGCTAATCCTAGGTAATTATTCACATTGCAAGATGGAATTTCACCTAGAACTTAATTGCTTTAAAACTAAAATTGTTAAAGATTCTATGTTAACATTAATTGATTTTCTAATTATTTGGTTTACAATTGAATGCTTTGTAGATGTTGAATATCCTAATTAATTTACTTTAATATATTGGTTTTTAGAACTTAATTATTTAATAGAACTTTGATTTTATTCATCTAGATTTAGATGGGACTAATATTAATCAGATTAGTGAGCATTCCTATGGGTTCAACTTGGTTCTTACTAGTTTTATTACTACATATGTGATCTAGTGCATTTAGTAGTAGAAATACACTTTTGGTATAAAAAGTAAAGTTAAGCTTAGTGTATCACTATATCACTAGGACTTATGCCTACTTATTATGGAGTTTGCCTATAATAGAATTACTCACAATTTTACAATCAAGTCATTTTTGAGGTTGTCTATGCCATCAACTTGACCTTACCCATGGGGATGACAACCATCCCAGCAACTAAGGAGGGGAGCCTTGAAGTGGTATGATGAGTTGGTGATGTTAGAAACTTCATCAAAATGTAGTTGAGTAGCTTGCTTAAACAATGGCTAAATAGAAGGAAATAGAAAATAGAGGAAAGAAGGTTATGAGCTTCTAACCAGGAAACCTAGTATGGGTATACATCGACAAGAATCGATTTTCAAGCCATAAGAGTAGTAAGTTGTCACTCTAAGTTGATGGATGGTTCAAGATTGTGAAGAAGATCAATAACGATGCCTACAAGTTGGATTTACTTGAAGGGTATGGTGTATTTGTTGCATTCAATGTGTTTAACCCAACCCTTTACATCCTAGATGAAGCTAAATCTAATGATACGAGATTAAATCTTCAACAACCTTAGGGAGCTAAAGGAAATTTGACCTCTCCACCACTAACTTGGGATGTTGTTAGTCATTATTGACCTCCATGCCAACTTAGTTGGTCACTCTGGGAAAGCATTATTGAGCTCCTAGCTTATTACTCGAAGTTAACTTTGAAGACCCCATGGCTTAATTGCCCGAGTGCTCAATGGCTAGATGGTCGAGGATAAGCTAGCCTATGCTTGAGGCTTCCTTTCTCATTACTTATTGAGCTACTTCTCTAGTTTTCAAGTTGCTAAGTCTTGGCTAGAATGTTGAACTAACCTACTTAAAGAACTACATTACATCAATTTGATCTGCCTTAAGCTAACTCAAGATATAGTAATTGTGCTTCTTTGTTTTCTTTTACCAGTTGCCTTACTAACACTAGTAAGACATGTATACTAACAAGCCACTACTGCAAGTTAGGCAATGGCGATCCTTTGATTTTTTTTTTTTCCTTATTACCTATATTGTACTTATACTATTATTCAATTTAGTTGTACCCCCTTTAGTCATTTTCCTCTTTAAGAAGGTTGTTCTAATTAGTAAATATAATAAGGCCATAGTATAAATGCAAACACCATCATCTCTTCAAAATAAATAAACATATTGTTTTAGGTTTTCTTGCAAGCTTATGCTTTTAGATCTCCTTACTCTTATCTAGTTCCTTAGAAAGAAACTAATGGCAAGTGCCTTTGTTTTTCCCCTCACGAGTCATATTGATGCATCTCCTGGGTCGAATACATAGAGCACAACAATAAGTAAGCAACAATAAAAAGAACTAGCAACTTATGAACAACTTATGGATATGATACACTGCAAGCCTATACAGCTTAATCCTATCGCTTGATATGACACACGAATGAAGAATCGTGATTACTACCACTAACTCTTGCTAAAGGAGTTAGAGCTAAGAGAGAGAGAAACACAAGGGTTACTCTACAAGAAAGTTTCTATATTTAATAGGAAAGTGATAATTGTTTGTGTTTACAATAAGAGGGGTTTATGTACCATCCTCTTTAGGGTTAGATTACTAAAGGAAAAGACCAAAGGATAATGTATAAATGAGATTCCTAGTACATGCTAAAAGGGGTAAAAATGTCAAAATATAGTATAATGTATGGAAAAGAGAATCATTTTGGAATGTTGTGCGAGAGACATGTATTGTCCTCTACTTGGTTACTCTGTAATTGGTCAAATGAAGTGTGTTCGGTTGATCCAAAAGAAATGTGGTACTCACCAGTAGAAATAACTTAGTGTTTAAGGAGATCAGCTTAACATAGTTTGAGGAGAGAACTAATGTATTAGCCGACCTAATCTAAATCTAGTTAGTGTTGAGCTTAGAATTGTAGTTAAACCAAGTTAGGAAGTAGAATTAACTTGCTCTAGAAGGAGATCAGAATTTGTTCACTCGGAGGTCATCTTAAGCACGATCATGGTGAATACTCGATCATAGATGGACTCCTCATCTTTGAAAGGCTCTCAAGCTAGTATCCATGATTTGAGCCCTTGTAATCCCCTAACTCAACTCCTAGTGACGAGTTTGAAGAATTGATTCCTATCATCTCCCTTAAGGTCGAAAGGATTTGATCTCAAATCTATAAAGTCTTCTCAACTCTTTCCATCTCCTAATCGTACTTCTATTTCATTTGGCTGGTAAGGGATTGAGTTAAATACGTTGAATGTGGGAGACACAACATAGTTCTTTAGTAACTCGACTTGGTAGGTGTTGTAGTTGATGATAGGGTACAAGGGACCAAAATAATCAATTACCAAGTTTTAGGCTATGTTAACAACCTGCTTATACATTCTTTATGCCAAAGACCTACTTGGGAGCTATCCATATGTTAGAGACCTACTTATAAGCTTTTTAAAGGTTGAAGACCTCTTGAAGAGCTCTTTGTGGCTAAAGCTAGAATAGATAGGCAAATAAGCTCAATTAGACTGGCTCAACTAAGCTGATTCAATTAAGTTGGCTTAATAAGGTCAGCTTAACTAAGTCGGCTTAACCAGGTCGGCTTAGGTTAGGTCAAGTTGGTAGGTCGTTAGGTCGGTAGAATTTGAGGTCAACCTAGAGCAAGTCATTGGTGCCCCAACATCTCATTGGCTCAGCTCATTAGCTCATCACCTTGAATAGCTCACTCGACAATTTATTTCCACTTATGTTATTTTGACTTCCTATTTCTTGTGTTGCTCTTAGATTACCCTCATATTTATTTCGTATTTATGGGAGTGCCATTAGAGTATCCTCTTAGTCATTTTATTTATAAGTTTGTCACTATGTATAAATAGGACACTTGTGTAGGTTTTTAGATAGATTGGCATATTAATGATAAAACCTTTGAGTCTATTCTCTTAGAAAGCTCTCTCCTATTAGCTCTTATTAATCCCTTTAGCAAGGTTTGTGGCCAACAAGCCATTAAACTTAGACTAATGCATCACATCTTGCAAGTTAGTAGGCCTGTATGTGGTTTTATGGTATGTCATATTTGTAGAATTGGTGCTTAGGTTTGCTAAACAATTGGCTTCCATTTATTCTTTAACCATCTTGTGGTTCAAACCCACCCATTTTGGTTACGTATGATACCGGTTCCATGTGTCATCCATGGTTCCATATCATCTGATCTTCTTTAGGACATTTAATGGTCCATTAGCTCAAGGAGACAATTTGCTCTTCTAAGGTACGAAAATCTAAAGGAGGTCGCTTAGGTTAAAAGAAATAATTCAATAACCATAGCTACCTATCTCTTTTTGTCGTCCATTGAACTTGGCGATCTTTTTGGTCATGTAATAATAGTGCTCCTATGGTCCATAAGCTAGGTTAACTCTAGATTGGCTTTTTTCAAGAGTTAATGGTATGTTGACTAAATCTAGTGGGATGGTTTGATTAAGTCCATAGACAACCTTAGAAGGGGTCTTCTTGGTAGCATTTTGGGTAGTTCGGTTGTAGGCAAACTCCATAACAAGTAAGCATAAGTCCCAATTGTTGATAGTCAGTTTTTACCTTAAAATATTGTTTAGCAATTCAGTTAGTGACTATATTCTTGGTTGATGTTGATTAAGGCTCAACTTACTTGATAGGCCTTGGAGCTTGACTTATTAATATGTTCGGTTTAAACTTAGGACAATGACATGAATGGTGATGATCTGAAACAATCTCTTTACTTAACCACCCATTATTCCTATATTTTAGGTTGTGCTTAATTACGAGATCTCTACATAGCCTACTACCAATGATTAACTGCTATTTTAGACACTCAATGTTCACTTATAAATATGAAGAGAAAGCATTGTAAGAACTCTTTTAAGACCCTTAACTCAATATTCAGTCATTTTACTTCTCTCTAAAACACTTACTAACTTAGGCAATGGAGTGGCTAAATTAGACTAGCACTAGTATCATTTAGCTTTTTGTAACTTTGCAGGAACAAAGTCTTACCCTAAAATCATTCGACAAAAGTCAAACCATCTTACTAAAAAATGCCGAGGAGGAGATTGAATAAATTCTATTAGGAAATGATCTTAGGAAGACAACAAAGATAGGGAAACCTTTGTTGACAGACATCCACCAAAGTTTTATAAGCTTTTTACAAGATAATGCCAATGTCTTCACATGGTATCTCTTAAATATGCTAGGCATCCCTAGAAATGTTATAACATACAAACTTCAAATTAATCCTAATGCGAAGGTGATTTAGTAGAGGAGAAGTCACTTTGCTCTTGAATGGCAGGTAGCCATAGAAGAAGATGTCCAAAAGTTGCTTAAGGTAGGGTTCATTAAGGAAGAGCCTTATCTGACTTTGTTAGCCAATTGTATGCTAGTTAAGAAGTCTAACGACAAGTGGCGTATGTACATAAACTTCACGGATTCGATTAAGGCGTGTCCTAAAGATTGCTTCCTCTTGCCGAGAATAAATCAAATGGTTGACTCAATTATTGACCATTCCTTATTATCTTTTATGGATACGTTTTTTGGCTACAATCAAATCAAAATGGATGAGGAAGATGAGGTTCACACATCATTTATCCCTAACTTTAGGACATATTGTTACATGGTGATTCCCTTTAGGCTAAAAAAGGCTAGCACAACCTATAAGTGGCTTAACACCAAGATGTTTAAACCCAAATTCACCATAATGTAGAAGTATATGTCGATGATATGATAGTGAAAAGCACATTCGAAAGTTGGTATCTTGCCGATCTTGAGGAGACATTCAATACTCTAAGGAGATACAATATGAAGTTGAATCCTTAGAAATGTGTTTTTGGTGCTACATCAGGAAAATTTCTAGGTTATATGGTCACCCAATGTAGCATTAAAGCAAACCCAAGGAAGATTGATGCCATTTGGAACATGAAGTCCCTTGCATAGCTAAGTTTAGGAGCTAACTAGGTGGATAGCCATCCTAAATAGATTTGTTTCAAAAAGTGCCAAAAAATGTGCACAATTCTTTAAAATCTTAAAGAATCTAAAAGATTTCAGGTAGATGATGACTGTAAAAGAGCATTCGGTGAGACAAAGGAGTTCCTTACGTCACCACCAATACTCTTGACAACCTTTTCAAAAGAAAATTTTTATCAATATTTGTTAGTCAGTAGCCAAGAACTTTCCTCTATCTTGGTTTGAATAGAAGGTATAGAGCATTTGCTGATTTATTATGTAAGCCATGTTTTGTAAGAGTCGAAACATCGATATACATTAGTGGCTCATCCTTAGACCATTAGGAAAGTGGTAGCCATTAATAAGATCATCTTGCATAGTTTAAAGAGGAAAGTTGACCAAGTCAAGGGTAAATGGGCTAGTGAACTACCGAATGTATTGTGGGGGTATAGGACCACCTATAGGACTTCAATAGAAGAAACACCCTTCAGGCTAGCATATGGTTTGAATGTTGTATTGCTAATTGAATTGGACTTACCTAATCTTCGTATGTAGAACTTTGATATAATAGCTAATTAAGTCAGTTTTATAGCCAATTTACATACGATTGAAGAGATAAGAAATGTTATAAGGGAAAAAGTTGCTGCATTTCAACATACAACAACCAAGTATTACAATCAAAAGGTGAAACATAAGGCCTTTTAGCCTAGTGATTTGGTTTGTAGAAAGTTAGAGGCAATTGACATGCAAGATAGATAAGGAAAACTTGATGCAAACTAGGAGGATCCTATTAAAATTCGAGAAGTCATAGGCGAAGAGGTCTATTTGCTAGAAAGGTTAGAGGGGACAATCATCCCTTGAGTATAGAATACCAAGAATTTGAAGCTTTATTTTACTTAGTTGCTTTGATGTTATGGTTTATTTCTACTCTAAACTATGTAAGATGATGTCTTCTGTCTTTTTTCTAATAGTGAAATGTTCATTTCAAGTTTGTAAGTGTATTTCTTGTCATTTTGATTCTTGATCAATGCATGATTAACGAATTAATAAAGTTACAGCAATACAACAAACGAATTAGCGTTTAACAAGTTCAGGCCTATAATGGTTAATGAACTTAATAATTATTGACAAGTAATGTCAATTCTTATTTAAAATAAGCCGAGAAGCTAGAGAATGAACTTTGCTATGCTTGATGACATGTAATCTCATGACTAAAAAAAAAAAAGATACTAGTTCATGTCCTAAGTGACTAACGAACATTACGTCTTCAAAAAGACATCTAATAATTTGTGTCTGAAATAAAACATGCTAAAAACCAATAACTTGCATGTGAAATAAAATGTGCCGAAAATTAATAACTTGTGCGTAAAATAAAACGTGCTGAAAATTAGTAACTTACACATGAAATAAAACATGTCGAAAACCAATAACTTGCTTGTGAAATAAAACATACCGAAATTAATAACTTACACGTGAAATAAAGTGTACCAAAAACTAATAATTTACGTATGAAATGAACTGTACTAGAAGCATAAGGGCTTAGAGGTCAAATACCACATTATAATAAACGATTGTATCATATCCTGGCATAGTACATGATGTACCATCATATAGTAATACTTATTTATATTCAATAAAAGTTCTATTTATAACAAAAGAGTATTATAACGGAGTTCGCCTTTACACTTGTTTATATAAAAGAGTACATTTGTCCAACTTAACATAAAATATAGCACTTTTTTTTTTATTTCATATGTGCAAATCCATTATGGAACTAAGATCAAAATACAACAAGGCTTCTTCAAAAGTGGTTGACTCTAGTTTACACGCTCTTAAAAGACTTTTCCCTTAGCTAATGTTGATGCCCAGTCAATTCTCTTCATAACCTAAGGATACATAAGTATCCCCTCAACTCTTTATAAGCTAAGTAAGAGTGGATCAAACAAAGCACAAAATAAGCATAATACACATTCACAAAGATCAGTACCATAAAACATTCAATTTCATAACCTCAGTTATCAATACAAATTGTCTATGTAGGGAATTCGCGTTATGCCAATGCATGTGACACGCATCAATACTGATATCCTATGCTTTTCCAATTCCCCATTTGATTAATTGACATACCTAGGCATCTGGATACAACGTTTAGGAACCTAGGGCGATAAGGAACTACCTAGGAGTAGGACCCCCAATTTTATAAAATAGAAACCACCCACTATAGTTTGAAAATCTAATACATAGCCGACTTAACTAAAACCACATATCGTGGAAAAAATAAGTTAAGCAATGTAGTTCTATATGCCTAAAACCCAACTTAGCAATGTTTATGCTTTCAGAAACTTAACTTATAGGTCCTTTCGTACCATGCCATGAATGTAGTAAATAGTATAATAATCTAGTATTAGGCACAAATCTTAGGTTTTACATCATAAACAATTCGACTATCTCAACTTTAACTTTATTTCTCAACTTTACAATACATTCCTTCATATAAGGTTCACTTAGGTGAACACCCTAAAGGACTGTTTAGTTTCCAAGTTTTCCCAATAGAAATATGCATTGATGAATTAGTCATATATGAGGAAAAATTTCATTCAATCAACACACATTCAATAGGAACATGTATCCAATCAATTGAACGCATTATTACAATTTACGATACAATTGACTCTAAGTTAAGTAGACATAGATCTACTTTGCACAAAAACAGAAATATCCACTTACTCGGGCTTGATAGCAATGTAAAATCCTAAGCTTCACAATGTGGTCCTTTCTCACCTATTACACTTAAGAAAATATACACAGACCCCAAGTCAACTACAGGTCGATACTAAACTCTTATAAGCTCTCACTGTCTTGTTTCCAAGCTTCTTTCAATTACATCTTATTCATTTCTTATCTAATTTTAATAAAATTTATATTGCCATAAATGTTGTTTCGAGTACTATTAGGATATCTTAAGAATCAAGACTAATCAATATTATCGAAAGCTCAAATATACCCTTTCTCACTATCGACTCGACCATATGTTATCGTAACTTTGTAATTTACTTAAGTAGGCTTCAATTCTAAGCTAGAAGCCCTAAAAATTATACTTTTCAACCATGCTTAACATTAATTATAGGTCATAGTAACTGATCTTACATTATCTAACAAACATTTTAATAGTATTATTCACTATTTTGCATATTAGGCTAATATATAGGTTTATATTAGTAAAATATATAATAATTAGTATATGAGCCCAATTAATTATATGAAAAATATTATGAACTCAAAAAAATATATAGTTTAGATATTGACCACCAATTGTACTAAATTAATTTGTTGCCAATATTTCTAAAAATAGTGTTTTAGCTCAAAATTAGTGAAATTAAGCAAATAAGTGAATTTAATTACAAGATAAAAACCAAGTGTTCTAAACATCATTATAAACTTCTAGAAATCAAAATACATAGAGCTCATATGTTGATTTTGTCATAAACTAATTAATCCAACAAAATAGTAAAATTGCTTGTTTTATGCAAAATAGTTATAATAAATAGTAAACTTCCTTATTTTAAAAAATTATTATTATTACAATTAATAAATATATTAAGTATATTGTGTACAAAAATTCAGCTTGAAAGGACATTATTTAATATTTCTAAAATTTAATTTAATTTTTGGCTAAATAGGGCAATTCTTTAAGCACCCTATATTTCCAATAATTATTTAATTAAAATAAAATTACTAAATTAATCTACATATAAAATTACCTTAGAAAACCAAGTTTTATAATTAATCAACACCATTTGGTATTCCTAGAAAATTTGGAAACATTTAAATGGAAAATTGGTTCAATTGAACCAGCTAGCTGTGGCCACCATCGAGTTACAGTATCTTGTCAAAAGAATTGTCTATACTACCCTCTTCTTAACCTCAAATGGCCACCACAACACGACATTGATAACCTATTAAACAAGCCTAGACTAGATCTAACTCTATTTTTAACTTGTTTTTTTTTTTTATTATTTTCTAAATTTTCTTGAGCAATTTTTCTTGTGTTTCCAAATTTCCAAAATGTTGTTTTTGATGTATTTAGGTCCTATTTATAATTTACAAATTGATTGAATTCATTAAAAATTGGACATGTGGCATACACATAATTCAACTTCATTTATTAATTTTAAAAGTTGAATAACTTATCTCTAATATTTTGCTATATCTCAAAGCTCAAATTTTGTATTTTTGACAATTATTAGTTTTATCGATAAATTAACATTTTTCTTAAATTAATCCTTTTATATAACTTATTTTAAGAAATTGAATTTACTAGAATATTTAGTTTGACTTTTCTAGCCTTATTATGAAGTATGAACTAAAACGGATAACATAACTTTATGCCCTACACCTAATTTAGGGGCTCAGATTGTAGGGTTATTGTATGAGCTTGAAATCTAAGGATATTACAGATTAGCATCCCGACAATATTTAGTCCATACAATGTGTGCAAAAATAAATTGCAAATCAACAAAATTTTAAGAATCTAAACATTATTTTTCTTTAATTGGGCCGAAGTATTATCTTGACTAAAAGAAGATAGGACCCTTTGGGAGCTTTTTTCTTTTCCGGTACTGGGAATTTAGAGCAAGTGGATGTCTCTTTGCGAATGTAGTGGGTCTCCTTAGATGATGTTTCCTCATCATCAATAGGAGCTTTAACATCGGCTTCATCATTGCCCCCCTACCCTTGAACCTTAGTGTTGTTGGTGGATTTTAGTGGCTGGAAATGTCCTGTAAAGAGAAAAGAAAAGTACTTGGTACTATGGCCTGATGGTTTATTGACTACTGACCTAATCACTTGTATACACCTTAGAGGCCTGTAGTCCCTCAAGTAAAGGATTCTTTCTCGTCAACCCACCGATGACAAGAAACAGTATGTTGAAGGCAGATGGTTGAATTCCCTGAGAGCTTCGAGTAGTAATACTATACTCTGTTCGTTATCGTGCACCAATGCCGACTTTCCTCTAGCTGAGAGCTCTATGTTGAGTGATCGGACTTCTAACTACCAAGATTCACCTATCGAGTAAATGCAGCTAGCTCCTAGCTGGGTACTTCTCTTCCAGCCGCCTTTCAACTCTCACGGCAACATTTCACATTTCGACTTCTTTGTCACCGTAACACCTTGATTCCTTTCGCCTGCTGTGTTTAGAGAACCTTTGTACGGATCTAGAGTTACACTGACCCTTGTCCTCTTCATCTAACATTGTACTGTTTTCCCCTTTTTTGTCTTGTCTCTTTTACCCCTTACTAAGAATCCCCTTTTTGTACATACCTTCTTCTAATTTCTTTATTTATAATATTGTCCTAGGACTTACTATGAATAGTCCCTTCTCCTTATAAGCTGAAATCATCTGATCTTACATATATACATTAAATATATTGTTCTTGTGAGAAAATCCTCTCCAAGTCCATTTTTCCATACACTCTTATCTAATCTTACCGAGTAGCTTAGGATTAGTGGCGGGTAGATCTTGACATTAACTTGTACGTCATATTAAGTGAAGTGTTAAGTCGTATCTTGTTCATTGGTGTGTTATATCCTCTAAGTAGCTTCACATCAGCTACTTTAGTAAGTTCTTAGATCGTTTCACCCTATCTTTCTTCAATATTTTGAAGGACCCATTGATTTGAATCTACTATAGTACACCCTAGTGATAACTGAGCTCTTAGACACATCAAGGCTAGTCTAGTGTGGCTACTCCAATGCTTAAGTAAGTAAACAAGTGTAGGGAAAGTTAAGTAAGTAGTTGAGAGTTAACTAATATCTCTTACACAGTTTCTTTCCCATATTTATAGGCAATTGTCGTATCTGAAGCAGCAGTTATCAGGATAACTATCAAGATAAGTGGGAGTTTCTTGATTAGACACATTCCCTAAAATGTAGAGAGAGTAGGCAATTATGCAATATGACCATGTTGATGATAACTATTCATGCCACTTCCTTTGATTTCAAATTAGGAATGGATTTGTGATTCTTAGCGAGAGGTTGAGAAAGATGATTACTCAACTTGCCGGCAGCCAAATGGACGAGTGAGTGAAGATTTGACTATCAACGCTTGAAAAGCCGAGTGAATGAAAATTAACTATCAACATTTGCCCCTCAACTCCTATATTCAAGGATTTGACAAACGGAGTAACATTTAATACACTATAGACTAAGTGGGGAGCAATTCATTAGATGTCGAGTAAGGTGGGAAGGAAGATGAATTGCATTCTAACTGAAAAGTCACAACTTTCATTTTCTTGCCTGTTAGGAAACCAAAAGGCAAAAGGTATGACATTTGTCATCTCGGTCATCATTATGCTGTAAGCCTAATAATTATTAGAGACTTGACAATCGTTGGATTTTTATCTCGAAATATCTGTCAACAATTCATGCTATTGTCTAACCAACGCATCATTATAGTAAGAAACACATTTTTAGTTATGTGGATAAACTATCTACATTTAAGGGACTATTCAAAATCAAAACAAATTTCTTTAACCGCATCTACAAGCTTTCATTTGTCTTTGACATCTTATTTTTTACTATCTCTCATTCTTCAAATTCTATGAAATTTCTCATAATCAATCAAGTATGGTTTGTAATGTAATTCGTCGACTTGTCATTTTGAATTCTGAAGCAACGAAGAGTGAGGCCACTTCTTCCCCTTAAAGAAGGAGTGGGGCGAGGTATTCTTCGAGTAGTTCGATCGATAGCATAGTGGAGTAGTGGGACAAACTCACTTGAATCAATTCCCTTGCATTAGGTACCTACCTAGATAATAAGGAGGGAAGATCTGTTGCTAGGTATCTGTTCAATAATATAGTCTATTTCCATGATTTACGAGATGAAGCAGTTAGTGCTGTCGATAAGGTTCTTGTTTTGAAGTACAACAAGTACTGGCAAGATCTTCTAAGGGCATGGAATCTTAGGAAGCTGAGAGAAGAGGAAAGAGTGTGTTTTTTGAGAGAGCATGAGTTTCGTATCTACCTCAAGTACCTTGGTTTTAGATTGTGCTTCCCTTTCTCAGCATTCCTGAAGGGCTTCTTCAATTACTTCTAAGTTGCACTAAATATGTTCTCACCAAATATATATCGGCTTCTAGCAGCTTTTGGAATAATTTGCGAAGAGGTTGAAGTCAGGGCTATACCTAAACTATTTTGGTACTTCTTCATGATTAGGAGGCAACTTGATAGTTGGTATTTTGTTGCTATAAGGCATAGGCAGAAGTTCATAGATGAGTTAGAGTCCAAGATCCATAAGTGGTACGGTAAGTTCGTGTCAATAGTTTTTTATGAGGAGCTGGATTTCTGGACTCAATGGACTAAACCAATTTACACTAAAGACATAGAGCTAATGTTGAATGACGTTGTTGTAGCAAAGAAGATATAGGAAAGGAGGAAGAAAAAGATATTCTTCCAGCATATCGAAAGAATAATAAGGCGTTATGAGAGCGGAAAGCCAATCTTCTCTGAAAAGGAAAGTACGCTAATGAGTAACCGCCATGCCAAATATAGTTACAAGAGGAAGGCCATTCTCATGACTTTTGGGGAGAATTGTTGCCTTTGAGCCTTATTCAGCACGGACAATGTAAGTTCATTCTTTTTCCTCACATTAATATTAATATGTTTACTTTATATTGCAAATATTGGTGCTGGTGAGGTAAATCCTACCAAGCTATTGGCCTAGGCCAAGGTTGAAAAATCAAAGGCTAATAAGTGTACGGCCATCACTTCCATTACTACTTGGCCAGTTACTGTAAAGAAAGCAACAAAGGAGGATGTAATGAAGCAGTTGACAGCCTAAAAGAAGACCTCTTAATCGACTGAAAAGTGGAAGTGAGGGGGGGGAAGGGGGGGGGGGGGTTAGAAGTTTAGGGTGGTTGAAGTCGTACATACCGAGGCACCTCCAATTCAAAATATTCAACTTACTATAAGGTCAAGAGAGGATGGTCAAGAGAACCAACCCTAACATGAAGTTGAAGCTAATGCAGCCGTCGAAGGGTCGTCGCTGATGGTGGAGGTGGTGCCGAGCACTAGTAAGAGACTTGGGAAGGAGCTTATTGGCTAGCTGCTTACCAAGAGGTCTAAAGAGCTGGACAAAAGGATAAAGGAGGCCATGTGCAAAAAAGCTCTTTGTATCAATAGTATCGAATTTGTCCCCAACATAGAGGTCGGCGAGTACTTTGTCCCATGTTAGAGACACAACATTTTGCATACCAACTTAATCCTAAGAGATAAGATGAAATCTTTAGCCTTGATGGAAGGAATTATTCTTCCCAAGGATAAGGAGATTGTAAAGAAAGACGTCGATAGGGTCAGCTGTTGTAACAAGGCCCATATTAGGGCTAAGCTATGTGATGTAAGTATCTATAGCATCTTCTCAACTGGTAAGTTTGTTCTATTGCTAATACTCTTGTTTGTTTTTAGATAAGTAGCGACGTTTTGACAGCTTTAGATGAAATCGATAAAGAGATGAAAAAGGTAATAACAATAGTAGTCTTTATATATTTTGCTAGGTTATCTTTGATATTCATCATACTAAATGGAATTCTTGTAGAAAATCGAGGATGCGTACAATGCCTCCAAAGCCTAGACTGCCGCTAATAAGAGCTTTGGGCCAAAATGGAGGCTAAAAAGTATGAAGAAGAATTGGCTATCAAGAGGTTGGCACATTCCTTAGCAGCCGATGAAGTCTCAAGCCTTAAGGCTAAGGTTGAAGAGCAATATAAGGATTCTGAAGGCCTAAAAGTGGAGCTGCAAAAGAAAAAGGAAGAGTGCTAAGGTTTAGGTTGAACTCTCTACACCATAAGTGAAGAGGAAGATAAACTTAAGGTGTAAATCAAAGAGCTGGAGACCAACCACATAAGGTTGCAAAGCTGTGTAGCCGATTTACAGGAGACTATGAAGAGAGGACCCTTTGTTGAAGAGGCATTAGATATCGTCACTCCCGGTTGGTAGTACAAGAGATTATTGAGAAAAAAGTTGTCGGAGTGGGTCTAAGTGACGAGAGAGGAAATGCTTAAGCTTCACCCCAATTATGATCTCTCTTACCTTGATTTCGCCGACGTCGATGACAAAGTAAGCAATTGCAATGAGGACGACGACAAAGAGTTAAGCCTTAAGAATGTTAAGAAGGGTAATAATAAAGCTTGTGCCGAGGATCTGAAGGAAGATGAAGAGCATTTATTAAAGGAAAACCCTTATGAGTAAAAGTAGAAATCTACTTGTTTTAAGACCCCGAGCATCAAAAAAGAAGTGTGCTTTAAGAGAGCCCCAGCCTCTGATCCAAAGTTGCATCTGCTTACTCTAAAAGTAAGCCATAGGATAGTCTTGTACTTTTGCTTTTTATACGTAGTAATACTTTAGGTTGACTGAATGAGCATTTGTAATAACATTGTGATAAAAAATGTTACTTCGTATGTTATTTCCAATACATTTTATTTCATGCATTGTGTTTTCCCAGCATGCATGGTTTCTCTTATTAATATGCATATTTTATTTCACATGCTCTTATACTTTCAATAAGTTTTATATCACACGTTAAGTGTTTCTTAGCATGTTTTATTTCACATGCCCAACCTTTTCGACATGTTTCATTTCATACGCTTGTGTTTTTTGGCATGTTTTATTTCACATGCCCTTTTTTACGTCTTTTATAGACATTGTCCGTTAGCCATTTGAGACGTGGACTAGCCGTTTTATTTAGCTATAAGATTAATTTATGAAGTTCATTAATCGCGATAGGTTAGAACTTATGTTAGTCCATTCGCTATGTAATTTGAACTTATTAACTCATCATTCATAAATAGATCAAGAAACAAAATAAGACTTCATATATAATTCTCATAAATAAGTAGGCTATTACCTTACAAACTATCAAGCTGTCACCTTACAAAATAAGTGGACATGAATATCATCTAGGCAATTAATTAAAATAGAGTTTTAAATTCTTGGCATTCCAAGCTCGAGGCATAATTGATCCATCTAACTTTTCTAGTCAATAGGCCCCCTTGCCAATGACTTCCTGAACCTTAATAAGATCTTCCTAATTTGTGCAAAGCTTTCCTTGACTCTCTTGCGTGCTAATTACTTCCATATTTCGGCAAACCAAATCTCCAAGTTAGAAAACTTTATGTTTTACTTTTTGATTATAATACCTTGCTGCTCTATATTGGTATGCCATAACCCTTACTCTTACAATATCTCCAATTTCTTCAATGGTGTCCAAATTTGCTATTAATCCAACTTAATTAACCATCACATCAAAATTCTACATTCATGGATTAGGTAGATCCAATTCAATCGGCAAAACTGCTTTTGTGTCGTATGCTAACCTAAAGGGGGTTTCACTTGTTGTAGTTCTGTGGGTGGTTTGGTATCCCCATAAGACATCCTGCGTTTGTACAATTGATCATCTATCAACATATAATTCATAACTTTATAAACCAATCTTTGTATTTTTTTCTTATCATTAGGGAAAGTACCATCTCTTAAATAATCTACAGGGGGATCCATCCAAGATTCTTCTTTTGGGTAAGGAGCCAATTCGTAGCTTTGTAAAAGAGTGGATAAACTTTTATGTGGAAGAAATTCAACAAAAAGTTTGTCGCTGAAGTCAAGGAATGCCATACTAGCTAATTTTGGCAACTTGTCAATAGCAATATTCTTACTTCTTGGTACCTTATGGATAAAAAAAGACTAAAAATCTTCTGCAAGCATTTGTACCACCAATAGGTATTTGCTCATTTCCTCTTCCCTTGCCGTAAAACTTCCCGTGACTTAATTCACCACTAGTTGTGAATTAGTGAACACTTCGAGTCTCTTGGCAGCAAGTGCTTTTACCAACTTCAATCTGGCAATCAAAGTTTTGTATTTTGCTTCGTTGTTGCTAGCCGGGAATTCGAATTTTAGAGCATAATTAACCTTGATGTTGTGGGGGCATTAAAGAACAAGACTTTCACCACTTCCTTCTCTTGTAGAAGAACCATCCACATAAAAGTACTAAATGGGTTTCTCAGTAACTTGCACTCTATCTTCCACACTAGTGAACTCGACCAAAAAATCCACCAACACTTAAGCTTTTAATGTCGTTTTAGGTTTGTACTATACACCATAAGCACTTAGCTTTATGGCATATTTCATCATCCTTTCGAAGGAATCAACCTGTTGCAATGCTTGCCTTAATGGCTGATTAGTAAGAACTATGATCTGGTAAGCCTCAAAATATGGCTTCAACTTCCTTGTCGAGAGAACCATTGCTAAAACAAATTTCTCAATTTTCACGTACCAATGCTTTGGCCTTTTTAAGACATGACTTACGTAATAAATGGGTTGATGCTCTTTGTCGTCAATTTGGGCCAGTATAGAAGAAAGTGCTCAATAGCCGACCAATAAGTACAAATATAAATTCACTCTAGAAATGGGTGTCAAGAGTATCGAAGGTGATGCAAGGAATTCTTTAAGATCATTGAAAGCACTTTCATAATTGTCGGACCATTTGAATTCTTTTAGATTTTTTAAGATTTCAAAGAATTCTATACACCTATCCTCACTTCTTGATACAAACTGATTGAGGGTGGCTATTCACTCGGTGAGTTCCTGTGCTTCCTTGACCATATGGGAGGATTTCATATTTATTATAGCCTCTATCTTTCTCAAGTTGGCTTTAATGCTATGCTGAGTAACCATGTATCCTAAAACTTTCTCCAATTACACCAAAAACATAATTCTGTAGGTTAAGCTTCATGTTGTATCTCTTAAGAGTAGCAAATGTCTTCTCAAGATCAGCAGGATGCCGATCTTCTGTCATGCTCTTCACATTCATGCCATTGAAATATCTTTGACGTTGTAGTGGATCTATAGTTTCAACATCACAGTAACAAGTCTCTAGTAAGTTGCACCTGCATATTTCAGCCCAAAGGGCATCACCATGTAACAATATGTTCCAAAATTGGTAACAAATGTCATGTGAACTTCATCCTCCTTATCCATCTTAATTTGGTTATAACTTGCAAAAACATCCATAAAAGAAAGTAACGCATGTCCAATAATGGAATCTACCAACTGATCGATTTTTGGCTGTAGAAAACAATCCTTAAGATAGGCTTTGTTAAGATTCGTGAAGTCTATTTACATGCGCTACTTACAATTAAACTTCTTGACTAGCTTACAATTGTCTTGCCAAGTAGGTTAAGACTCTTCTTGAATAAATCCTGACGACCAACATTTGACAACAAGGAAGTCCACTTTATCCTTTGTGACATGCTTGTCATCTTTGATCTAGATCGGTAAAGAAATTACTCCGACTACTCGAACAGGTTGATTGTTGAAGGCATACAAATTATACTTATAAGTTCTTAGATATGCCTTGATTTAGGGTCTCATTTGGTCAAAAGTATGCTGGAAAATGATATCTACTGAACTTCTAGTGTCAACAAAAATTTTCTTAACCTCGAAGTTGGAAACTCTTGCACTGATAACAAGTGCATCATCATGTGGCCTCTGGATTCCTTCAAAGTCTTCTTCTACGAAAGAGATTGTGGTATCAATCTTAATTGTCTTGCCTTAGATGTTACAGACATAATTTTTGGCATTAGTTAGACTCGAAGAGCTTGATTGGCCTATAGAAGGTCCGTTGACAATAGTATTGATTACTCCATTGGGTGTTTTGCTAGAACTTCCATCCCTTGCATCTCTTCTAGCAATAGCTAGCTGAGTGTCACTCTCCTGTTCCTTACGTCTTCTCTAAGATGGTCTCTCAATATTCTCAGCATCATGCGCTAGGAACTTGCACAAATGCCTATGTTGAACTGCATCCTCAATTTCATTCTTGAGTTAGATGCATTCATTTGTATTATGGCCTATGTCATGATAGAAATCGCAATACTTATTGGAATTTCTCCTTGAAGGATTTCCCCTCATTCTTTCTAGCTACTACAAAATGCCTCTCTATTTATGTACCTCCATCAATATGTTCGAAATTGGATGATTGACAGGTGTATAGAATGAATATGTTGGAATTCTTGGTCTCTTACCCTCAGCATTCGAACTTTGCTCAACATCTTTCCTAAGTCTATCTTTTGCACTTTTCCTTTTTTCATTTTTCCTATCTCCTCTATTCTGATCGGCTTCTTGCTGAGCCTTTATGTTATCTTCCTATCAAATATATGAGGTAGCCATGACCTTGAAATTAGCAAAATTTTTGAGCTTATTCTTTGCAAGATAATTGAAAAAGTCTCTATGGAGGCTTAACTCCATCAATTATGGTGTTAAGGGCCATACTCATATCCAATTCTGGGATTTGAACCATCTTGGCCATAAACTTAGCTAAGTAATCTCTAATTGACTCATTTGATCTTTGTTTAATTGTGTTAAGGATTGAAGAATCCTTAACAGGAAGCTTACTTGCAAGGAAGTGCTAAACAAACACTTCTATTAGTTCCTCAAAGTATGAAATGGTGTTTGGTTTCAAATGTTTGAATCTTGTATTAGCCATATTCCTCAAGGTTAAGGGAAAAGCTTAATAGGCCACTACATCACTCAAACCGTATAGCTTAGCCTACGTACGGTAGTACTCCAAATGATCTTTAAGGTCTTTCATCCTATCATAAGTTTCAAACTACGACAGCTTAATGTGCCATGGTATCACTTCCTTCAAAACCTTAGGAGTGAAGGTGCTCTTCTTAGTTTGGAACTGCTTGCTCATTGCAACAAGGGTGCTGATATGCAAAAGTCCAACATAATGCACATGCTGTGATTACTTTCCTTTATCAATTTTTTTGTGTATAGGAGCTGAAGGTCCTATTGCAACCTCAGCTTACTTTTTCGGCATTTTAAGTGAATAAATTGAGTCATCACTATTCTTAGTGTCGTGATTGCCTTGCTCTTTGTTTTGATTAAGGTGAATACTGTTATGAAGGAGATTAAGGATCTCTACATGTTTTTTATTTAATTCTTGGTTTTCTTTGGGCAAGTTGGGGTAAAGTTGCTTGAGCTTAGCCAAATGTTGTTTGTCAATATACTTACTCCCCCCTTCAACGTATTAGGAGGAAGTACCAGCACTATGCTTTTGGTCATCTTAATTTTAGCCATGTGGGTGTATTTGAGAAAAATAGATGGTGCTAAATGTTGTTGGAGGATTTTGGTAACTAAAAATGTCCTACAAAGAAAAAAGAAAAGTACTTGGTATTAAAGCCAATCCGATATGGTCACTCCGATGCCTAAGTAAGTAAATAAGTATGGGGAAAGTTAAGCGAGAAGTTTAGATTTATCCGATATCTCTTACAAAGTTTCTTTTCTGTATTTATAGGCAACTGTTGTGTCTAAAGTAGTAGTTATCGGGATAACTATTGGGATTGGTGGGAGCTTCTTGATTAGACACATTCCCTGAAATATAGGGGGAGTAAGCAGTTATACAATATAATTGTGTGGGTGATAACTATTCATGCCACTTCCCTTGAATTCAAATTAGGAATGTATCTATGATTCTCAGTGAGAAGCCGAGAAAGTTGATTACTCGCATAGCCAGCAGTTGAATGGACGAGTGAGTGAAGATTTGACTATTAGCACTTCAAAAGTTAAGTAAACGAAAATTGACTATCAACACTTAGTCTACACTTTTTCGTTGACTTCTTCATCACCACTATTAGCATCATTATCATTAACATCAGTAAAGTCCATACATGAAAAGTTGTAGTTAGGGTGAATTTTCAAAATATCCTTTCTCGCCTGGTAAACCCCTTGCAAAAGCTTCTTCCTAAGCAGTTTCTCATATTACCGACTAGGAGTCATAATTTTGAGTGCTTCCTCAACTAAAGGCTTCTTCTTCATTGCCTCCTCCAATTTAGTAATGTAAGATTAGAGCTCAGAGCCGTTTATCTCCAATTACTTTATTTGCATCCTAAGCCTCTCCTCCTCATCACTCGTTGAGCTGATCATTCGACCTCACCCCAAGCATTCCTCTTGTTTCTTACGGAGCTCCTCCTTTAAGTCCTCAATCTCTTTATATTACTCTTCACCCTTAGCCTTGAGGCTTGAGACTTCATTAGCCACCAAGAAATGTGATAAATTCTCGGCTAACAGTTCTTCTTAAATTTTCCTGACCTCCATCTTTGCCTTAATCCACACACTCTTAGCTATAATAGTCTAAGCTTTTGAGGAATTATATGCCTCCTCAACCTTCTACAATAAGTTAACAAAGATAAATAAGTCGTTTGCTTCTAAATAGAGTAGCAAAATGTATATATTACCTTCTTTATTTCTTTGCCAGCTTCATCTAAAGCCATCAAAATGTAGCTGCTAATCTGCACATTAACGAGATTATGTCAACAATAGAAACACGAGTTGTAAGTCAAAAGGTAATTGGCACTTACATCGTATAGCTTGGCGACAATATATCCTTTATTATAGCTACCCACTTTATTGACATCTTTCTTTACAATTTCCATATTCTTAAGGAGAATGACTTCTTCCATTAAGGCTAGAGATTTTGTCTTATCACCTAAGGATGAGTCTGTGTGCAGGGTGTTCTAGCTCTGGCATGGAATGAAGTACGCATCCATCTCACGGTTAAGAACGAACTCAACACTATTGATACCGAGTGTCTTATTTCTCATAGCATCCTTTGTCTTCTCATCTAAGATTTGTCCAATCTTTAGGATAGGCCTTAAGACTTGGTTCATTATCCGTTATGCCTGATGGGCCTTCAATTATCTTATGAGGAATGACCTCAACACTACTATTGCCATTAATTTCTTAGCGTGAATCACTCGGAATTTCCTCCTGAGGAACATTTTATGTGGAAGGGATGGCTTCAAGTGTAGCCTTAGTGGCTCTAGTCTACTTAGTCCCTTGGCTCTTATTGACCGAATTAGTCAACTTTTTCAGACTGGTAGCTTATTTTACAACCTTCTCCTACGTAACCTTTTTCAACACAACCAGCTAAGTGACAGGTGCTTTGGTGCCTATACGTTTATTAAGATTTAGTTTCGTAGCCTTTGCTTGAGCCAACAATTTAGTGGGATTTACATTGCTTACACCCATATATTCAATAAATGATAGCCATATTAAAAATGGAAAAGAGGAAAAAAATAAACCACTTACAAGATCAATGCTAAGCGAAGCTTAAAGGCGACTATTCTCCTCCTAAGTCACGAGAACGGCTTTTCTCTTATGGCTTTACTTTGCAAAACAATTGCTTTAGCACTTACCATCTTTTTTAGAAAAGATTGGATCCGCATTTTTGTATCGTCTTATTATCCTCTTAGCATCCAAGAAGAACATTTTATTGTTCCTTCTTTCTTGTATTTTTTTTTTGCTGTAGTGTCATCATTTGACATCAATTCAATATCTTTAGTATGGATAGACTCTATCCATTAGGTCTAAAAATCTAAATCTTTGTCCGATACAATGGATACAAACTTGTCCTGCCACCTATGGATTTTGAACGCCAACCCATTTGTAAATTTTTTACCATGCTGAATGGCTGCGAAATACCAATTGTTAGGTCATCTCCTTATCATGAAGAAATACGTGAACAATTAGGTCATAGCCCTAACCTCAACCTCCTCATAGATTATCTCAAATGTTACTAGAAGTTGATAAGTATTTGGTGAAAAGATACTCAACGCAACCTAGAAGTAATTGAATAATTGTTTGATAAAAGTAGAAAACGGGAAGCATAGTCCAAAATTGAGGCATTTTAGGTATATATGAAACTCACATTCCCTCGGAAAACATACCCTCTCCTCCTCCCTTAACTTGTGTAGATTTTATGTCTCAGGAGGATCTTGCTAGTGTTTATTGTACTTTGAGACGATTGTTTTAATAGCACCACTTGCCACTCCATCTAGAGAATTACTGTAATAAACAACATTATTATATAAGACTTGGCCACAGATCTTCCTTCCTTATCAACTGGATAGTTATTCATCAAAAGAGCATTGATGTGAGCAAGTTTTTTTCCATTGTTCCATTGTGCTATTTACCACGCTACATAAAGAACACGTTGAATCATTCCCTTTTTTTTTTGTAGGGGGCACAAAGGGGGGTAGGGTGTGTAGGGAGAAAGTAACCTCAATCTCAATTGCCTCAAAATTTGAAAGTATAAGTCAATGAATGATGCTTCGAACCATACCTAATTGAAGCTATACAATAGAATCACGAACTAGATGAAAGTTTGGAAGATGAAGATGAGATGTCGAAAATCAAATGAGAACTCTAATAGTAGATACAGATGAGAATGGAGTGAAGAAATATTTTATCAATATGGTAAAATCCTTTATATATGAACAATTTCTCTTAGTAACCTTAACATACTTTTGATGGGAGTGTTATTCTGATTAGACAGTTAAGTATGGATTAGTGATATGTGTTATGAGTAAAAAATCTGATGGTTATTGTGTCACTTATAGTTATTAGCCCCTGTAACATAATAATGACTAGGATGACAACTATTACGTATGCTACCACATATGAGTGAATAGGTGGGAAAAATAAAAGATTGTAACCTTTTATGTATGATACTATCCATTGTATTTTAAAATGAAAATCAAAACTTCTAATGCCACTCGGCATTTGGAAAACTCATTTTAGTCTTAACCGTCCAATTGCCTAAACTAAGCATCAAGCTTTATTTACTCTCATAGTCGAGTTCTTGACCATAGGAGTTAGGGGGCAAATGTTGATGGTCAATTTTCACCTTAAAATATTGTTCAGCAATTTGACTGATGAGAAGTCAAGTGACTCTATTCTAGGCTGATGCCGATTAAGGCTCAACCTACTTGATGGGCCCTGGAGCCTAACCTTTTAATACATCTAGTTTAAACTTAGTAAAGTAGCACGAAAGTTTATGATCTGATACGATCTCATTACATAACTACCCATTATTCCTATATTTTAGGCATGTGCTTAACTACAAGATCTCTATGTACCTTACTACCAATGGTTAACTATTGTTTCAAACACCTAATGTTCGCCTATAAATACAAAGAGAAAGCATTGTAAGAACTCTCCTAAGACCCTTAACTCAATATTTAGTCATTTTACTTTTCTCTAAAACACTTATTAACTTAGGCATTGGAGTAGCTACACCGAACTAGCCCTGTGCCATTTAGCTCTTTGTATCTTTGCACCAACAAAGTTCTACCCCAAAATCATTTGACAACACCAATCATCAAGTTCTTCTTCACAATAGCTTAAAGTAAGGTACGTAGTGTCTTGTTCACTACCTCGATTTAATTATCAATCTAAGGGTCACTACTTGAGTAGAATATGAGTTTGGTGCCAAGCTTTTTCTATAAGGTCTTCTAGAAATAGCAAAAAAATTTCATATTGCCATTTGATAAGATGAACTTCGAAAATCCATGTAGGTGGATGATCTCTTGCAAAAGCAAAATAACAATATATAAAGCATCATTAGTTTGATGGCATGAAATGAAATGTGGCATTTTACTGAAGCGATCCACAACTACAAGGATCAAGTCCTATGAACTAAAAGTTTAGGGTCACCCTAGAATAAAGTCCATGTTGAGGTTAGCTTAAGGTGTGGTTAGCATTGGTAAAGGCATGTAATCTCCACGTGGTTCTAATCGCCTCTAAATAGAGCTTCCAAGTTTTGTCATTTGTAAACCTATATTCTATCCTTAACTTTGTTCAATAGGAAAGTATGTCTATCATTTTATAGTACGGATGAGTATAGGGTCATCTCTACTAAGAACAGATTCAAACACTAGTACCAATTATTCTTCCTATTAACTAGCAACCCAATTTATCAAATGATGAAAAGATTAAAATATCTAATTTACTAGATAAACTACACTCATCCACAACAACTTTTATCCAACACAAATGCTACATAAACAATTAACACTACAATGATCAACATATAGACTTGCTTCACCACTTAGTATGATATTACTAATATGCTTTTTAGCTTAATACTTATTATTTGTGAGAAATTACAAGTATGTAAGCATTCTTCTCAGAACTACTTACTTCTAATCTTAATTGTATCTATTAGAATCTCTTTTGAATTAATAACCAATTCGGATCACATTAATGTCATGTTAATTTATCGATTTCCCTAAGAGTGCAATAACTTTTTCAATGAAGCAGATCTATTCAATAGAATTGTCTCTTGACATATTCTATTGAAATCTAGCCTAAGTCGATGTCATGTGCTACATTGTACTTAAATTAATTAAGTTCAATTCACCAAAACTAACAAATAACAGGAATTCACTAATTCATGCACTTTTTCATACTAAGTAGATGTAGCAAGTCTTAATCACTACTCATACATGATGAAATAACAAAATGTATCAATAAAATGCAGAAATAACAAAGAAATTAACTTAAGACAAGTAAAAAAATACAATCCCATTTTGAATTTCACTATATAAATCTTTACAACAAAAGAATGATGAATTCCCATTGGCTCTCTCGAGTAATTTTGAGAAAAGTAAGGTACAACACTTACAAACTATACTGAAAATGGAAACACAATGGGTACAAAGATGGATGAATAGGTGTAATGTTGGTTGGTGATATGATGTTCCTAATGATGTTTTTTTTTTATGTAATTCCATCTTCCCTTTGTCTAAAAGTTGTGGCATATTTATACTTAACTCGTTAAAGGGCTTGAAATATACCACTTTAAGACACTATCTAATGTTAAGACATGTTCCACATACTGGTTCGTATGAAAAAGTTAAAGAAGAATTATCGTGTTTACTCCCATCACGCTCGTGACATAGGGTGTGATGGTCTCGAAAAACAAGAATCTATACTAATCACAACCATGACAATAGATGTGAACTCCTTGTCGCTTCATCACACCTCATTACGCCTATGATGAAGGGAGTGATCATCCTCCTGATAACTAATCACGGTCATAATTGATAGGGGGATTAATAGAACTTCCTCAATTATGCTTGTGATGGAGGTCGTGATCAATGCTGGCCATTCTAATCCTTCATTATCATGCTCGTGATGGATTATATCTTGGTTTTACTTCAAGGGTTTCTTCTCCTCATGATCGTCATTGCCTTAAAATTCATTATTCTTGTGTAAGCTACATTTCCTTGCTCTTGATTTAGTTGAAATCAATACATTACATAATTAAGTACCAACAACTTAAGAAATGAACACAATTATGGTCAATGTATACCTAAATATGTCTTAAAAGTGTAGAGTAATTTACCCTTATCAAACTTCCCCATACTTTAGCTTTGCTTGTCCTCAAGCAAACACTTAAAAACAATCAATTGCATATTTAGCAAAGCATTTCCAATGGATTAACTTTGTGCCTACCACGTTGCGTTCTTAGAATACACAAACCAATATTCTAAGACTAATCAAAGTAAAACATACTTTACCCTTACTATTTAATGATAGCTTTCAAAGGTACAAAGTCAAATAGAACAAAAGAAAATTGATTATACTTCATCCACTTCCTTAAGTATATGAAAACCCTTTAATTACTTCTTATGAACACTAATCTTTAAGAAAAGTACATTGCATCCATCTTTCTCTTATATTTCTACTCCTTTTATTGAATCTCTTCAAAGATAACTAACACATTGCATTTTCAATTTTTTTTTCTTTTGTTTCTTCTTCTTCTTCTTTTTCTTTTAAATATAAGAAGGAAACTACAGACTGATGATTAGTAGTGGGGCTACACTTTGCTCTTATGAGGAACCAAAGCCCGCTCTTATTAACTCAATCCTTATATATCTTTATTGCAAAGTTATAAAAATAAAAATTAGTAGCAGGATCAAATCTTGGCCTTCTAAGGGACCAAAGCTTGCGTTTACTAACTCAATCCTTAAACATTTCAATTTACTCTATTTTGAAGAGATTCTCAAAAAGCATCAACAAGTGAATCATTTCATTTTCCCTTTTCATTCAAGATTAAATGAACTCCAAAAGTAATTGAAAAGTAAATATACTACTTAGTAAGTTTAGAAACACAACCAATTAACTTTGAGCTAAAGACTACGATTCACTTCTAACCTCTAAATTCATTTATTAAATGGTAAGTAAGTGTGTTTTACTTAGATTTGATCGTGTACACTAAGTCTACAAGAAGTAAGGCACAAAATTAGCCATTATTTTGCCAAACTTTACAATATATTCAGTCAACTCATAACTTGAAAACAAACAAACTGCTTAAATGGGAGATTTTGATAAACGGGTCTAATCCTTCCCAACACTTAAAGAGAGATATTGTCCTCAATGTTTGAGGAAAGCAAACATAGAATAGGCATAGAAAAAGAACAAATAGAAAGATGAACACAATAGATAATGAGAACAAGACTTCCTTAATATATCAAGTTTGATTAATACATTGGATCTTAAACCATTAGACAATACAGCCTCCAATACTACGAAAAAGTGAACAACAAAAGAGACCTAACCATTAAGACAAAACAAAAACAAAATACAATAAACATATGTTATGAGAGTCTCTATTATTGGTACATCATTAAGGTTAGCTCTTAACTAGAGAACAAGTCTAAAAATAAAACCAAAGAAAGAAAATAAGTTAGTCATCCTCAGCTTCTATCTCTTCATCTAAGCCATCATCATCTTCCCTAGATGACTCTTCCTCACTCTCAGTCCTAACCCCTTGTCCTGTTGCTTTTTGCTAGGTTCCTTAGGTCTCCTTTGAATCATCACTTTCTTCTTCTTTGTACCCATCCTCCTCATGACCAGAGACTTCTTCTTCTGTCTTACCACCTTCTGCTTGTTGGGTAGCAGTTATTAGTGAAGGAACTGGAGGTTGATCGAGACCCATATCCTTTGAGTTAAGGGGCAAGAAAAACAAGAAGGGATGGCTACTCCTACAATTGTGGCAATATTCTTTAAGAATTTGATGAAAACTTAAGCATAAGAATTTTTGAAATAACAAAACAGTAACTAACACAAGCTAGATGCATAAGAATTTTAAATTTCCTAATGATGCCGTTCTCCAGCAACGATACCAAAAACTTGATCACCTCTAAATAGACCTTCCAAGTTTTACAATTCGTAAACCTATATTCTATCCTTAATTTAGTTCAACAGGCAAATATACCTATCGTTTTATAGCACGGATGAGTATAGGGTCATCTCCATTGGGATCAGATTTAAACACTAGTACCAATTATTCTTCCTATTAACAAGCAACCCAATTTATCAATTGATGAAAAGATTAAAATATCTAATTTACTAGATAAGCTACACTAATCTACAACAATTTTTATCCAATACAAATGCTATCGAAACTATTAACAATACAATGACTAACATACAAACTTGCTTCACCACTTAATATGATATTACCAATATACTTTTTATCTTAGTACTTGTTATTTGTGAGAAATTATAGGTATGTAAGCATTCTTCTTAGAACTACTTATTTTTAATCTTCATTATGTCGATTAGAATCTCTTCTGAATTAATAGCCAATTCAGATTACATTAATGTTATGTTAATTTATCGATTTTCCTAAGAATGTAACAACTTTCCTAATAATATCTCTATTATTAGGAGTAAATTATTCCAACGAATCAGTTCTATTCAATAGAATTGTCTCTTAACATATTCTATTGAAATCTAGTCTAAGTTAATGTCGTGCACTATACTGTATTTAGATTAATTAACTTTAATTCACTAGAACTAACAAATATCAAGAACTCACTAATTACGCACTTATTCATACTAAGTTGATATAGGAAGTCGTAATCATTACTCATACACGATGAAATAACAAAATGTTGAAATAACAAAGAAATTAACATAAGACATGTACAAAAATACAACCATGTTCTGAATTTCATTGTATAAATCTTTACAACAAATGAATGATGAAGTTCTATTGGCTCTCTTGAGTAATTCTGGGAAAAATATGGTACAACACTTAGAAACTATATTGAAAATGGAAACATAATGGGTACAAAAATGGATGAATAGGTGTGATGTTGGTTGGTGATATGATGTTCTTAATTATGTTTTTCTCTACTGTAATACTATCTCCTCTTTGTCTAAAAGTTGCGGTATATTTATACTTGACTCGTCAAAAGACTCAAAATATACCACTTGAAGATACCACCTGATGTTAAGACATGTTCCACATACTGGTTCATGTGAAAAAGTTAAAGAAGAAGAGTCTTGTCTACTCCCATCACCCCTGCGACACAAGGTGTTATGGTTTCGGAAAACAAGAATCTATACTAATTACGGCCATGACAATGGATGTGAACTCCCTATTGCTTCATCACATCTCATCATGCTCGTGACCAAGGGAGTGATCATCCTTTTGATAACTAATCACAACTGTGATTGATAAGGGGATCAATAGAACTTCCTTAATCACATTCATGATGGAGGCCGTGATTAGTGCTGGCCATTCCATTCCTTCATCATCACGCTTGTGATGAATTATATTATGGTTCTACTTCAAGGTTTTTTTCTCCTTACGGCTATGATTACCTTAAAATTCATTATTCTTATGTAAACTTCATTTCCTTGCTCTTGATTCAGCTAAAACCAATACATTACACAGTTAAGTACGAAAAACTTAAGAAATGAATACAATTATGGTCAATTTATGGCTAAATATGTCTTGAAAGTGTAGAGCAATTTACTCTTATCAAGTTCTCTCCTCCCATTCATCCTCTTGCACACATCACAACTACCGACAACCTTGTAGATATCCTTAGCTAAATACGGCTGCATAAATTTTCTCTCAATAAGTAAGCTACTTTGGTCTCTCCAGTATGCCTAGAAAATCTACCATTGTAAGCTTCCCTAACCAACAGCTCATGTGTGGAATAGCTAGGTATGTACCCTTAAATAGGTATCCATCCTTTAAGTAATAACCTCCAATAGCAATTCCTTCTTGACACGTCTCAAGAACAATGTCAAAGTGCGAGTTGTAAGCATATTGATTGGTGATGAGGGAAATTTATAACAATTTAATTTGTAAAGTGGTTCGCAAAAGATGTCATCGTGAAAGAGCATTAGCATCTACATTCGTACTATCTTTCTTACATTTGATAACATAAGAGAATCCCTCCATGAACTTGAGCCACATAGCTTTCCTTTTCGAGAGCTTATTCTGACTTCTAAGATGCTTCAAAGACTCATGGTCTGTATAAATCACAAACTTTCGAGGTAGTAGGTAATGTTACTATACTGTAAGAGCTCGAAAAAAAGAGTACAACTCTTTCTCATACACAGAGTAATTCAAGGCTGCCGTGCTGAGCTTCTCAATGTGGTAAGCAACAAGTTGATGTTCTTTTATCACAACTACACGAATGTCGATGCTTGAAGTATCACACTCCAACTCGAATGGTTTGTCAAAATTTGGCAAGGCTAAGACAAGAGCTATGGTAAGCTTCTCCTTAATCTTTATAAAGCTTTACTTGACTCGATCATTCCATTGGAATCCTTTACTCTTTTTAGTCAACTCAGTTAATAAGGCCATGATGGTACTAAAGTTCTTGATGAATCTTCTATAAAAAGAAGCATGGCTATGAAAACTTCGATCTTGAGTAATACTCTTAGGTGTTGGTCATTCTAAGACAGCTTAGACTTTCTTCTCATTGGCTTAGATTCCTTCACCTGACACTACATAACCAAGGAAGACAACTTCGTGTTGGCAAAATGTACACTTCTTCAAGTTTTCGTACAATTTCTAATATGGATCAAGGACCGATCACTTGCTCCCGAGCCCAAAGGCTTTCTCACATGGTTTATCGAGCTGTTCAAGGAGAGTTAAGTGTCGAGGAGTAGTGTTTTCCCTAGTCTAATCTACCGAGCTACTACATTCTCTACACCATCCAGGAAGCCGCTGAGGTGATTAGCCAAGACATGGAGCCAACCCTTCTGCAACACCTTAGTCCAAGCACCAAATCAGGAAAATAGCTATCTCTACAGTGTCGAGGCCAAGCTGACAATTGTGAAGAGCCGATTAGCCAAGGCCAACCCGAATGTAAGTTGTCCCTGAGCCAATCCCTATCTAGCATGAGTCGTCAGGGTGCCAAACTACCGATGCCAAACGGACTTGATCAAAGGACTACCCCTGCTTGGCTCATATTATTGTTAGAATCATAGAGTGAGTAAAATGTGTACGCGATGTCCTTTCTAACAGAGGACATTCTTTTTGCACAATTTCATACTTCCCTGTAAATTTTTCTTCTTTTGTTTAACAAATAAGGATCCATTTTTTTGTAATTTCTATAATTTAGGACTTACCTTAACAGGGTACTATAAATAGTTGCATAATGTAATAGCCAGATCATTAATACACAGAAGAACACACTAAACTTTTTACTCTCTCTTAAGCTAAGTGTCATTTTTTCTTACTCTTTAGCTACTCTTATCTAGCCTATTCGAGTGTAGACTAGTAGCGAGTGACCTCTGACCATACTTATACATCATATCGTGTGACCCAAGTGTGTATGGGGTGTTGGTGCATCATATCCATCGTAAGTAAATGGGAATTTCTACTCATCCCTTGACTATCATTTACTTTTTGAGCCATTTCGCGGCTTGGACCCATACCCTTTGGTTACATGTGATTTTGGGTCCATGTCTTCATCTACGAATTCCTATCAATTTCTTAATATGAAGGATCTAAAAAGTAGCTTAGAGATGTTCTAGGTGATCGACTGAATTGCTATTGTACACAAGTATATCATCAAAGTACATAACTACATATTTCCCGATTAAGGGCGCATCACGTATTTCATAAGCCTCATAAAAGTGCTTAGCACATTAGTAAGCCTGAATGGCATAACATAACTAACCATTAATAGAGATCATGCCTCGTCTGAAATGCAATCTTCCACTCATTAGCAGGTCTTATGTGAATTCAATAGTAACCACTTTGCAAATAAATTTTTAGGAAAAAATTTGACCCCATGAAGCTTGTCCAACAAGTCATCAAGCCTTAGTATTGGATACCTATACTTCATAGTAATATGGTTGATAGCTCAGCTATCAATGCACATGTGCCATGAACCATCCTTCTTTGAGACATACAAAGCAAGCATAATACATAGGCTTATGCTTTCCCTTATGTATCCTTACTCTATGAGCTTGTCCACTTGCCTTTTCAACTTGGTAGCCTACTTGGGATTCATCATGTAAGCAAGTCAGTTTGGTAGGGTAATTCTAGGCTATAAGCCAATACAATGTTCAATGCCTTAGATTAGGGGTAGTCCTTTAGGTAACTCGTTTGGAAATGGGTTAGAAAACTCGTCTATCGGCTTGCGAACCTCTTTTAGTGTATTGACTAGGTCTCGCAGTTCGAGTAATCTCTTGATCAACAAGGACACAGGCTCATCAACTTACTTAATAACTTGGAGCTATCAATGATTCATCACTAAGTCCTTCTTATTAGCTTGGTGAAGTTAATGATGTGTTTCATTCACATGGCTAGGTGTCATGGACTGCAACACTCTCTTCTTGCTATCCTTCATAAAGGTATATGTATTCTTATAGCTATCATGCAACACAAATAGGTCGAACAACCAAGGTCTTCCTAACAGTAAGTGTAAAGCTCCTATAGGAACGAAATCACACACTACCTCATCCCTATAAGCATTCCTAATAGAGAACAATATAGTCACTTGCTTGGTTACATGTAAAATTCCCTTGTCATGTAGCTAATGCAACTTCTAAGGTTAAGGATGCTTAGAGGTTGGTAGACTTAATTTCTGCATAAGGGATTAGGCAATAGCATTGGTGCAACTCCTTCCATCTACAATGATTGTATACACTTATCCCTTAATGGTACACTTTGTGTGAAATAAGTTCTCTCCCTGATCTTCCTCAAAGATCGGCATTGAGTTTAGTACTTACCTCAACACTAAGGTCATTACTTCACCCCGGTTGGCATAGATACAGGTCTTTCCTCCTTCTCTACTTTTGCTCTTCTAGTATGTCTTTCTTCCTTCTCGGGTTCACTCTCATCTATGCTATCCACTTCATCATCTTAAAGGACCATAATACATTAGTTAGGACATTTAGTAGCCATTTATTAGTAACCCAAATACTTAAAGCATTTCACCTCACTCGTTTGGCAATTAGAGGATTGTCCCTTCTCATAGGTCTTCTCGGTTGGTTTATCAACAACTTGGCCACTCAGATTAGCTCACTTGTCAATGAGTGGTCATGTGTTCCATCTAATTAAGACGATCTCCTTGACTCAATCTAAATTGTTTGGTGAGGAAGGATAGCTCTAGAAGTACTTGAAGCAAGTTAGAATGGAGCATTCCTCCTCTATTTCTCAACCCTTTAAGCAATCTTAATAGCTTCTTCCAGTGTATAGAACCTCTACACTTTCACAATGTTACCAATTTTGTACTTGAGTCTAGAGTTGACTCTTGATATAATATGAGCCTTAGGTTCATCTATATTACCTTAAATCATTAGCATCTAGAAACTCCTTAGCGAAGCTCCTATAGCTTGGAAAAAGTGTCTTATAGATATGACTTGGGGATAAATCTTCCTCTCAATAACCTCTTCATATCTTCCTAAGTTCCATACCTTGTCATCTATCTCTTTCTCTAGCTATATTCAAATTTTTTTGCTATAAGGTGGCATAGCTAGAAAATTTAAGTGCAATAAGTCGAACCTTCACTACTTTAGTATTGCCAAAACAATCAAATACCTTTTCAATCTTCTCTTCCTACTTTAAGTACTCGTAAGCAATTCCGCTACTTGTAAAGGTCAAAATCTAGACTTTGACATTGTCAAGTCGTTAAGGAGCTCGATGTCCCCTTTCTTCTACTTCATAGTACTCATCTTCCTCTCCGTCTACCTCTTCTTTGACTTCCTCAATCTCCTCCATCTTAACTCTTCATTGAGCAGGTCGATCTGCTACTCCTCCAACTCTATAAGGTTTCACTAAGTGATTAGCTTGACCAACGTGGTTATACCTTCGTTCAAGTTCATCATTGGCTCGATGTCCATTTAGCTTGTCTTTGGGTTGTTGCCAATTGTCAGACATGGTAGTAATTAGACTCTCTACCAAGTCAATGACTTCGTCCAACTTATCATCAATAAATAGTGGGGCATAGCTCCCTTGTTGTCTACGGATAGCATGATTGTTGTCTTTCATTGTCTCCAATAGCCCCATAACACTAGAATAGACATCTTCACTAGTGAATCTTACTTCTCTAGATGAGACAACTATAAGGGTTACACAAAACTAACTTCTAATCTCTACTTCAAACATGCATGATAGCATATATTCCTACTACTAATCACCATCTCTCAAAAACCACCAATAACACTCTTTAACCCTCTAACGCCTAATATGGTGAGGTATAGAATGGAAATCACAAATTGCTCTATTTTCATTGTAAAAAATAAGGGATGACAAAGTAGTACTAACAGCCTTACTTACTTCTAGTAACCATCACATCATAGCTCAAAACTCCAAAATCTAATACAATAACTTGGCCACAACTTCTACAAACACCTATGAATACACTCTAGTAACTATAATAGCAAATAAATACAAGAAACTTCACTATACTTCACACATTCCCTCGTGGAAATTATCCTTTAATACCAGTTATGCTGATGCATCTCCAGGGTTGAACACATAGAGAAACACCACAACGAGCAAATAAAAGTAGAAAGAACTAGCAAATAGTGAGCAACTTACGGATATGATGCACTATAAGCTAACATGGCCTAATCCTATCACTTAATATGACAAAAAAAAGAAGAATTAAGGTCACTCACCACTAACTCTTGCTAAAAGAGCTAGATAAGAGCTAAGAGGGAGAGAAACGTAAGGGTTACTCTATAAAAAACTTTGCATATTCAATAGGAAAGTGATAATTGTCAGCATTTACAATAAGAGGGGTCTATATACCATCCTCTTTAGGTTTACATTACTAAAGAAATAGAGCAAAGGATAATGCACAAATGAGATTCCTAGTACATGCCAAAAGGGGTAAAAACATTAAAAATATAGTACAATGTATGGAAAAGAGAATCACTTTGGAATGTTATGCTAGGGACACATATCATCCTTTGCTTGGTTACTTTGATACAGGTAGAATGAATTATGCTTGGCTGATCCTAGAGAAATGTAATATTCAACAGGTGAAATAACACGTTGTCTAAGGAGATTAGCTTGATAGAGTTAGGGGAGAGAACTAAATGTATTAGCCAACCTGATCTGAATTACGTCGATACTCAAGTACTAAGCTCAAAACTGTAGTTAAACTAGGTTGGAAAGTAGAATTGGATTGCTTTGGAAGGAGCTTGATGCTCATTAGCCTAGGGGTCATCCCAAGCATGATCATGATGAGTACTTAGTACTCTAAGTAGTTGAAACATGACAAGCCTCTATCATAGATGCACTCCTCATCTTTGAAAGGCTCTTGAGCTAATATTTATATATGACCTTATAATCCCTTAGCTTAGCTCTTAGTGACAAATATGAGGAGATGATTCTAATCATCTATTAAAAAGGTCTTAAGATTAGGAAGAGGCTAAAGACAAGAGTCCAACCAATCTAGAATTCCAATTCCATAAGAATAGGATTAGGAATCTCTATGGTCCAATATGGAACTAAAGAGTAACTAACAATAATTTACTAAGGGTTATGTGTTATTTTTCTTAATTGAATTGTGCTTGTTTTATTTTAGTTTTGTTTATTTTGTTTCATTCTTATTTATTTTATTATTTTGATTTTAAATTATTGTCCCTTATTCATCTTTCCTGTTTAATCACAAATCTCTCTATATTATAAAGTTAGATAACTCGAATCTCTATGGTAAATTGCTAATGACTTAAGTTCTCATACTCATGGTTCTTTATTGGATCAAAACTTAGACTCATGTTCATTTTAATCTATACTATAACTTAATTAGGTGCACTTGCCTAATGTCAATCAATCCTCTTAAGCTATGGGGGCTTCCTCCCTTCGGCCTCTCACAACAAAGTTCAAACTACTTAGGTTGTAGTTAGGGTGGTGAATTAACAACTCATCCTTAGACATGTTGATGCCATCCAATATTTTCTCAACGAGAATACTCAAATACTTCTCATTGTCTTGAACTTCTTGGAGGACTTTCTCGTAGTTTGCCCCTTAATTGACTTTCCCCTCAAGATCAAAGACTTTAGCTTCAGCTCATCACATAAGCTCTGCATTTAATAGACATCCTTAGCGTACTTACCCTTAAGATTGTCAACTTCACTCTAGTCCCTTGCAGGGCGATGATAAGTTGGGAACTCTTCTTTTGTTCCTCTACTAAGGTAGCCTCCTTCTCCTGTCATAATCTAACCTCCTTATCTAGTTTGTCTTTAAACTCTTCACTTTTTCTTCTAACTTGGTCTTCTCCTTATCCCACTTTTGCCTAAGCTTCAGTTGCTTTACTCTATATGAGCTACCTGATCTTTAGCCTCCTCTACAATATGAAGAAAGGAAATATTGAAAGTTGATAAAATGAAATGTATGTAATGAAGATAATATCTTAAATGGGTGAATCCCTCATTGCCTTCCTTTTTTCCACAAGAGTATCAATGATCATGAGCAAGTGTTGCAAGGATTGAAAAGAAAAGAACAAAGTTATAATAAGAGATATGAAGCTACTGGTTTGCACAATAATGTATTAAATCCTTTCATCATATAATTTGGTAGCAGACAACGATTGAAAGTTATCAAAGCCCTTAGCTTGACAATACTAAATGCTCTTGGTAGTCGAGCTAACATCCTCAAGTTAGCAAATCCCTTCGATCAACTGAATAGCAATCTTGCCACTCCTAAAGGCATAATCTCACATGCTAATCTGCTAGAGGGGAAAGAATTCATAAACAGCCTTGTTTTCTTTCCTAGATAAAGCCATGGGAATAGGAATTGCCAAAGAGGTTTCTTTCATTTGAAGATTCATAGAACCCCTTACAAGTTGACTAATATCTTTCTTTTCAAGGTTCTTTTCTAAGGTAGCCCTCCTTCGCCAGGGTCCTGAACAATAGGCTCCCTTGGTTTGACATTAGGCCATTTCCTTGGTGGATCGATCTTCGCGGCCTTTCTTTTTTGAGCAACATTCCCCTTAAGACTTGCATCTTCCCTTAATCCTTCTTTGGTGTTGATACCTTAGGTAAAAATATCTCTTTTATCCCTCCATCTTTTCTTGGAGCAATTTTTGCCTTGAGGTTGATGAGCAAACTCCTTGAGTCATGATTCTTAAGCTGCATGTCGATAAGAAACCTAAAGGTAAGTTAGGTTAGAAAAAGGAAGAAAACGAAAAAAAAAAACAACTTACAAATGCCGTACTGAGCTTGGGCAAGGAAGACTATGTAGCCTCCTAAGTAGTTAGTTGAAGTCCCTCCATTAGCAATCCCTACTTATCACAACAAATTGCAAACAATATATACCATCTTAGTCCACAATTGTACTATTGTTCAAGCCTTCCAAAGTATTCTCATCTTCATAAACTACACTCGCACCTCTAGGCCTTGACTTGTCTCTATGGAAGATCGGAGCTCCCACTTGTCAATAATTGTGGTAGCATCCTAAAGAACGCTTATTATATGCTTTCATGATCATATCATATACTACCTAGTCACTTGGAAGCAATTTTTTTACAGTGGCTTACTTGATAGTTTAGGACCAAAGAGTAAGAAAATTGAGGTTGATCTCCAACCTAACTACAACCAAGTTCTTTTTCCAATCATAAATTGAAGGCTCTTGCCCAATCAAAATTTCTCTCCTAGGTTAGGCACAAATGTAGAACTACCCATCATTGCATTTAATTTTAAAGAAATATCATAATAAGGTTGCAATAGCCCTAAACTCTAAGTCTTTGTAGATATATTCAAAGCCTATCATTAGCTTATAAGAATAAGGAGTCAACATAGTTGAGCATATTTGGTGGTAAGTGAAAACTCACTATATTTCTTAAGAAATGAAAACTAATAATCTTTAAGGGATGTTATGCGCTTGTAAACTCATGGTGGTTCAATATTCTAGTCATAGGGAGAATAACGAAAATAAAGTCACATGTCGTTAAATACTTTCTCCGTCAATGTACTTGAGACTTTGTTAAGGCTCAAGTCATACTCTATGACCATGCACAAGGAGACAAATGGAAGGTTACCTTCATTATCAAAATGGTAGTCATTGAATGGAATTTATTAGATTCGCTAAGCTCTATGGGCATGTACCCTTGCTAATCCAATATAGGCAAACAAATCCCAAGGCAATCACCCTCCATGTTTGTTGCTAGTAGTTTGCTCTAGAGGTGAGACACCAACTACTTTAGGGCTTGTAAGCGAGTCTTAACCTTGGTTTAAGACATCTATCGGATTATTAGATTGAGTGTTGTTTGAGGTAGTATTAGACATGGTTACCTTAAGAGACGACTAAGGTGAATGAAGGGTAAGAAGGAAGAAGGGAAATGTCTTAGGTGAAAGTACAAATGAACCAAATCTTTGAGGGTGATATCAAGTTTTAAGTAGATGCTAAGCAAAAATAATAGAAGAAGAAGAAAGAGAAAAGAGAAAAATAGATGAAATAAGTAGTGCAAACCTTGTAATCATACCAATTTCAAGTATCTTACAATCATATGATAATGTCCCTCTCAAATAGATAAATGGTTAAGATTAAGCTTATTACATAGAGGCCTTTGGTAACTATCATGTCAATACTAATCGTAACGTGTAGAATACAAAGCGTTAAGGACTATATGTAACCCTTCCCTTACACATATATTAAGGATAAGTTGGCTGCTAACAAGGATTGATGATAATCCTACTAATATAAGTGTAGAGTTAAAATGTCAAGCTTGGATTAAATTAAGGTTGGGCCATGCCATTTCATACCAAGTGGACTCTAAGAATCCTAATAGTGAAAGCACTACGACACACAATGTTGATTAGGATTTTAGCTACAAGGTGCTAGAGACCTTTAGGAGACCTAAGGAGATTCACCAAGAGGAGTTAGGGGCCAAATGTTGGTAAGGATTTTGGCATTAAGGTGCTAGAGACCTCTAGGAGACCGAAAGAGGTCATTATTTAGCCATTTGAGCCTGGTATCCGACCTCCTTCATTAGCCTTGAAACCTCTCTAAGGCATTGATGGCTTGGGGTAGTCAATAAGCTCAGGTTAAAGCTATACACATGAAGAGAGATTGAGGTAGCTTCAAATAGGTCAGGAAAGAAGTAAGGAGCTTGGGAAGACTCTATCCAACTGTTGTGAGTTCAAATTCAAACAAAGGCACAAGTAGTTAGGAAGTATTACATAAGTAACCACCCATAACCCACCAATGACTAAGCTACATTCTTGGAATTCTTGGGATGGTCTATAATTCGAATTCCCCACATGGAGTTTTTGGAGGCAACAATTGTTGAATCGTTACTAGCCATACCGTATAAATAGAGGTCAACATACTACAGTAAGCTTCTTCCTAGCTAATTGAACTCTAAATACTTTACTCTCCTTTCCACCTTCATATTCTTTTCTACTCAAATCTTACTTAGGCATCTAAGTGGCTAATTCCACTATAAATAACAACGTGAAGCTTAATCCTTATAAATGTGTATTTAGAGACTTAACCTAAAAGTTTTTGGGGTTTATGGTGACTTAACTTAGAATAGAGGCTAACCCTTAAAAGATCCAAGCTCTATCAGATATGGAATCCCCAAAAACTATGGAGGTATAGAAGTTGATAGGTTGGGTCGCAACTTCAAAATGATATGTGTCTAAAGTGTTGAAAGGTGTCTGAATTCTTTCGAGTGTTAAGGAATCCTTTTGAGTTCGCATAGACCGAATGGTGTGAGGAAGCATTTCAAGATTTGAAGAATTTTCCCACTACACCACCTACTCTCTCTAGGCTTGTTATTAGAGAGACTTTGCATTTATACTTGTCAGTTAGTGATCAAACTCTCTCATCCTTATTAGTTAGAGTGGAGGGGAGGATATATTGACCAATTTATTATATAAGACATGCTCCTATAAGGTTCGGAGCTTTGCTATACTAAGTTTGAGAAATTTGTTTTAGCAATTGTCAAGCAATATGTAAGCTCCAACCTTATTTCAAGGCCCATCAACTAGTCATCATAACTGATCAACCTTTTATCCAAGAACTACAAAGTATAGATGCTTCTGGTCAAATGGTGAAGTACGCTTTGTAGTTGAGCACCTTTATTGACCAATACCAACCATAGGAAGCCTATAAGGCCCAAATTTTAGTTGACTTAAGTTTACTAGAAATGAGGATTCCTTTGTTCATTTTGAGGAGTTGACTTGGATACTACATGATGACGATTGATCAACTTGTGAAGGGAACGGAGTAGGGTTGATGTTAAAAGGGTAGCAAGGTGTAAACATTTCATATCCTTTGAAATTTATTTTTCATGTTAGTAACAATGAATCTAAATATGAAGTTTTAGTAGCTAGGGTAAAGTTGCTTAGAGAGTTGATACCAAAAGATTAGACATTTAGTCGGATTCATAGTTGATTGTTAATTAAGTGAAGGGAGAGTATAGCAAAAGGTAACAGTATGGGAAGATATTTACAAATAGTTAAAGAGCTCGAAATGTATTTGGAGAAGTCGAATATTGTGAAGATTCTATGATCACAAAACTACATAGTTATTAAGTTATCTAAATTGGTGTCTTTTAGCCTCCTAAGGTAGGAGGAGAAGATTTTCATTGTGTACGTAATAGAAAAGAGCACCAATAGAAGAGGTGCAAGGGAAAGACTTAGACACACATTGGATGGAACCCAACCTTACATATTTGGAAGAGGGGACATTACTTGAAGATAGGAAGGAAGTATAAAGATTGATTTATTAAGCTATAAACTTTACCACATTAATGGTGAGCTTTATCAAAGAGGTTTAAGTATGCCTTATTTGAGGTGCTTGCAACATAGCATGGCTAGGCAAGTGCTCCTTGACCTACATGCTAGAGTTTGTAGTAGCCATATAAAGGTAGGTACATTATATGTGAAAGACTCGTTTAGTTATGTAATTAATGTCATATGAATGCGTCAGTTGAGTAAGCTTTGAAACATACCTTATCCTACTCACTAGTCCTTAGGTTTGCTTAGTGAGGTCCAAATATACAAGGTCCATTCCCTAAAATGACTAAACAAAGGTAATATATTGTTGCTGTAATGGATTACTTTATCAAGTGCGTGAGGCTGATGCATTAGCAAACATTATGGAAAGAAGCATAAAAGCTTTTATTATGAGTAATATTTTGCCCAAATTTGTAATTCCATATGCTTTAATAACAAACAATGGACTACAATTTGATATGATCGGTTTAAAGAATTCTATAAGGAATGACCCATCAAGTTATGCTATACCTTAATTGCACACCCCTAGAGTAATGGACAAGTGGATGTTGTGAATAAAGTCATCCTACATAATTTAAGGAAAAGGGTGACTCGAGTAGGAAATAAATGGGCGAATAAACTTCTGAATGTGTTGTTAGGATATCAGACCATCTATAGGTTTTTAACTAGATAGACACCTTCTAAACTAGCATTTGAACCTGAAGCAGTTTTACTAATTGAGCTTGAAATAGCAAGTGCAAGAGTACGAGCTTCTAATCTCCAAGATAATGATAGCGAACTTTAGCCAAATTTTGATACTACTCATGAAACAAGAGCATTGACCAAGGATCATCTTACTACCTATTAGCCAGGAGACCTTTTTTGTAGGAAGTTGAAGCTTTAGGACCTAAGATTTGTCAAGGCAAATTGACTCTAGCATGAGAAGACATAGTAAGGGTAAGGGAGGTGATAAAAAATGGAAAAGCTTATAAACTTAAAAGGCTAGATGGATAGATCATTACCTTATGCTTAGAATACAAACCACTTATGGCCCTACTTTAAGCAAGCAACCCAGCTAGCTATGGAAGAATGTTTAGTAGAGTAGGTTTCTGAAGATGTTATTTGTGTTTCTTGTTGGTGTCTATGTTTAATGTTTAAGTTCTTTATTTTGGTTGTATTAATGTATTGTTGAACCATGTGATCATTAAGTTTCTTGAAAATGTCCTATTTCCGTTTCAATTAATCCTTTGTTTATGTTGTATGACATACTTTGGTTGAATTATGTTCCCCTATAAATGTGATAATGAATAATACTCATAGTCTACTTATTACCTTTTTTGTTTATTCAAAGTTCCAATTTTTGTCCCTTAGCAAAGCTTATAAGCTCTTTTGAGCAATGACAAGAGTTATAGATAAGATTAGGGCTCAATAGGCCACTTAAAACTATCTCAAACCGATGCAAGTGTAATCTACTAATGGGAATTCAATAAACAAGCTCTCAAGCTTCATTGATTTAAGAGATGCAAATAGCTTTAAGCCCTAGCTATGAACAAGTGATGAGCGAACCTAATATCATTTAAACCCCTAGTCCTAATTAAAAAAACAGATGACAGGACTAAGGACCTTAATGATTGAATAAAATGCTCTAAGTAATAAACAAACAGAAGATGATGAGCAAATAACATGCACTTTGGATAACTTGAACAAGGAGTTATAAGCTTAAGAGAGCAGCTTTAACAAAAGCATATTAAAGGCTATTGATAGTGAACTAAAAAATAGTAGATACCAAAGATAGATTAGCATTCTAATCTCAAAAGTCTCATTGCATAATCATTAAAATAATAAGAAAAAAGAAACAACTAATGAATCAAGCTTGCTATTCTTTAGAAGGGGGGTCAATTGTTGTAAGATGGTTAAACTTAAGTGGCTGAGGAGTGATGGCTAAGTCAATTACCCACTCAACGACTTAATTAGTATTTTGGCTTTCTTCTATAAGCTTAGTAACCTACTTCATGCCCATAATACCTTCCCCATTCTCCCCTTCAAGTGGGTTGACAAAGTTTAGGTGACTCAAGTTGTACTTAGGATAGAGATCTAGGATCTCCTTCCTTACATATCTAATGTCATCCAACTCTTTAGCTTACAAATTTCATCAAACTTTATACTAACCTAGACTCCTTTAAAACTTCTTCATAACTAACCCTTTGGTTTAGGTTCAAGCTCTACTATATGAGCTTCACATTGCTCCAAACGAGTCTTCTAACCTAGGAGCTCTTCAGCATGGTTATTTTTTATGTTACCAGCCTTCTTTTAGGTCTCCATCAAGTCGACAATGAGTTAAGTGATGTTCTTGAGTTCTTCTTCAAATGTAACTTCTTCCTCTTTTCATAGCTCGATCTCTTTATTTAGATCCTTCTTAAGCTATAAATTTCCTCCTCTAACTTTGCCTCCTCCTCTTCTCTTGATACAAGTAGCGAATTTCGTCACTACTTATACCAATCATTTTTGGCCTCTTCAACAATTTGAAAAGCAAATAAAGAATATTAGAGATTAGCCTAAGCAAAATGTGCTTGATGTGAAAAAATGAAAGGAAGTGCCTTACCTTCCTCTTTTCACTCACAAGAGCATCAATGATCATGAGCAAATGTTGGGATGTCTATGTGAGAAAAGGGAAGTTATAAGTAGAGTGCCAAGTAATAGACAATACTAAGAGTTGAAGGTCAAACTTACATGATATAATTTCATGGAAATTAGTTGGTTATAGGTTTCCCTCCATTAAGAACAGTATAGTAGTACTTGGTGTTTATTTCTGGTTGCCCTAGATCTTAAGGAAGCCTAATCTCCTATAGGAGTTGTGGAGTAATCATGCCATTACTTAAACTAAAATCATTCCTTTGAACTTCCCATAGTGGGACATATTGATAAACAAGCTCATTTTTAAGTGAAGATAGGGCCATGAATCTGAGGATAGTCATAAGAACTTCCCTTATCGAACTAAGATTGGCTAAGTTGCCAACATTGGTAGTACCTTTGGAATCTTCAACTATAGCTTTTCCCTTCACAGTGTCTTGGGTAAAAGGCTCTACATTAGGTTGCTCATGGAGTAGTTCAACTACAATGGCCTTATTCCTCTTCCAGGCATTCTTACCTTTTCATAGCATGAAAACTTACTCTTTGTTAATCATTTTTTTTTTTTTAGGTAAGGTTCCTTTCTTCCTACCACCATACTTCTTAAGAACTTGCTCAACCTTCAAGCTAGTGAACAAGTTTTTAAAATTGAGGCTCTTCAACAACAACTCTGTAAGTTGACAAATATATTAGTTCGATAATGAACAAAACAAAAGGAAACTAATTTATGGATGCCTTATCGAGTACGGGTACCAAAGAATACCCATCCTTTGGTGTAGTTGGTTACAATCTCCTTACAACAAATCCAACTTAGCATGGCAAGTTGCAGGAGTGAATACCTTCTTGTGATAGGCAACATTAGTGCCCTTAATAATATTCCCATTACCTTACTTGGCACTTTCACCCTTTGAAGCCACACTTTTATCATTATAAATGATCAGTGCATAGTTATAGTATTAAGTTATAATAGTGTCAACATCCCATACAAACTAGTGGGGATTGTACTTCTTTATGATCTTATTATAGGCGACTTTGTCAATCTCTAGTAATACCTCAATATCATTCTGTTTAATCAATTTGAACTAGTATGTTGGGAAATTAAAATCTTTTTTTGATTTTATGATCACCCATTTCTTTTTCCACTCAAGGATGGAGGATTCTAATTGATAGGAATCAACCCCCTAGACCGATCACAAGAAGCTAAGCTAGAGGACTTCAAGGGCTTGCATGAAAAATACTAACTCGAAGCCATAGCCTAGACGAGAACTCTTATCCCGATCTAACCTCTTGTCAACCTGTCTGTCAGATCCTCACGTGTATCCATCATGCTCCTACCAAGCTATAAAGTCTTGATCTAGGAGGTAACCTAGGAAAGGCTAGTCAAGCCAAGCTTTCCAACCAACAGCTAGTGCCTGACTCTAATTTAGCTGACTTACTAATCAGACTGATTGGCTCTTGACCTAATCTAAATCATGTCAACCCCTAACTAATAGTACTTCCTATTTCTGCTTATGTTGTATCATATTCTTGACGTACAGTCATTAAGTGACACATGCCTTCTAACACAACATTCTAAAATTATTCTTTCTTTTTTGTATTGAATATTCTTTATCCTTTTTACCCCTTTTTAGCATGATTCTTGTAACGTAATTGTAAAATACCCTTTTGTCTTTTCATACATGTAAATTAACCCTAGTGAGCATGTATATAAACCCCTACTTTCCTTGTACGTAGACATCGAACTTTCAATACAAAATTATTCACATGAGCAGAGCAACCTTAGTATTCTCATTATTATTCAATTCTTATCTATTCTCTTTAGCAAAGAGTAGTAGCGAATGACCCTTCAATTCGGATCGATGTGTCATAATCGGTGAATTGTTGCCCTAGTAAGATTGGGTGGTATGTCATGTCCATTCGGTAGTTGCCCAAACTTTGTTAGTTTTTTCCTTGTTTCTTTTCGATTCGCTTTGTCATGCTGCCTCTCCGTATGTTCGACCTCGGAGATGCATCAACTTTGCTGGTATCAAAGTACGATTCCATGAGTGAGTGTGTAAAGTTACAATAAAGTCTTGGTTCACCATATTGTTTGTGGCTGCTGTGTTCCTTCCGTAACTACTACAGTGTGTTAGTGTAATAGTAAGTGTGGCTTTATTGTTACTCTATTTTACTTTTTTTCTCATCACGAAAGTAGAGCAAGTTTTTCTCTATTCTGTTTAGCGACTATTGAATATTAAGGTTATTAGTAAGTTATTAATATGTTTAGAAGAGTATTATACTATGTTTGATTCAAACGCTCAGGGTGTTATTGGTGACTAGAGTAAAGATGCCCAACCTGCTCGTTCTAAAGAAGGATGGTTCATGGTACATGTACATTAAGAGCTGAGTAATCAGCCAAATTATGGTCAAGTATAGATACCCAATGTCGAAACTCGATGATATGTTGGATGAGCTTCACGGTGCAAAGATATTTTCTAAGATAGATCTACGAAGTAGCTACCACCAAATTCACTTAAGGTGAGCGATGAGTAGAAGATTGCCTTTAAGACTATGCATAGCCTCTACAAATGGTTAGTTATACCATTCGGACTTACTAATGCGCCGAGCACATTCATGAGGTTAATGAAACAAGTGATGTGCTCTCTTCTTAGAAGATGTGTGGTCATGTACTTCGATGACATATTGGTGTATAATACCGACTTGAACAACCATGTTCAACATCTTCACGAAGTATTGGGCATTCTGCGAGTTGAAAAGTTGTATGGGAATGTAAAGAAATACATGTTCTATCAGAAGGAGGTGATTTTCCTAAGGTTTATAGTGTCAGGGAAAGGAATCCAAGTAGATGAGGAAGACATCCGGGCTATTTTGGAATGGTCAATGCTAAAGAATGTCACTGAAGTCCGAAGTTTCCATGGCCTAGCTTCTTTCTATAGGCGATTTATTAAAGACTTCAACATAATAGCTACCCTATTCATTGAGTTGAAAAAGAAGAATGAAGGGTTTAGGTAGAATGATCGAGCTGAGTAAAGTTTTAAGGAGATCAAGGAGAAGCTTACCTTAGCACCTATCCTTTCACTACCAGATCTTGATAAGCCCTTCAAATTGGAGTGCGATGAATCGGGAGTTGGAATTGGTGCCGTCTTGTTGCAAGAACATGGCCTATTGCTTACCATAGTGAGAAAGTGAGTGGCCTAGCCCTGAACTATTTCGTGTATGAGAACGAGATGTACTCCCTTTTCAGAGCCCTTAGGGCTTGCAACATTATTCGCTACTATGAGAGTTTGTTATTTACACTAACTACGAATCATTGAAGTACCTTGGGAGTTAGAACAAACTTTCAAAGAGGCAAGCCAAGCGGTTGGAGTTCATGGAGAATTTCTCGTACGTCATTCGATACAAGAAGGGAAGTGCAAAAGTGGTCATTGATGCTTTATCACGACAGCTAACCTTGCTGATCACTTTGTAGACAAAATTATTGGGATTTTCACTAATTACTGAGTAGTATTTTCATGATTCTCGTTTCTGCCCTATCATAGAACAATGTAAGGACAGAATTGCTGTCAAGGGATATTATCTCAAGGATGGCTATCTGTTTAAGGACTGCAGGCTATGTATTCCAAACTACTCCATATATGAACTGTTGGTCTTGGAAGCTCATAAGGATGGACTTTCAGGCTACTTTAGCGAGGTTAAGATAGCCAATTCGTTGAAAGAGAATTTTTATTGGTTGGGTTTGGTCAAGGATATCTATAAGGTTGTTTATCGTTGTGAAGTGTGTAAGCGTACTAAGGGGAAGAGAGAACCCTATAGAGAGTACATGCCTCTACCAATGCCTACTTTACCATAGGCCAACCTTAGCATGGACTTTGTCCTAGGGTTACTCCAGACATCTAAATAGAAAGATTCTATTTTTGTTGTAGTAGACCGTTTCAACACAATTGCGTACTTCATTTCATGCCATCAAATTAACGATACTTTATATATTGCTAATTTGTTTTTGTAGGAGGTTGTCCAACTACGTGGGGTACTGACGACTATTGTCTTAGATCGGAACCCAAAATTTTTTAGCTATTTCTAGATGACTCTTTGGAGGAGACTTGGGACTAAACTAGTGTTCAGCTCCAATAACCACCCTTAAACTAATGGCCAAACTGAAGTAGTGAACAAGATACTAGGCAATCTGCTTAAAGTTATTGTAAGGAAGAACTTGAAGGATTGGGATCTATGCCTACCAGTTGTAGAGTTTGCATATAACCGAACTATCTACAGCACTATAAGGAAGACCCCATTCAGGGTCGTCTATGGCCTTAACCCAACCATTCCCCTAGACATGGTCAATACCCCAACAACTATTGAAGAGAGTCAATCTAGAGTTGATCGAGCTCAAGAATTACATGAATTGCACCAATTTGCCACAAAGAGGATCACCAAATTCAATCAAAGACAGTAAGAGATTGGTAGTCAAGGCCGCTGAATTGTTTCTTTCCAGTCAAGAGACTTAATATGGATTTACCTCAACTGAGAGCAATTCCTACACTGAAGGCAAAGCAAACTATCTTCTCGAGTTGACGAAGTATTCAAGATCCTGAAGAAGATCAACCATAACACTTACTAGATCAAGTTGCCTAATGACTATAGTGTCTCCTTTACCTTCAATATGTCCAATCTGATTCCTTATCAAATAACAGAAGAAGACCTTGCGAATGCCTTAGAAGAACGAATAGAAACAACTTCAAATTTGAGGACAAATCTTTCTAACCCCCAAGCAAATGATAGGAATCAACCCCTTGGATCGATCACAAGAAGTCGAGCTAAAGGACTTCAAGGGATCTCGTGGAAAATACTAACTCTAAGCCATAGCCTAGACGAGGACTCCTATCGCGATCCGACCTCTTGCTGACCTATCTATTAGATCTTCACATGTATTTAACATGCTCTTGCCCAGCTACGAGGTCCTGATCTAGAAGGTAACCTAGGAAAGGCTAGCCGAGCTGAGCTTTCTAACTGTTCGCTGGTGCCTGACTCCAATTCAATTGACTTCCTAACTAGATTGATTGGCTCCCGACTTGATCCAAATCAAGCCAGCACCTAACTATTAGTACTTCCTATTTTTAACTATGTTGTATCATACTCCTGACGTACAACTATCAAGTGATACATGCCTTCTAACACAATGTTCCAGAATTATTCTTTCTTTTTTGTATTGAATATTCTTTGTCCTTTTTACCCCTTTTTAGCATGATTCTTGTAACATAATTGTAAAATACCATTTCTTCTTTTCATACATGTAAATTAACCCTAGTGATTAAGTATATAAACCTCTACTTTCCTTGTATGCAGACATCTAACTTTCAATACAAAATTATTCACTTAAGTAACCTTAGTCTTCTTGTTATCATTCAACTCTTATCTATTCCTTTTAGTAAAGAGTTATGGTGAGTGACCCTTCAATTCGAACCAATGTATCATATCTCGTGGATTGTTGGCCGAGTAGGATTAAGTGGTGTATCATATCCATTTGGTAGCTGCCCAGACTTTGCTAATTTTTTCCTAGTTTCCCTTCAGTTCATTTCATTGTGGTGCCTTTCAATATGTCCGACCTTGGAGATGCCTCACTAACCCAATCAAAATTTTTCTTCTTAGTTAGGTGCTGATTTATAACCAACCTTCACTATGTTTTATTGCAAAAAAGTAACTAAATATGGTTAGAGTAGCCTTGACCTTTGGATCCTTGTAGATACACTCAATGGCTATCATCTTACGTATTAGCATGCTTGGGCACATACAGTGATAATGGGAAAAAAGCTTTTTCAAAGGTTAAGAAAGGAAGACGAAGACCAATCTCAAAGTATTTTTCGAAAAGGCCAAATTGCCATTCGCCTAACAATAAAACACGCTCTTGAATTTCAAGTCTTTCAATCCTCCAGTGTTAAGAGGTAGAACGGAAGCAAAACTACAAATCATCAAACTCCTTATGAGTCAAAGCATGCGAAACATCATTTAGACTTAAATCGTACTTGATGGCAAAATAAAAAGGTTTTAGGATGCTTTTGTCCTCATTGTCATCAAGGTAATTATCAAAGGGGATTCTTATATGTTGTTCAATTTCAAGCCTCTCAATCATCCAGTATTAAGGGGCAAAATGAAAGTAAAACCACAAATCATCAAACTCCTTATCAATCAACATACTTGAAACACCATTTGGACTTAAATCATAGTTAATTCCCGAATAAATGGGTTTTGCAATGCTTTTATCCTCTTCATCATAAGGGTAATTATCTTCACTTTCGTTTCAAGCTTTTGCATTTCCCACCATTGTTCTTCCTTCTCTTCTACCTCCTTTCATCTCCACTATTCCATATTTCAAAGGCAATCATGTCTACCACTGCATCCAACAACACAAACTCCATGAAAGATCCTAAATAATAAGAGTCAATTTAGGGATACACCTCTTCTGCTTAGAGTGGTCAATGCGACTCCAGCACAATAAATGCCCAGTCCATTAACAGTAGTTTTTTAGAGTTGAATGGGTTAGTATCTTTTAAGGTGGATGGGATTTTGAATTGCCTTTGGATTGGGGGTTAAGCTTAGAATAGGATCTCATTGCATTTTAAAGAGACTAAGTTTGTATCTAATTTCGTGTTTTGACTCAATTTATGGTAGGAATTGGTTTTCTCAGTAGATCGAGGGTTTTGAGTTGTTCTACTAACTTGATAAGTCGAAGGTTTGTGCTCAGTTGGCTACTTCAACGGTCAAAGGTTTGTATTTAGGTTGGTTAGGGGTCAAGGTCTTGGGCTAAATACCTTAATGGATTGAGGAGTGGCCTCTTTAATTGGCTAAATGTTTGTGTTTAGGTTGGCTACCTTAACGAGCCAATGGTTTATGTTTGGTTAACTACCTCAAAGGAGTAAGGGTCAATGTTTAGGTTGGCTACCTTAGCAGGCTAGGGATTCGTGTTTGGGTTGAGCCTATAAAAATTTGTAACCGTTAGCAAATTTCTTCTCTTTTCTTTATTTCTCTTTTTTTTTTTTTGTGAGAGAGAAAAAATAGGGCTTTTATTTTTCAAAAACCAAGTGATATAAATAAGGATAGCAATTTTTGGAGTTCTATTTACAATCTTATGAAATTTATTTACATTACCCTAAGGGAGAGAGAACAATGGTTAGATGAATTCTATTCAAGAACTATTTACAAAAAGGGAATACTAAAGAATGAAGAACGATAAGCTAAAGAGAACTTTTATTATTTTAAAAAATTAGAAAAAAAAAAAAACAAAGACAAAGAGCCTAACATTTAATCTAGATTATTATGCAATGAAACTTGACCTTTACTCCATGACCCTTAACTATAATCTAAAAAACCTTAATCTAACTCCTGTAATTGAGCTACAATTCTATCTAGCATCTCTAAAGCCCAGTCTATGGTTTTTTTGCTCTCTTCAACTTAGGTTAACAAGGCTTGATTAATAGCTTTAGCACGTTTAGCCCTTTGCTTCCAGTAAGCAGCTTTAGCTTACATCAGCTATTCATGGATTCTAGGGGCATCTAGTAACCTATTAGCCCTCTAATTATTCACTTGCCAATTACTTGCCATTATCTGTAGGCCTAAACATTTAAAAAATCATTTATCAATGAAACAAAAGAATTAACATGGAAGCATGTTGATGTTAGAACCATTGGGTTAATACATCATTTCTTAAGTTGCAACTCTACTATTGATTCAATATTTACAAAATATCCCTAACTTTTATAAGAGAATAGGTAGAAAAATTGGTTACATTTCTAAGGCAACTAAGTAAGGTTGTAACTTTTAGGAGTAGTACATTAACTCAAGGTTTAAGGAGAGTATATGCAATTAGGATGGGTTTTAAATGTCCTTATGTTCTGTGACCTTACTGGTTTTTGAAGAAATGGTTCATTAGTCACATCAAAACTTAAGTAAGGCAACCTAATTAACTCCAAGTAATGGTTACCCTACTACACTTGGAACTTGTATAGCCTAGGTCTGACCATATTTACACTACATCCTTGATGCAATCATCCTCCCAATATCCCAAGTATGATGTATGCAAAAAGTGAACATAACAATTTAGGCAAAGAATATTTACAAGAAAATAATCATAAAAAGAATAGCATGGGTGTTTTAAAAGGTAAATTTAATTTTGGAAAGTTTAGGTAGCTAGCTCTCTTAACATCCCTAATGGAGTCATTAAGCTATTGAGCTTGAAATTTCGATTTTTTCATTTATTTTCCTTATTCCTATTTAAACCAAACTAGATGCCTATTTAATTTAAGTACCTGACGAGAATTAAGGAAAACTTAGTTTATTTTATCTTTGAAAACGCTTAGTGTCACCGCTTGGTAAAATTGGAAAAGGTGATTAAATTGGAATTAAATTGATTCTAATTTAGCCACTGGTTTCCGATTTTGAAAAAAAAAAAATTATTTTAAGAAGGGTTCAAGAAACTAGATATTCGAAATCAAGAGCTACCTTATTAAAGTCTATACAGGTACCACCTTAATCTTCCAAATATAGACTTATTTTTCAACATACCCTTTTAAATTGAAAGATTGATTTCTATTCCACAAATAAAGAACTAACAAATTATATTTATTTACACTAGAAAAGAAAAAATATTAATTATTTACAAAGGGGAAAAAATAGATATTTTTCATATTTTAAGTTGTATAGGAATTGCATTTGGATGCTTACGTACGGATGCATACGTATCTGCTATTTAGGATCAGACTTTCTATAGTTCATTTATGAAAATTTTAGGTACTTCAGTTTCATTTAAATTTGGAAAACAATCGGATTTAAGTTTTTTATTGGTTTAATTTTATTCAAGAAAATTACTAAAAGGGTATTTTTGAAAAATTAAATTATAATAATTTTGAAAAGGGGTCTATTTATTTTTTATTAATATATATATAAAAAAGGTTTTTCTAACTTTCAAAAATGTTTCTCCCTTTTTTTAAAAGAACTTTCAATAGTAACAACAAACCAAAACGAGTAAAAGCGAATAAAAAAAAAAAAAGAAGAAAACTTCCTTTTTACATATGTACAAGACAATTTTTTATCCAAATTAAATAAATAAAAATAATAAAAAAGAGTAAAAAAAAATAGGATAAGAAAACCTGATATGTGCGTAGGTCAAGAGATGGTTACGAGTTAAACTCTAGGAGTAGAAGCAAGTTCGGATTAGGTTGGATCCGAGTACATTGGCCATGAGTTGAGGAAGAAGAAGATGATTGTAGGCTTGAATCTGGAGGTTTCGAAAGCCAAAATGAGTAGGGAAGTCAGTTCTATGAGTGTCTTATTTGCTATATGGGTGGGTGAAAACAATGCCATGGCTAATGGTGGTTGTTTTGTAGTAGTTGATGTGGGTGGCGACGGTAGGTGTTGCATGCAAGCTTGGTAGTAGTAGTTGAGCATGAGATGGTAGTCAAGGTAGGAGTTTGAAAGTGTGGCAAAGCTTGTAGTGGAGTTAGTTTGGCTAAAAAAAGGGTAGAACTGGCGCTTTTGGATAGTGGCCAACAAGTTTGAAACCTTAAGGTGGTAGAGCTAGGCCTAGAAAGCATAGTGGACTTCAGGAGTGGAAGCTCATGAGGACTTAGAACTTAGGGAGCTTAGCCATGCTTTTAGTTTCTTTTGAGTAACAAGGAAATCAAAGGAAATCTAGAGAGAAGGAGAGAGAGTTGATGCTTAGAGAGAGAGAGCTCGTGTGAATGAGTTATTTCTATGTTTTGATGATGAGTAATAATCGAAAACTATAGCCCAAGTTCCCTTTTATACTCTTCTGGCTCCATTTTGGCATGGATAGTGTTAAATTACAATGAATACAAATTATTAAGCTAATGGGTTTAACTAGGCTTAAATCTCAAATTCAAAGAAAATGATTGTAATTCTTGAGTAATTGATGGTTAAATGATGTTAATGGAAACTTGAGATTTTTGAAAATACCCATTAGAAGCTTTAGAAGTTGATGAAAAGCACCAATCAAGCATGGATCTAATCAAGTTTCAAATTGCACATTCAAGCTTTTTTTTTTTTTTTTCATTTCTCAATTCAATTTTGACTGCCTTAATGCATGAATCTAGATGAGTTCTCATACTTGATGCATAGCACTCTAAGTATAGTCTACACTTTCACCATTGATTTGGTGAAATTGTAATACCAAAGGGATTAAAAATGGCTAAAAACTACGTACCTTAAGCATGCTAATTGCAAGGAAAGCAAGGAAAGAGTAGGAAAGGGGAGGAAAATGATACGATGCATTCAATGGCTAACATATGTCCATTTTTGGTAAGAAAATGGAAAGTTCGCTTATGCCTTATGTGAGATTCAAACTTAGATCTCCAATGCACATGTGTACGTCTTAGCCAACTATGCTAGCTTTTGTTCTCAGTAAGTAATGCATCCAAAGTTCATAAATGGCCTGGACCCATTCTTATAAAATAAATAAATAAGGAAAAGAACTAACCAAATCAATCTTATACCTATGACTCTATAATGACTCAAGACTCTTATTAAAAATTCTATCTTCCTTTTTCTCTTTTTGTATTTTTCTATATTTTCTAACTGTTTTTATTTTTTTTTTATTTTTCTTAATTAGGATCCTTTTATTTTATTCTAAAAGAAATTCTAAAATTATAAGGGACAAAAATGGGGTGTCTACTACTTGAGAAAATGATTAACTTTAATAGAGAACTCTCTTGATCAAGAAAGACTATAGAAGAAATTAGATTATCTTCAAGGAAAATCACATGTTAGATCTAGGTGAAGCAAAGGTCTAGATATGGTTCCGAATCTTGAATTAATCTACACTTTTATTGCTTTCTTGTTTAAGTTTTTGAATAATTATTAATTAGATTTTAATTTATTAGTTGCTACAATTTAATTTAGGTTCTTTAAGTTTCTTGAACTTAAAGTCATTAGTTAGATAATAGAGATCTAGTAAATATTAGTAATCAAAGTCTCTAAGAAATCAACATTTAAACTTAATCCACTTACTATAATTGATAGGTATGCTTGTCTTATATCAAGTTTTTTGTGCTGTTGCCAAGGACTTATGATATTAAGAAAGCTAGTAGATTTATTAATCTAACCATTCTTTCCTTATCATTCTTGATTTCTTTTCTTTTCATTGAATTCTATTACTCTTTAGGTGCAATCTTAAATTGAATTTTGTTTTTATTTATTTATTTTTTGGTGCAATGCATGACAATAAGCCAGTCAAAAGATTTGATTGAAATCTAACCTAAAATTGAGAGGATGGCTTTGTGAAATTTAAGGCAATTGATAGTTAAGGAAACAGTAGAGGTGATTAACTAAGGATATCTTATTAGACTTAAAGACGAGACTGCATCGATAAAGGGTAAAGTAAAGGATCAAGTGGTGGATCAAAGAATCTAATCACGAGAGTTTACCTAATGACATTATGGCTAATAACAAGGAACAAAATTGAACTATGTTGAACTGCTCTCAATCATCATTGACTAATACTCAGTGTTGCATTAACCAATTAGCTATTATAGTTAATAACTTTGAAATCAAGCCGAATATTATTCTGATGGTGCAACAGTTTGTACAATTTGACAATTTGCAAGATGAAGACCCCAATGCACATATTTCCAACATTTTAGAAATAAGTGACACCTTCAAGATTAATGGGGCAACTAATGATGCCATCCAACTGTGTCTCTTTCCATTTTCCCTACACGACTAAGCTAGGCAGTGGTTAAATTCCTTAGCAAGGAATTTAATCACAACATAGAATGAACTAGCAGAAAAATTCTTGGAAAAGTATTTTTCACCCACTAAAACTACTATGCTCAAAGTCAACATCTCCTCTTTTACCTAAATAGAGGCTGAGACACTATACGATACATAGGTGCACTTTAAGGACCTGCTAAGGCGATGTTGACACCACAACATCCCCCTTCTAAACTTTTTACAATGGCTTCAACCCCTTTATAAGGCATATGATAGATGCAATAGCTAGAGGAACACTTAATACCAAGACACCTGAGGAAGTTTAGGCTTTAATAGAAGGGATAGCCATGAACAATTATTAGTGAGAGAACCTTAAGGGAAAGCAAAAAGTTGTAAGTGTGTTTAAGATCAACACCATACAGTCTTTAGCCATTTAGGTGGAAATATTAAGTAAGAAGATCAAATCCCTCTCGACTGGATCACAACAACCACAATTCATCCCCAAGAACTTTTGGTAAGAAGGGTTTGTAAGTATTGAATAAACGAAACAAGTTGATTTTCTTAGGAAACCTTCAAGAACTCAATATAATTCCTATAGCAACTCCTACAACTTAGGGTAGAAAGATCACCTTAACCTTTCATGGGGAAGCTAAAATCAAGGTCAAGACAAGTAGTAGTAGGCAAGGAACCAACCCTAGCAAAGATCAAACTTGCCTTCACCTGGATTTCAACAGCATGTAGCTCTACCTCCTACTCTAGAAAAGAAGTTGGAAAGTCTCTTGGAAAAATACATTCAATCTAATGAGGCTCGTATGTAACAAATAGATAAATAGAGGCCTCTTTAAGAAACCAAGAATCTTCCATTCATAACCTTAAGAATCAAATTGGTCAGCTTGCTAGAATGTTAAATGAGATACAATAGGGATCATTGCCTAGGAACATTAAAACAAACTCCAATGAACATGTCAATTCAGTGACCTTGAGAAGTGGTAGAGAACTATAAATTGAAAAGAAGGATGGTAGGGAAGTAGTTGAGAAAGAAGTAGAAGCTAAAGGCAAGGAAGACACAAAGCTACAAAAATCAAACAGAAGCATAGAGCTACCAAAAGTAAAGGAGTACAAGCTGCCTATCCCTTATCTAAAGTAACTTAGAGAAGATTACCCTTATCCAAACAAGCTATTTAATAAGTTCCTCGATCTTTTTAAACAACTTCACATGAACTTACCTCTTGTTGATGTTTTATTGCAAATGCCAAAGTACATAAGGTTCCTGAAGGATCTTTTGTTAAACAAGAGCAAATTGGAAGATCTTTCAACTGTTACACTTAGCAAAGAATGCTTTACACTACTCCAGAAGAAGTTGCCAAAGAAATTAACAAATCCAAGTAGTTTTACTCTTCCTTGTATGCTTAGAAATTTGTCAGTAGATAAGGCTTTGGAAAGTCTAGGAGCTAGTATTAATTCGATACCATACAAATTATTCAAAACACTAGAGTTAAAATAACCTAAACCAATACATGTGTGCATTTAATTAGCTGATAGGTCCATTACATACCCTAGAGGCATCATAAAGGATGTTTTAGTACAAGTTGATAAGTTTATTTTTCTTGTAGACTTTGTTATTCTTGACGTAGATAAGGATTTTGAGGTTCTGTTAATTTTAGGTAGACCCTTCCTAGCTATTGCTAGGGCTGTGTAGTGAGTGTAAGCTCATCTTAAGGGTCAAAGATAAATAAATTATTTTCCAAATTTTAGATTCAATACACAAGTCCCTTAACTCAAAGGGCACAAGCTATGATGTTAATTCCACTAATGTTATTGAATGTTTATAGGAAACACTTGTCAAAGAACCGATGAACTAGTGCTTGGAAAAGAGAGGTAAAGAGATGGTGAAAACCCTTTATCAGCTTGAGGTTATAGCTCAATTGAAAGCTAATGAATCTAGTATAGTAAAGAAGGGGTTTGAACCATTTTGCAGACCAAGGGAAGAATAGTTATAACCTCATAAGGAGAAGCCACTAGTATGGAAATGGAAATAATCAAAAGATCGCTTGGAACATGCATTTATAATGAGGAGCTCAAAGCCACCGACAACCACTCCATCCAAGCAAAAGTAGACAAAAAGAAGAAACTTAAGCAACATGAGTTTGATGAATGGCGTAATAAGAAGAAACTTGACAGAAGTCATCCAACTAGAAAAGGGAATTTGCTAGACCAATGGAAAAAGTGAAAGTCTATACTTGTGTGGTGAGTCCAAAAGCGAGGTAAGAAAAGAAATCCACCTCCACCTAAATGAAGGTAAGTAAGTCATGTATTTCGTCGAGCTATTGATGTTGAACATCGTACTCTTAAAAGGTAACCTAAGTTTACAATCTATTTTTGCATCTTTTGATTATTTTATATTTGCACTTAACTTTTGCATTAGAATGCTAGGATTCAATTTCTATTTAGATATCTTTATTTCTTTTTATTATTCACTTAAATTTATGTGATTAGGCTAGCTTTAATTTTCTTGAAAAAATAAAATGGTACATGTACAAAAGGTCACACGATCCATAGAAATGGTCATGTCTCTAACCATGTCATTCCCAGGGTAGCCCCCAACGTGTAGCCACAGTAAGTTATACGGTCTAGAGACATGGTCATATCTCGAACTATGTCTTTCTTAGGCATCCTCATTTTGAAATTTTCAATTGCCTATTGTGAGTTACACAACCGTAAGATACGGTCGCATCTTGGGTTATGTTATGCCTAACATATAACACCACAACCTAAAGTTTCTTTCCCACTTCTTATTTCACATATACACGCATAGATCCTCTTTCATTTGTACTCTCTCTCATGCCCAAAACACACACTTTCTCCATAAGTTCTCATTAACTTACACCAACTCAAAAATCTTCAACATTCACTCCACTTTAAGAATCCAAGTTAGTTCTTGATGCTCCTCTTTCTTTGATTTTTCTAGAAAACTCACTTCGATTTTACTTCTCTAACATGCTAGAGTTATTAGTACTTAAGGCTTTTTCAAGTTGGTATTTATTTGGTATAAGTTATGATAAATTTTCCTTACTTTGTGAGTTAGGTAGTGATTCTTATGTAACATACAATTGTATTATTGATTTTGGCACTAAATTCAGAATTTAAAACACACTATTCTTCATATGATCATGTCAATTAAGATGTATCTTAGGGCATGTAGGATTTCCTCTTCCATGTTAGGGCTTTAATTTTTCTACACATGGGTGTTGATTGTTGCAACTAAATTAGTTAAGGTTTTGAATTAATTTCAAGATCTTTTGCTTTTGATGTTAGAAATTGTAACAACCATCCATTTGTCATGCTTAGTTTACTTTGTGTAATATAGGTTATGTGATTACATAACAAATTTCTTCAAAACCCCAAACAATATGGCATGCCTACCATGTGTTTGATAAAATTCCCTAATGATTTTTCTTATACTTCATAGCTTTTGGATCATGTAGTCTGTTTCTCAATTTTCAATGGAGTACCGATTCTTTTTCCTCTTTCATATCCCTTTACTCCTAAAGTATTTTGCATTGATTTAGTTTTCATGTGTAACTTCATTCATACATTGAGGACAATATACATTTTTCAATGTGGAAAAGGGGATATAGAAATTATTACTAATTAGGAGACTAATTTTTCTCAATTAACCCAATTGTTTTGGTTAACTTGCAATATTTTTAGAAATTGACAACTTCTAATGGATTAAATTGAATATGAATGTAATACTTGATCTTTATTGGATGATTTACACTCTATTAGAGTTGATAGGTAAAATCTTTGTCGAGTGATTATTTTCAAAACTTACTTTGATGTGTACTTTCTTCTTAGATGACTTTAAAGCCCTATAATCCTTAGTAAACAAACAAATAAAATTTTTCCTTTGAGAAACACTTGAAAACTTGAAATAGTTAGAGGTAGACAGTGATAATAATTACATGAATGATCAATAATAAAAAGGCAAAATTGGTAAGAATTTACCTTAGTCCCTCGAAAGAGTTAGGATGAATTCCACTACTAATGCCAAAGTAAGCTTAAAGAATAAATTAGTATGGATCAGCCTTGCCCCTTTAGAAGAATAAATTTTTTTCCCACTACTAATATGAGGGCTAAGTTGGTATGGATTAGTCTTGGCCCATCAAAAGAGTGAGATCACTTCCTTTTACTAATACAATTTGAAACCTTCCCAACAAGAGCATAGACTAAGGGGATGATCAAAGGATGAGTAGATGTAGCATGTGCTTACTTTAAATTATGGCAATTAGCAAGATTAAAGAGAAGGTTGTATATATTTTAGCTAAATAGGTTAAAATTTTTATAAATTTTTCTTGATTAGCAAGATGTTAAACCTGATTTTGAGTACAAGAATCCTTGATAAAATAATTTGGCTAAACTTTAATTTACATAGATTAGCTTGTAAACTCTAATATTCTGTATCCTTTGGACATTGGGAAAAAGATTGAGTATGTGAGTGAAGGAAGTTGTTTACAGGAAATTGATTGGAGTCGCAAGTTGATTTTTTTTTCTAGGTTAAGTGCTATTTTTGGCCATTCTGCTAACCAGTGATAGCTTTTAACTTAAGAATTCTTATCCTAATTTTTCTTTGACTTATTTGCTTAAGGATAAGTAAATTCTTAAGTGAGAGGAAGTTTGATAAATTTTTATTTGTATATATTTTATATAGTGATTTTTGGTGAATTTTCTTTGAAATTTGAGTTTATTTTTATAAAATGATGCTAAAATGAGTAAAATCTTGTTTTTTAGGCTTTAAAACAATCTATGTAAGAAAACGAGAAGATAGAAATAAGTTTCACTCAATGTGGAGTAAAAATGAGCAAGTTATAAAGGTTTGAAAATCAATACACCCAAAGACATGACTGTATTGTTTGCAAGCAAATTTGGAGCGATTTTTAAGTTACCACATCCAATTATACAACCCTTCCCAACATAAAAGAAAAAGAAAAGAAAAGAAAAGAAGCATCTACAACTGATCCCCTAGTCATTTTGTTTGCAGCAGACTTTATTTTTTTAATCTCCTATTTAAAGCTTCGCTAAGGTTTTTTAAAGAGAGCTTTAGACAACCTTTGGAGAGCCTCTCAAGAAGAAGAATACTCAAGAGAGTAAGGGACATCAAGACTTCAAGATTCAAGATTTATTTGATTTCATGATTCACTTTTCTACATTTCTTTATTTTTTGATGTAAGATTTTTACTTTATGATGCGTAAAGAGCAAATTCTTTGTATCTAGGTCTTATAGAACCTAAATCTATTCATGTGACAAGGATTTTATTAGATCTAATTGATTCTTTATTCTTTTTCTTGATTCAACTACGTGTGCTTAATGCTTTAGATTGTTATTTCCATAGGTAATGATCTAAACATTGATATTTTATAAAAGAATCAAGAGATTTTTTATTGTAGATACCTAATGCCCAACCCACCCCACCCCCCCCCCCCCCCTCCCTTTTTATTTTTTACAAGTTCTAAATTAAGAAAAACATAAAAAAAAATAGAAAATTAAAGAAAACCCAAAAAATTAAGAAATTAAAAAAAAATATGAAAATCATTAAAAATAAGAAAATTGGATAAAACACAAAAAAATTAAGAAATTTAGAAAATAAGGAAATTAAGAATTATTTTTTTAGAAAATTTGAAAAGTAATAAAATATTTTTTAAAAATAACATTTTATTAGGATAGATTTTTAAATAAATTGAGCCATTGAACTTAGGCTTAGATTTGAATCTAGTCTACGCTGATCTAGTCCATGTGTGTAATTTAATTGCACATAAGGACAAGATGCAAGCCAACGACCTAACGGATAAGCATATTGACTTGGTTTGGGTATTAAGTATGAGGTTAGGGGTTCGAATCGCAGAGAAGACATGAACAAGTTTTTTATTTTTCTCACATCAAGGACTGCTACGTGTCAGGATCATATTGCACTACGCATCCTGACATGTGGCAGTGCCAAATTGGGTGACTTATGCTGACGTGGGTGTACGTGGCATGCCACGTCGGTTGCTACGTGTCACACATTGACATGTGGTGCATCATGATCGGTCGTATTGGCTCATATGGCACCAAATCAGCACTTTCCCCCATTTTCTCTTGATTTTCCTTCTTTTTCCTTCTCAAGAATAGCCCACTCCCTCCACTTTGGCTTCAATTTTCTCATAGATTTCACACACTCGTGCCCAATTTCTTGCTTTGATTTTGTTTACCGCATGGCCTATTATAAATTGAATCCATTAACACATCTAAATATAATCAAGGGAGCATTCAATTTAAGCTCAAAAATTTGGAAAAAAAACTATATTTTCGGCCATTTCCTTAAAACTGAATTTGAGCTTTCCATGTTTCTAGGTTGAATTCGACTATAAAATAGGTGTTAAGGGAGCTCATTGGACACACACAACCTCGCAAGAATACTCCCAAGCCCTCTTTCTCTCTCATAATCTCTTTCTCTCTCTACCCATGACCGTACTCTTTCTCTCTCTAACCAATAGCCACACTCGAAGGAATTTGAGCAATTCCATCTACCGCTGCAACTCCCCCACGACGCGAGCTCCTAAACTCAGGTCCCCCCATCCATCGCCGTTACCTGAAGCTCCTCCGCCACCGAAACTCTAACCACCGTACCCTCGATTACGGCCATGAGCAGTTGAAGACAATGCCATCCACCCCCGTATCACGCCCGTGACCAGTTGAAGACAACGACCATCTACCCCCGCATCACGCCTGTAATCAACTAAAGCCCTTTGATCACGCCTATGACCCTTTCCAAGCGACTACCTCAGTTGACTCGATTCGATCTACGATTGACCCGTCCGACCCACTCTAAGTTTGACCCATATGCCTAACTCATCCGAAGTCTCGTTTTTTTTTTTTTTCTAATTTTCTTTACTTGATCATTTAGTTGTTGTTATTTTTTTTATTTATCATGAATTGAAATGTAATAATAACAAAGAAAAAAGAAAAAGAAAAGAAAAAAAAAAGAAAAAGAAAGAAAAAAAGAAAAGATAAGGTAGTTATTTTATTTATTTTTAGTCTAATAGATAAAAATAAAAATAAATAGATAAATAAGTAGATAAGTTAGAGAATAAAAACTATTTTTACTACCTTAAAAAATCAAGTTTTAAAAAAAAATAAATTAACCATTTATAAATTAGGATAACTCTTAGATTTTTCGAAAAAAAATATATATATAAAATTTAGGACCTTTGTTAGAATTTTTCTTAAATAAACCAAATTAAACTAAAAATGTAAATCCAACGTATTTTTAGAATTAAAACCAAACAACCCACTAAAGTTTAAAAAAAAAGAACTATATACGTCTCATTTTGAATAGCGGGTACGTAGGCACTTATAGAGCAACGATAAAAATTTAAAAAACTAATTTCCCTTTTTCTTTAGTTTAGATTATTTTATTTATCCAATTAGAGTAACCAATAATCAAGTTTTGTTTTTCAAAATTAAAAAGTGATTTTTAAGTTTAATTCTAATTTTGGAAAGTCAATATTACCTATAAGGGTTTAAAATTCCTAACCCTCAAATCTATGATCTCTGGTTTCAAAAACCGTTTTACAAAATTGGTTTTTCTTGTTAAACTAGTGGCTAAATTATAACCAATCCACCTAATTAGTTATAACTTAAGTGTTTTTCCTAATTCCGATCGGGTAGCAACTTTAAAGTTGTTTTCAAAATAAAAGGACCGATTTTTTTTAAACCCTAGTTGAGGGCTATTATTAAACAGGTAGGGTTTAATATTAGTCAGTTTAAAGAAGGCCTATTTTATAAAAAGAATCGGGAGGGTAAAAAATCAAACTCAACAGCTTAGCGACTCCACTAGGGACAGTCAAGAGGGCTTAATCATACGACTTTCCAAAATTAAAATTAAACTTTAAAAATTACCTTATTGCAATTTATTCACTTATTTGTTCTTTGTTTTTATCATAACCATACAAACATTTTTGCAAGTTTAGTTTTATTTATTTTATTATTTTGAGGGGGGGATTTATTTCCTATATTATGAACACATGATTCATACGGCCGAACTCAAGCTGTCTTAAGACCTTAGGATGGGGAGTCATTGTGTAAGTTCCGGGCGTAGTGAGGCAACCATCGTTCTAGGCCAATTAAGCTACTCTACTTAAACTTTAATGTGACCAAGGAACCATTTTGTAAGAAAAATGTGAGGTCACAAAGTTTAAGAACTTCTATAACCTACCCTTCTTGCATACATCATTCAGGGTTTTAGGGCAGCATTATTATAAAAAAACAAAGACAAATCTGAAGCTCCTTTCCCTGTATTTTCCTAGAATTCACTCTTAGCTTTTATTTGTCTTGCATGTCACACGCTTTGGGTTATAGGGGATCATTTGTTGCATCAAAGGTGCAAGGTAGATACAGTCAAACCCAGGTCGTCTTAGGACCTTAGGAGAGGAGCCATTATAAGCTTTGAGTGTTATAGTGTAACCACTGCTTAAGGTTGATTAAGCCACCTCACTTAAGCTTAATGTGACCAATGAAAGTGTTCTTTAACAAGTGAGGTCATAAAACTTAAGGACCTTTTCAAAACCTACCTTAATTGCATATACTCCCCTCCTTGAGTTAGTGCTTTACCCCTAAGAAATTGCAACCTTATTGATCTTTCAAGAGTTTTAATGTAAGCAAGTTTTTGAAAATAATAGTAGGGTTGTAACTCAAGAGAGTAATGTATTAACCCAAACAATCCCAACATCTGCATATTTCAATGTGTTTTCTTTTTCTACATTGATGATTGATTATTGTCCATGAAATATGTAGACTTAAGAATGGTGGGTAACCAACAAGAAAACAATCAAAGACTACTAGTTGCCCTAAGAATCCATGAGCAACTGCTACCAGTTAAAGCTACCTACTGGAAGTAGAGGGCTAAGCGTGCTGAGGCCTCTAACAGGGCTTTGTTAGCTTAAGTTGAAAAAAGTGAGAGAACAATGAATTGGGCTTTAGAAATGTTGAAGAAGACTAAGGCCCAATTGTAAGAGGTAGATTAAAAACTCTAGATAGAGTCGAAGGGCTTTGAATAAATTTTAAGTTTCAAATAATTATTAGGTTTCCTTTTCCCTATACTCTGATCTTTCCAAAATAAAATTTTTCTCTTTATCCTATCATTCTTTGTTCTTTCCTTCTTTGTAGGTAGTGCTTCAATAGAGTTTATCTAACCATTCACTCTTTCACTCAAGAAAATGTAATTAAAACAAATTTCAAAATTACAAAAACAATAAAAAGAAATCCATCATTTTTATTTGGTTTCTATAAAATAAGGCTTTATCTTTCTCTCTCTAAAAAAAAAAAGAAAATAAAAGAAAAAGAAAAGTTGCTAATGGGTAAAGAATTCTTTTAACCAGGTTTGCACGGTTAACAACAGACTCACTTCCCTAGAAAGGATGATGCATCAGATGACCCAACAATGGTAAATTTTGCTCCCAATGATTACCACTCTCCAGATATTCCATATTTCAAACCTAGAAAGGAGACACTCGAATTTAAAAGAAAAGGTAACTACAATACAAAAGAGCATTATAAATCTAGAAACGGCAATGGACCCTATGTTTAGAAGATTCTAACACCCGATGTTCAATACTGATCAAATGTCAGTAAGCCCAAGTGATGAAGGAGGCCCAAAAAGAAAAAAGTCAAGAAAGAACAAACCCAAGGGACTCAAAGGAGACAATTCACTCAGCTAAAGATATCACCTAACTCTTTTATCATTTGAAAGTAGTGAAGGTTATAACTTGTGAAGCCCCTAATTTGAATTACAAACCACGCAGCTTTGACCCAAAAGCAAGATGTGACTATCATATGGGTCAGAAGGGGCACTCCATTGAAAAATGCTGGAGATTGAAGAACAATATTCAAAACCTAATTGATGAAAAAGTCATTCAGCTAGAGCTATAACAAGACGTTCCTTCTTTAAGTCATGAGGATAGTCCAACTGAGTTACCTAGAGCTCCATTTCTTTTGAGCGTTCCAATGCCTTTTGATAAGCTCATAGGTTGTTTTAAGCAATTGGGTGCTTGTTAAGTTAGGGGCAAAGAACGTTGTTTTCAATAAAGTCTACAATAGCTGAAATAATGCAATTGCCTTTTCAATGGAATGATTGCACTGTTATTAGAGCAAAGAAGTTCTCCTTAAGGAATCGATAACTCATTTTTAAAAGGCTTAGAATGAAAAGAGGTAAACTATTTTCCACACACTAACCTAAAACACTTTGAGAGTTAAGCAACACAAAGGTGGGGACACTTCGGACTCATTCCTTAAAGGAGGTTCACTTTGAATATGATACACAAATTAAAATCAAATTAGGCATTCATTTCTCAAATCCTAAACACAATCATCTTTCATTCACCCCGTTGGACCTACTTGAAGAATTTTTCAAATTGAAACCCTATTAAGAACCACTCTACAATGGGGCAATTTGGAGGTTAAGGTCATTGATAAGGAGAGGGGGATTAAAATTGGTTTTTACTTACTTCAGTAATGTTAAATTCAAAAGCAAATTTTATTTCCGATAAGTTATGTTTTTTGAAATAAGGAAGAGCCACATCCTTTTTAAACACCTTGAGCTTTTACTTACCTCACTTGAGCCCATACAATAGAAATCAATGAATTTAGGACCCTAAATCGCTTAAGAGGTAAAAACTTAGCAATGGAGACTTAGGGCTAAAAGAAAAAGAGACAACAACAAAAGAATAGTGGGGCTAAGTAATAACAAAATAGAAAAAGGAAAAGATGAGGAAAAGAGTTTGGAAAATTAGGCTCAAGTGTAAGTCAAGAGCCAAGTGAAAACAGGGGTAGTCAAATCAAAAGTCAAAGCCTAAGTAGTCTTAAAGATGCAAAGCTCTAAATTACAATCCAAGCTTAAAAACCTAAAATGTCTACATCCACTTTAAAGCCTCTCTCACACTTGGCCTTCCTATCACGACCCAACAGTATCGTTGTCATAGTAGGTTGCCATGTATAGTATAAAGATCTATTATCAACCCCTTTACTGATCGTAGGCCTTTCATATGACACACAAGGCTCCTTCCACTATACGCTACTACTAGGCCTATAGATAAGTAATATAGAGTAATTTAACTAAAATTACTTCTATGGTATAAGTTAACTAGATATGTAGACTCGTGAGACTCATACCAAAAGAATATTACAAACAAATGCAGTTCATAAGGTAACTGCATTAGAAATTTTAATCTATGTTATAAACAAAATATAAAAGTAACTAGTTATCTACAAATCTATTACAAAATGTCCTCTTTGCTCTCTATTCGCTCTAACCCATCCCTACACGAAACTTACCACGGGCATATCTCGACCCGGATTAGCGAAGAGATTTTCCTGCATCAAAAGAAATCTATCGAGGCTTAAGCTTAAGCTTAAGCTTAGTGAGATAAATACCCTCGTCAATATCACATGGCAGAAATTTATTAAATGCACAATCATATAAATGCATGAACAATCAGTATGCCAAACAATGCATGCAGTAACCTAGAAACTACATACAACTCAGAATTACACCCCTTGTAGTCGGGGTTTGGAGATAATTCACTGACCTAAACCAAAATCTGGGTTCTAGACCTTGGATTTTATTTTATTTGCACTACTGTGCTTAAGCTAAAACAAAACTATAAATATATATATTTATATTTGTATATACTTTCTTTATCGAATAAAAAATCATACTTTTAAAATGCTAAGTCTAGCGGTGTAGTAGCCTCCGCAATCCACAAACATATGTCCTAAGCAGAAGCCACAAAATGCGGCCCCTTGTCGACGGTTGGTGTCTCCCAACACCTAGTAAGCCCATCAGCTTAGGATAGAGACTCAATATAAATAACGATATAGCTAGTGCCCAATCCTGTAGAAGGCTCATCCTCTTGTGAGTCCCTTACCATCTTCTACGTGAAGCAGCAATTGATGTTATCCGAATGTAATATGGTGAATGCATGATTCATCTTATTTCTTAATCATATAGTTCATTAATCCGATATTTCAAGGTGATCAGACAATTTCATTCCATACAATTACACATATAAATTATTCCAAACAATTCCCATTATTATATAAGTAACAAGCCATCACATTCATCCGTAAGTTCATACACATGCATTTCCCACTTCCCACAAGCATCCAAATTTATATATATATATATGTAGGTGCATCTATTCTACAAGCAAAATCAAGTAAAGAGTCATCAGGAATTTACTCACCCCGCCATATAGTCAGTCAAAGTAATCCGGGGGCAAATCGTCTCTGTACGCGGTGTCCCCTGATCATTGAAATCATAATATTATAAGGAATTGATATAACCTTAAGATACTAAGCTAAAATCCCTTAAGTTATACACTTGACTAATTTTCATGTCTTTTCTCGGTTTTTACTTAAAAGTTCAATTGCATATAACTTTTTCATTTTAAATCTAATTTTTATGATCTTATAGTCAATCTTCATCGTTTTCAAGTGTAATTTAATGTGGTGAGGTTAGATTTTTGAAATGAGGCATGCAAATCTGTCCATGGGCCAAAACAGTAGCGATCTTCATGTTTTGGAGTGCTTTTGGGCCTTGTTTGGTAAATGGGCTTTTTGGTAACTTAAGAAATCCTTTGGGTTTGGTCTTAAGATTTTATCCTAAGCTCAAAATACCCCTTGAGATTAGATATACAACTTTTATTTATACTCCTAAGGCTAACAACCACTTCATGGGCTCTTTAGTAGGCTTAAGTTGTCAAACGAGCTTGTTTTTGGTTCAAACTAAAGTTAGTAACTTTATTGGGCTTATGGAGTCTCAGGTGGTCTTCTTGTGGGCATCAAAACAACCTTTCTTAATATTTTAAAAGTGCTGGTCAGAATTTTAATAAAAGCCCAATTTAGAGTTCTATGCTTGTTTTGAGAGTTCTAGACTTGGTTTTGAGTTTTAGGCTTTGTATACTTGCTTTACTTGCTTTGGCTGATCTTTTCACTTTGTTCACTTGGTTTTATCATTTTTTTAAGTGGCTTTTACTTATGTTCCAGATCTAATCATGATGAATCCAAGGGGTTCTCACTTGGTTTTTCAACTTGTTTCATTACTTCCTTAAGTTTAGGTGTTAGGTCATGCACTTAAACTACTTGTATTCAAATCTTAACTTAACTTTTCTTTCGTGGGATGATTCTTTAGCTCATGCTTTACACAAAAAGATAGAAGATCTCACACTTATTACAACTTCCATATCATCGCTCATGTCATACAAAATTGGTTTCCTCATAAAACTTCATGTGATGAATTTTTCCTTAACTTAAGTCTAGATTTGAGCATGTTTAGCTTAATGGAAATAAAATCAACATCCGAATGATATTTCAATCCTTACATCCAACATGCTCATCTTCCATTCAAGCTCTTGTTTCAAGATTTTCTTAACTTAAAATCTTCCATTCAAAAGGTTAAACAAGTATCTTTACATAACACCAACTTTACACGCTCATATTTCAACTTCATGCAAGGGTTTCATGAGTTTGTTTCTTAGGATGGTCTTTGATGTTATAACAACTTCTAATCATACTCATATCTTCAAGAAATCAAAGTCTCCTAACATGAACACTAACCTGCTAATCACAAGAAACACTTACTCATCCTTAAAGCAAAATATGGTGGTGGTGCACAAAGGTTCCAGTTAAGCTCTTAACTTTGCTTCCTTCTTTTGCACCTTTTGGAAACCCGAGTTGTTTCATCCTTTGGAGTGGGGTTTGTGGAAGGTTCTAAGGGTTTTAAAGGATCTTAGAGGTTGGAAGAAAATGACATAAGAAAAGAAAATGGAAGTATCATGAGTAGAGCTTGGAAGTGGCGGCCAAATGAGAGATTTTATGGGGTAAGGTTGTTTCCTCTTTTCTATTTGTTTCAAGTGAGAGAAAGAGGAAATGAAAATGAAAATAAAAGTGAGAGAAATGAAGGAAAGAGTGGCCAGTTGGGAATGGGAGGGAATGTGTGTTTAAGATGTCTTGAAATTGTTATCATGTAGCTTATACAAAAGTCAACAATTGCAACTATTGATGATGTAAGCATTAAGGAATAAATAGTAGTGTGTAAGAGAAAGTGATTGATGGGTGAAAGACAAGAGCATAGCCCCCCTCTTCTTCTTGTTCAAACTGGCCATGGAGTGTCCTTTGGGTCATGGAATTGTCTTGTCGCATTTAATGAAGTTAAGCATATGAAATCTTGTGAAAAATTGTCCATATATAGTATAAGTGAAGGGGTAATAAGGAAAATGTCTTATCACCAGATTTTGATAAGTTATCAATTAATAAATGATTCCAACTTTCAATTGATAAGTCATCTAAGGTGATTAGTTGGTCTACTTATTTATATGTAAGGCTTAGACATGAAGATAAAGGCATGGTCTTATAGGAAATTGTTTTAGGGTTTTTATCTTACATTGTTTTGTAATTTATGATTTGATTCTTATAAAATTGTGAAAATTTCTAGGGTTAAATGAAATTATTCAAATTAAATTATCAATTAGTCACTTAAGGTCAAAATCCCTAATTGTTTCAAGGTTTAGAGTCTTAGGTGACTTTAGAGCTCGTAGTTCTTCAAGCTCAGGTTTTATCGGTAATTGGTTTTTTTTTTTTTAATTGGAAAAATTTAATTTGTTTCTAAATGTAAACTTAAATTCTTAGTTTTGTTAATCCTTGGGAACGTTCGGACAGTACTCTTAATCAAATCATAGTCCCATTAAAAGTAGGGTTTACACTTCCTATCACCCTTATAGAAGTAAAAGCTCTTCCAATCTTTAAAGATAATTTATCTTTAATAAAATTTGTTTTTGAAACTGGGGCAAGTATATTTCTAATCATTCCTAAGGTTCTTGACTTATACGCCCAGGATTAATATTTATTTCAATCCATTTTGTTAGTTTCTTTTGAAACCCTTGGACCAAAGGCCTAAATTCATAATGATAAGCTGAAAAAAGACCTAATGGATTGATCTAGGCGTATCACATGCAAAATGGATTATAATTTTGGGATTGAAGTTAAGAATGTAATCTGAACCGAGAGTTTGCAAGGAAATTCTCTTCAACTTAAGCAATCATGAGTTACCTTTTCCTTAAAAAAGGAAGGATGTTGAAGTCACGAAGCCCCACCAAACGACTCAACATCTAAATTAAGGGGAACATAAGAGGCCCCATGTGATAATTAAGGAAGGGTTCTTTACTTGTTAGCAAACTAAAAAAGAAAAAAATAATAATAATAAAAGAAGAAAAGGAAAAAGAAAGAGAAAGTATTTCAAGTTTATGTCAACTCAAGTGGCCAAGTTTTCAATCCATTCTAGAAAAAAAAAAAAAAAAGAAGAAGAGTTAAGAGTTCGGGCTTTTTCTCAAAATAAAGGAAATTATCCCCAACGTCTTTTTCAACATAAAAAGTCTTCACAAAAAGGGTTTTTTATAAATATTTTCCTTAAAATTGGGTAGCATTTCGGACAAGCTCTCGATTAGGTTATCCCACTTGCCATCCGTCATCTCTCTTTAAGGTCTTTAGCAAACCCTTAGGGCACTTCTATTCCTTGATTCCCTTTAGCATGCCTATAGGGCCCTTTAGGTTATCAAGATCTTTTTGCAAACCAAATTCCTCTTAGCAAGCCCGTACGATACTCCCCTTCATCAGTTTCTTTTAGGCCAGCCTTCTAGACATAATCTCAACTTAGTTTCATTTCTATGTGTCTCTCAGGCAAGCCCATAGGGTACTTTCTCATCTACTAATCTTTCTTCAAACATTCTAGCAGGATCATAGAGAAATTCCCCTTATCATTCTGTTTAGGGTTTTTATGGGCTCATAAGGTGTTTCTTTTCCTTTTATCAAACCTATTAAGATGCTTAGTTCCTTTTAACAAGCCTATGAGGCATTTTTATTCACCAAATTCACTCAAGCATGCCCATTGGCCTCCTCTGTTCATGAAGTTTCTCTTAGCAAGCCAGTATAGCACCTCTCTTCATCGTCCCTTATGTCCAGCCCATAAGGCATTCACTTTCTGCATTTAGCGTTTAGCCAGCCTTTAAAAAACAATCTTAACTCAGTTCATCCTTCCCAATATTCTCTCAACAAATCATTAGGGCACTTCCCCTTACCAAGTTTCTCTCAAGCGAGCACATAGGGTATTTTCCCCACTATTCACTAAGTTCCATAGGGCACTTCCCCTCATCATTTCCTTTTAACACAGTATTAACACCAATTTAGGGTTGTTAGTCACTGAGAGACACTCCCCCCTAAGATAGTAAGCCTTATGAGGTACGACCAAGTTTTATAACGATCTTAGCTTACAGTTATTAGTCCCTAAGAGACGCTCCTGCTAGGTTAGTGAGCTTAGTGAGGCATGACCAAGTTTTTAGATTCATTCCAATTTCGGGTTACTAGTCCTCAAGAAATACTCCCGCCTAAGTTACTAAGCCTTATGGGGCATAACTATGCTTTAGATAGATCCCAATTTAAGGTTGCTAGTCGCTAAGAGACGCTCCCGCCTAGGTTAGTAAGCCTTGTGAGGTATGACCAGGTTTTAGATCGAGCTCACATTAGGGTTACTAGTTCTTGAGAGACGTTCCTGCCAAGGTTAGTAAGCTTAATGAGGTATGACCAAGTCTTAGATCAATACTAGTTTAGGGTTGCTGGACCTCAAGAGACACTCCTGCCTAGGTTAGTAAGCATTGTGAGGTATGACCACGTTTTTAGATTGATCCCAGTTTAAGGTTGCTAGTCCTTGAGAGACCCTCCCGCCTAAGTTAGTGAGCCTAGTGAAGTACGACTAGGTTTTAGATTGATCCCAGTTTAAGGTTGCTAGTCCTCGAAAGACCCTCCCGCCCAAGTTAGTGAGCCTAATGAGGCATGACCAGGTTTGAGATCGATCTTAGTTTAGGGTTACTAATCCTTGATTAACGCTCCCGCTTAGGTTAGTAAACCTAGTAAGGTACGACTAGGTTTTAGATCAATCCCTGTTTAAGGTTACTAATCCCCGAGAGATGCTCCAGCCAAGGTTAGTGAACCTAGTGTGCCACAATAAGGTTTTTATACTAATCGCAGTTTAGGGTTTCTTGTGCCCAAGAGACACTCCCACTTAGGTTAGTGAGTCTTGTGAGGTACAAAAAGGTTTTGAGATCGATCGCATTTTGGGGTTTCTTGTCCCCAAAAGATACTCTCTCCTAGGTTAGTGAGCCTTGTGAGGCATGTCTAGGTTTTGTAATGATCTTACATTAGGGTTACTAGTCCCCAAAAGACGTTACCGCTTAGATTAGTGAGCCTAGTGAGGTATGACTAAGTTTTAGATCAATCTCGATTTATGGTTACTAGTCCCAAAGAGACACTCCTTCTTAGGTTAGTAAGCTTGTGAGGCACGACTAGGTTTTTAGATTAATCTAATTTAGGGTTGCTACTCCTGGAGAGACTCTTCTACCTAGGTTAGTGTGCCTTATGAGGCACAACTAGGTTTTAGATTGATCCCAGTTTAGGGTTGCTAGTTCCCAAGAGACACTCCTGCTTAAGTTAGTAAGCCTTGAGAGGTACAACCAAGTTTTAAGATCGATTCTGGTTTAGGGTTGCTAGTCCCTAAGAGATGCTCCCGCTTAGGTTAGTGAGCCCTATAAAGCACAACTAAGTTTTAAATTGATGCCACATTAGGGTTGCTAGTCCCTGAGAGACACTTCTACCTAAGAGAGTAAACCAAGTGAGGTATGACCGGGTTTTAGATCGGAGCCAGTTTAGGGTTACTAGTTCCCGATAGGCACTTCCGCCCAAGTTAGTGAGCCTTGTGAAGCACAACTAGGTTTTTAAATTGATCCCAGTTTAAGATTGCTAGTTCTTGAGAGACTCTCTCGCTTAGGTTAGTAAGCCTTGTGAGGCATGACCAGGTCTTTTGGTCGAACCCAGTTTAGCATTTCTAGTCCTTGAAAGACACTCCCGCCTATGTTACTGAGCCTAGTGAGGCATAGCCAGGTTTTATACCAATCCTAGTTTAAGGTTCCTAGTCCTTGAGAAACACTCCTACCTTGGTTAGTGAGCTTAGTAAGGCACAACCAAGTTTTAGATTGATCTTAGTTTAAGGTTGCTAGTCCTCGAGAGACACTCCTACCTAGGTTAATGAGCCTAGTGAGGCATGACCAAGTGTTAGATCAATCCCAATTTATGGTTGCTAGTCTCCTAGAGATGCTCCTGCTTAAGTTAGTGAGCCATGAGAGGTATGATTAGGTTTTTAGATCGATCCAGGGTTGCTACTCCCCAAAATATGGTCCCGCCTAAGTTAATGTACCTTATGAGTCATGACTAAGTTTTAAATCGATCTTAGTTTAGGGTTGCCAATCCCCGAGACACGTTCCTACCTAAGTTAATGAGCCTTATAAGGCACGACTAGCTTTTAGATCGATCCCACATTAGGGTTGCTAATCCCCGAAAGGCACTTCCACCAAGTTTACTGAGCGTTGTCAAGCACGACCAAGTATTAAATTAATCCCAGTTTAGGGTTGCTAGTCCCTATGATTTGCTCCTGCCTAGGTTAGTGAACCTAGTAAGGCACAACCAGGTTTTAGATTGTTCCTAGTTTAGGATTGCTAGTCCCTAAGAGATACTCCTACCATGGTTAGTGAGCCTAGTGAGGCATGACCAAGTTTTAAATCGATCTCAGTTTAGGGTTATTACTCCATGAGTGACGCTCTTGCCTAGGTTAATGAGCATTATGAGGCACGACCAAGTATTTTAATCAATCCTAGTTTAAGGTTACTAGTCCTCGATAGATGCTCTCACCTTAGTTAGTGAGCCTAATGAAGCACAACTAGGTTTTGGATTGATCCCAGTTTAAGGTTGCTTATCCTCGAGAGATACTACCACCTAGGTTAATGAGCCTAGTGAGGCACAACTAGGTTTAAGATGGATCTCAGTTTCGGGTTACTAGTCCTCGAGAGACACTCCCGCCTAGGTTAGTGAGCCTAGTGAGGCACCACCAAGTTTTAGATCAATCCTTATTTAGGGTTGCTAGTCCCTAAGAAATACTCCTACCTAGGTTAATGAGCCTTGTCAAGCTCAACCAAGATTTAGATTGATCTCAGTTTATGGTTGCTAGTCCTTAAGAGATGCTCCCGCCTACATTAGTGAGCCTAGTAAGGTAAGGCTAAGTTTTAGATCGATCCTAGTTTATGGTTCCTAGTCCCCAAAAGATGCTACTACCTATGTTAGTGAGCCTATGTAAGGCATGACCAAGTTTTAGATTGATCCCACATTAAGGTTGCTAGTCCCCTAAAGACACTTTCGCCTAGGTTGCTAAGCCGTGTCAGCCACAATCAAGTTTTAGATCGATCCCAATTTAAGGATGCTAGACCCCAAGAGATACTCCCACCTAAGTTAGTAAGCTTTACGAGGCACAACCAGATTTTAGATGGATCTTAGTTTAGGGTTGCTAGTCCTCAAGAGATGCTCTTGCTTAGGTTAGTGAGCCAGGTGAGGTACTACCAGGTTTTAGTTCGATCCCGCTTTTGTGTTGCTCATCGCCGAGAAACTCTCCCACCTAAGTTAGTAAGCCTTATAAGTCACGACCAGCACTTAGATTGATCTCAGTTTATGGATGCTAGTCCTCAAGAGATGCTCCCACTTAAGTTAGTAAGCCTAGTGAGGCACCATCTGGTTTTAGATTGATCCCGCTTTTGGGTTACTTGTCCTCGAGAAACATTCCCGCTTAAGTTATGAGCCTTGTATGGCACAACTAAGTCTTAGATTGATCACAGTTTATGGTTACTAGTCCACAAGAGATGCTCTTGCCTAGGTTAGTGAGCCTTATGAAGCATGACCAGGTTTCAGATCGATCCTAGTTTAAGGTTGCTCATCCCTAAGAAATGCTACCACCTAGGTTAGTGAGCCTTATGAGGTACGACTAAGTTATAGATTAATCCCACATTAGGGTTGCTAGTCCCCGAAAGATGCTTTTGCCTAGGTTATTGTGCCTTGTCAAGTACGACCAAGTTTTAGATCGAACCCAATTTAAGGTTACTAATCCTCAAGAGATACTCCAACCTAAGTCACTGAGCCTAGTGAGGTACGACAAGGTTTTAGATCAATCCTAGTTTAGGGTTGTTAGTCCCTAAAAGATACTCCCGGCTAAAGTTAGTGAGCCTAGTGAGGCACAACCGGGTTTTAAATCGATCCCAATTTTGGGTTACTAGTCCCCGAGAGACAGTCCTACCTAAGTTAGCGAACCTTGTGAAGCCCAACCAAGTTTTTAGATCAATCCCAGTTTAGGGTTGCTAGTCCCCGACAGACGCTCTCGCCTTAGTTAGTAAGCTTAGTAAGACACGACCAATTTTTAGATCGATCTTAGTTTAGGGTTGATAGTCCTTGAAAGATACAACCACCTGGATTAATGAGACTAGAGAGGCATGACCAAGTTTTAGATGGATCCCAGTTTAGGGTTGGTGCTTCCATTAAGATGCTCCCGTCTAGGTTAGTGTACCTTATGAGGCACGACTAAGTTTTAGATCGATCTTAGTTTAGGGTTGCTAATTCTTAAGAAACGCTCCCGCATAAGTTAGTGAACCTTGTAAGGCACGACCAGGTTTTTAAATCGATCTCAGTTTAGGGTTGCTAGTCTCCAAGAGACGCTCTCACCTAAGTTAGTGAGCGTAGTGAGGTACGACCAAGTTTTAGATCGATCCCAATTAAGGGTTATTAGTCCCCAAGAGATAATCTTGCTTAAGTTAGTAAGCCTAGTGAGGCGTGATTAGGTTTTAAATCGATCTTGGTTTAGGGTTACTAGTCCCTGAGAGACTCTCCTGCCTAGGTTAGTGAACCTTATGAAGTACGACCAAGTTTTTAAATCGATCCCATTTTAGGGTAGCTAGTCCCCAACACACACTCCCACCTTGGTTAGTATACCTAGTGAAGTACGACTAGGTTTTAGATCGTTCCCAATTTAGGATTGCTAATCCTTAAGGGATACTACCGCTTAGGTTAATGAGCTTAGTGAAGCATGACCAGGTTATGAATGGATCTCAGTTTAGGGTTGCTAGTCCTCCAAAGATGCTCCCACTTAGGTTAGTCAGCCTAGTGAAGCACCACCAAACAATACGTATAGTTAATAACTTAGATTTAACTACGGAACTCCACGTTCCGTACTTCACTAGTTAGTAACTAGTGAAGCACCATCAAACAGAATGCCAAACAATACGTATAGTTAACTAGTCCATATACGTAACTCAGATTTAACGCCCTCCGAAGTCAGGGTTAGAGTATACACGGCACCAATCATATCCAGGTATTATACTAGAACTTACTTTACTATAAAACTCCACGTTCCGTACTTAAATCAAATAATTCTTTTATTTTCATAAAAACCAAGTTCTAGCATAATCGTAAGTAGACCCCCGTAGTCTACATTCACCCTTAAATGGAGGCTTCTAAACTCGATCCATAGCTAAGTGGTTGGCGCCTCCAACGCCTAGTATTCCCGCGGGCCAAGGTAAGGTCATTTTATACGAGTGCACCATACAAAACCAATAAATTAATAATAATAACCCCCAATGTCCTTTTTTACCTCCATGTGATGTGACGGCCAAAATTGTGTCTACGCAATGCATGTTAATTCATGTACCAATTTCTTTTTATAAGCCGAGTATAATTAAGTTCAAATTATGCTGTGACCATCCAATAATATACACACTCATTTTCTATACTACCATGCAACAAACATCACATTATCTATACTTAAGGTAAGTTCACAACTCAACACATAACAACATACACAAGCATTTCCCTAAACCCCACACCGTAGTCAATTAGCAATAATAATTAACTCCACTATCTACAATCACAAACAAGCATGGAATCATAGGGTAAATACTCACTTGGCCATCGCAACTCGCCTTAATCGTAATAATCAATCGAGAGATCCTCGCTCACCTCGGGATCACCTAATCATTACGATATGATAACGCTAGTAAGTAATTAAATTAACTAATAATTCTAAATATCTATTTATCTAATTCTATTTAAATTACTTTCAACTTTTATCTAGTTAGACTTTATTATTAACCGTATGTAACTTTTCGTTTTATTTCTAATATTTATGAATTTATAGTTGTTTTTCATCGTTTTCAGACGTACATTCACACGGTAATGTCCGTTTTGGACGTTAAGACCCGTGTTTTATGATATGGACTAAATTTATAGAAATTTTAACTATGGAACTTAATTAATCTTATTACTCATATTTATATCCTTTGTTTGTACTTAATGATTTAGTTAACCCTTAAATTCTTATACTTAGAGAATTTTACTTTGCTATTGCTAAATCATGTATTTAATTAAGTATAATCCAATTTAGAAAGTGTATTAAGGTTTACTAATTTAGGTACCTAATTATTATACACTTTTCTTATTTTCTTATTTTATAAACCTATGCTTATGTCATCACTTACATCATCATTCGCTTATGTCATTGCTTATTTCATCACTTGCTTATGTCATGGATTATGTCATCTTTTGATTATCTTATTGCTTACTTCATCATTTGATTACATATGCCTCACCTCATGCTTATGTCATGTCTAAAAAGCTTATGTACACTTCACTTAACCTCTTATGTACATATACCTTTACTATACTTATATGTATACTAGTATACTTATACATATACTTATACTTATACCGTATTTATACTTATATACATACTCATATACCTATACGGTCATATACATATTTTTGTACAAATTTCGTAAGTGTAATTTTCCTCTTAAGAAAATCTTCCTAATTTCATTCTTTTTGTGTTTTTAAGTGTATATTTAGTATAGTATAGGTATGTATAGTTAGGATTTGTCTTAGTTTAGGTTATGTACATAGTAAATACTCATGTACAAAGATCCCCATACTTGTATTCTTTTAGTATATCCTTATGTGCACACACTTAAGGGCATATACACGTATATTCCTTTCCTCTTCTTCATGATTCCTATTTTTTCTATACTTAAAGATGGGAACTTTATGTCCTATTCTTCAAGATTATACATAACACATGTCTACTTATCTAATCTATCTAATTACCTAACTAATGAGTAATATAAAGCAACATAAAGTAACATGTTCACATACCTTAATTTGTGTTGGAATTATAGAGACAAAGAGGAAAGTGTTGAAAGTGAAAGGGAAGAAGAAGGGTCACGACAATGGAGAGGATTTTACTTTGTTTCTTTTTGTTTTGTTTTGATTATGGAAGAAAGAAAATGGTGGGGTCTAGAAGGGGAAATGGATGGACGACAATTAAGGAGAAGGGAGGAAAAGAAAAACCGAAAGAAAAGAAAAGAAATCATTAGATACTTAGATATTTTTCTTATGCATTAGTGTCTTTTGTTGACTTTTCAAATTGTTGACTTGGTCAACTTTCCTTAAGCGTATGCCATTTTATACACATAATGTAGTAATTAAGGGAAATTAAGGGAAAAATTAAGGAAATAAAAGGAAATGAGGTATTTGGTGAATTGATTAGTAAAAATAGATTATGAGGTCTTCCTTTAGGTATTTATAGCCTATATACATCATATGGTAAACTACTTTGTATAACTAGTATGAAAAGTACTAATTAAGGTATTAAGGTTCATTACATTTAACCTAATCTTCAACTATACCCCTAACCCTATGTAATACTATCTTAATCATATGCTTAAGGGATAAATGGAATCTATGATTCATTATCTTAGTTTCTAAAGGACTACTTGAGGATTTTAAATATATATGTATGATTAAAAGTCATCTCTAACCTTTCACTAATGATTTGGCAAAATATGAGGGTTATATTATCAATTAGGGTTTTAGGGTATATTATGATGAATTAGTGCACATATGTCTTTAAGGTGATCATTTTAGGGTTTCTATCACTTATGAATGAAATCTTTAACATTTAGATACATTTAGGATAGAAAAGTTTCTTACATGATTGATTAATTCTTTTAAGGTTTTTACTTTCATTAGCCTTGTCAACTCCTAAATTGTCTTACACAGTTAAGTCTATTTCAAAAGCTAGATAAAAAATTTTAGAGGTTTACAGCTAATCCTCGAGAGACGCTCCTACCTATGTTAATAAGCCTAGTGAGGCATGACCAAGATATAGATCGATCCTAGTTTAAGGTTGCTAGTCCCCAAGAGACACTATCGCCTAGGTTAGTGGGCCTATGTGAGGCCTGACTAGGTTTTTAATTGATCCCACATTAGGGTTGCTAGTCCCTGAAAGATGCTTCCACCTAGGTTACTGAGCTTTGTCAAGAACGAACAAGTTTTAAATCGATCCCAATTTAAGGTCACTACCCCTTAAGAGACATTCCCCCCTAAGTTATTGAGCCTATTGAGGCACGTGCAAGTTATAGATAAATACTAGTTTAGGGTTGTTAGTCCTCGAGAGATACTCCCGCCTAAGTTTGTCAGCGTAGTAAGGTACGACCAGGTTTTAGATTGAACCCAGTTTAGGGTTACTAGTCCCTGAGAGACACCCCCACCTAGGTTAGTGAACCTTGTAAGGTACAACTAGGTATTTAAATCAATCGCAGTTTAGGGTTGCTTGTCTTCAAGAGACACTTCCGTTTAGATTAGTGAGCCTTGTGCGGTACGACTAGGTTTTAGATCGATCCCACATTAAGGTTGCTAGTCCCCATAAGACGCCCTCGTCTAGGTTAGTTAGCCTAGTAAGGCTCGACTAGGTTTTAGATTGATCTCAATTTAAGGTTGCTAGTCCTCTGGAGACGCTCCTTCCTAGGTTAGTGAGCCTAGTAAGGCATGACCAAGTTTTACATCAATCCTAGTTTAGAGTTTCTAGTCCTCAAGAGACGCTATCGCATAGGGTAATGAGACTAGTGAAGTACGACCAGGTTTTAAATCGATTCCGGTTTATGGTTACTAGTGCCAAAGAGATGCTCCCATGTAGATTAGTTAGCCTAGTAAGGCACAACCAGGTTTTTAAATCAATCACAGTTTAGGGTTACTACTCTCTAAGAGATGCTCCTGCCTAAGTTAGTGTGCCTTGTGAGGGACGACTAGGTTTTAGATCGACCCATAGTTTAGGGTTCCTAATTCTCAAGAGACGCTCATGCTTAGGTTAATGAGTTTTATGAGGTACAACCAAGTTTTTAGATTGATTCTAGTTTAGGGTTGCTAGTCCCCGAGAGACACTTCTGCTTAGGTTAGTGAGCCTTGTAAAGCACGACTAGGTTTTAGATCGATCCTACATTAGGGTTGCTAGTCCCCAAAAGATGCTTCCACCTAGGTTACTAAGCTTTGTCAGGTACGACCAAGTTTTAGATCAATCCCATTTTAGGGTTGCTACTCCCTGAGAGACATTCCCCCCTAAGTTAGCGAGCCTACTGTAGCACAACCAGGTTTTAGATCGATATCGGTTTAAGGTCATTAGTCCCCGAATAATACTCCTACCTAAGTTAGTGAGCATAGTAAGGCACGACTAGGTTTTAGATCAAACTTAGTTTAGGGTTACTAGTCCCTAAGAGATACTCCCACCTAGATTGGTGAGCCCTATGAGATATGACTAGGTTTTTAGATCGATCCCAATTTAAGGTTACTAGTCCCTGAGAAACGCTTCCACCTAAGTTAGTGAGCCTTGTGAGGTACAACTAGGTTTTAGATTGATCCTACATTATGGTTGCTAGTCCCCGAGAGACGCTCCCGCCTAGGTAAGTTAGCCTAGTAAGGCTCGACTAAGTTTTAGATTAATCTCAGTTTAAGGTTGCTAATCCTCTAAAGATGCTCCCGCCTTGGTTAGTGAGCCTAGTGAGGTACGACCAAGTTTTAAATCAATCCCAATTTCGGGTTGCTAGTCCCTAGGTGATGCTACCACCTAGGGTAGTGAGCCTAGTGAAGCACAATAAGGTTTTAAATCAATCCCGATTTGGGGTTACTCGTCCCAAAGAGACACTCCAGCTTAGATTAGTAACCTTGTAACGCACGACTAGGTTTTTAGATCAATCCCCATTTAGGCTTGCTACTCCCTCAGAGACGCTCCCACCTAAGTTAGTGTGCCTTGTGAGGCATAACTAGGTTTTAGATTGGTCCCAGTTTAGGGTTGCTAGTTCCTAAGAGATACTCCTGCTTAGGTTAGTAAGCCTTATGAGACACGACCAGGTTTTTAGAATGATTCTAGTTTAGGGTTGCTAGTCTTCAAGAGACGCTCCCACTTAGGTTAGTGAGCCTTTTAAGGAACGACTAAGTTTTAGATCGATCCCACATTAGGGTTACTAGTCCCCGAGAGACGCTCCTACCTAAGATAGTGAGGTTAGTGAAGTACAACCAGGTTTTAGATCGATCCCAGTTTAAGGTTGCTAGTTCTAGAGAGGCGCTTCCGCCCAGGTTAGTGAGCCTTGTGAGGCACCACCAGGTTTTTAGTTTGACCCCAATTTAGGGTTGCTAATCCTTGAAAGATGGTCCCACCTAGGTTAATGAGCCTTGTGAATCACGACTAGGTTTTAAATCGATCCCAATTTAGGGTTGCTACTTCCCGAGAAACTCTCCCACCTAAGTTAGTGAGCCTTATGAGGCATTACCATGTTTTTAGGTCGATGCCAGTTTAAGGTTTCTAGTCCCTAAGAGACGCTCCTGCCTACGTTAGTGAGCCTAGTAAGGTACAACTAGGTTTTATATCAATCCCAGTTTGGGGTTCCTAGTCCCCGAGAGACATTCCTGCCTAGGTTAGTAAGCTTACTGAGGCACGATTAGGTTTTAGATTGATCTCAGTTTAGGGTTGCTAGTCTTCGAGAGATGCTCCTACCTTGGTTAGTAAGCCTAGTGAGATACGACCAAGTCTTAGATCGATCCCGGTTTATGGTTGCTAGTCCCTAAAATACGTTCTCGCTAAGGTTAGTGAGCAATGTAAGTCACGACCAAGTTTTTAGATCATTCCCTATTTAGGGTTGCTAGTCCCTGAGAAACGCTCCCACCAAAGTCAGTATGCCTTATGAAGCACGACTAGGTTTTAGATCGATCTAAGTTTAGGGTTCCTAATTCCCAAGAGATGCTCCCACCTAGGTCAGTGAGCCTAGTGAGGCATGACCAAGTCTTGGATTAATCCCAGTTTAGGGTTGCTAGTCCCTAAGAGATGCTCTTGCTTAGGTTAGTAAGCCTTGTAAGGTATGACCAAGTTTTAGATTGATCCAACATTAGGGTTGCTAATCCCTGACAGTCGCTCCTACCTTGGTTAGTGAGCCTAGTGAAGTACGACCAGGTTTTAGATCAATTACAGTTTAAGGTTGCTAGTCATCGAGAGATATTGTCACCTAGGTTAATGAGCATAGTAAGGCACGACCATGTTTTAGATGGATCTCAGTTTAGGGTTGCTAGTCCTTGAGAGATGCTCCCGCCTAGGTTAGTGAGCCTAGTGAGGCACCACCAAGTTTTAGATCGATCCCTATTTGGGGTTGCTAATCCCCGAGAAACACTCCCACCTAAGTTAGTGAGCCTTGTCAGGCTCGACCAGCATTTAGATTGATTTCGGTTTATGGTTGCTAGTCCTCAGGAGATGCTCCCACCTACGTTAGTAAGCTTAGTGAGGTAAGGCCAGGTTTTAGATCGATCCTAGTTTAGGATTCTTAGTCCCTAAGAGACGCTACCGCCTAGGTTAGTAAGTCTATATAAGGCATGACCAGGTTTTAGATCGATCCTACATTAAGGTTGCTACTCCTCAAAAGACACTTCCGCCTAAGTTACTGAGCCTTATCAAGTATAACCAAGTTTTAGATCGATCCTTGTTTAAGGTTGCTAAACCCCAAGAGATGTGCCCACCTAAGTTAGTAAGCTTAGTGAGGTAAGATTAGGTTTTAGGTTGATCCTAGTTTAGGGTTGCTAGTCTTCGAGAGATACTCTTGCCAAAGTTAGTGAGCCTAGCAAGGCACAACTAAGTTTTAAATCAATCCCAATTTGGGGTTACTAGTCCCCAAGAGTTGCTCCTACCTAGGTTAGTGAACCTTATGAGGAACAACTAGGTTTTTAGATCAAATCTAGTTTAGGGTTGCTAGTCCCCAATAGACACTCCTACCTTGGTTAGTAATCCTAATGAGGCACGACTAGGTTTTAGATGGATCCTAATTTAAGGTTGCTAGTCATCGAGAGATATTGCCACCTAAGTTAATGAGCCTAGTGAGGCATGACCAGGTTTTAGATGGATCTCAGTTTAGGGTTGCTAGTCTCCGAAAAATGCTCCTACCTAGGTTAGTAAGCCTTATCGAGTACGACTAGGATTTAGATTAATCTCAGTTTTTGGTTGCTAATCCTCGAGAGATGCTCCCATCTACGTTTATGAGCCTAATGAGGTAAGGCCAGGTTTTAGATCGATCTTAGTCTAGGGTTACTAGTCCCGAAGGGATACACCCACTGAGGTTAGTGAGCCTATGTAAGGCACAACCAAGTTTTAGATCGATCCTACATTAGGGTTGCTAATCCCTAAAAGACTCATCTGCCTAGGTTACTGAGCCTTGTTAGGCACGACCAAGTTTTAGATCAATCCTAGTTTAAGGTTGCTAGACCCCAAGAGATGCTCCTACCTAAGTTAGTAAGCCTAGTAAAGTACGACCAGATTTTGGGATGATCCTAGTTTAGGGTTGCTAATCCTTAAGAGACATTCCCACCTATGTTAATGAGCCTAGTGAGGCACAACCAAGTTTTAGATGGATCTCAGTTTAGAGTTACTAGTCCTCAAGAGATGTTCCCACCTAGTTTAATGAGCCTTATGAGGTATTACTAGGTTTTAGATCGATCCCACTTTTGGGTTGCTCGTCCTTGAGAAGCGCACCTACCTAAGTTAGTGAGCCTTGTGAAGTACGACCAGGTTTTAAATTGATCTCATTTTATGGTTGCTAGTCCTTGAGAGACACTCCCACCTAGGTTAGTGGGCCTAATGAAGTAGGACTAAGTTTTAGATCAATCTTAGTTTAGGGTTGCTAATCCTTAAGAAATGCTACCGCCTAGGTTAATATGCCTTATGAGGTATGCACAGGTTTTAGATCGATCCCATATTAGGTTTGCTAGTCTCTGAAAGGCGCTTTCACTTAGGTTACTAAGCCCTACCAAGCATGACTAAGTTTTAGATCGATCCTAGTTTAAGGTTGCTAGTCCTCGTAAGATGCTCCTACGTAAGTTAGTAAGCCTTGTGAGGCATGACCAGGTTTTAGAACGTTCCCACTTTAGGGTTGCTAGTCCTAGAGAGACGCTCCCACCTAGGTTAGCGAGGCATGACTAGGTTTTAAATGGTTCTCAATCTAGGGTTTCTAGTCCTTGAGAGATGTTCTCTCCTAGGTTAGTAAGCCTAGTAAGGCACCACCAAGTTTTAGATCAATCCCGCTTTTAGGTTGCTCGTTCTCGAGAAACGCTCCCGCCTAACTTAGTGAGCCTTGGGAGGCATGAATAGGTCTTAGATCGATCTCAGTTTATGGTTGCTAGTCCGTAAGAAACGCTCCCACTTAAGTTAGTGAGCCTTATGAGGTACGACCAGGTTTCAAATCGATTACAGTTTAGGGTTGCTAGTCCTAAAGAAATGTTATCACCTAAGTTAGTGAGCCTTATGAGGCACGATTAAGTTATAGATCAATCCCACATTAGGGTTGCTAGTCCCCAAAAGATGCTTTTGCCTAGGTTACTATGCCTTATCAAGTATTACTAAGTTTTAGATCGATCCCAATTTAGGGTTGCTAGTCCCCAAGAGACGCTCTAGCCTAAGTCAGTAAGCCTAGTGAGGCACGACAAGGTTTTAGATTGATCCTAGTTTAGGGTTGTTAGTCCTCGAGAGATACTTCTGCCAAAGTTAGTGAGCCTAGTGAGGTATGACCAGGTTTTAAATTGATCCCGGTTTTGGGTTACTAGTCCTCGAGAGACGGTCCTGCCGAGGTTAGCGAACCTTGTGAGGTACGACCAAGTTTTTAGATCAATCCCAGCTTAGGGTTGCTAGTCCCTGATAGATGCTCTTGCCTTGGTTAGTAAGCCTAATGAGGTACGACTAGGTTTTAGATCGATCCCAATTTAGGGTTGATAGTCCTTAAGAGATACTACAGCCTAGATTAATGAGCCTAGTGAGGCATGAACAAGTTTTAGCTGGATCCTAGTTTAGGGTTGGTGTGCTAACAGAGATACTCCCACCTAGGTTAGTATGCCTTGTGAGGCACAACTAGGTTTTAGATCGATCTTAGTTTAGGGTTGCTAGTTCCTGTGAAATGCTCCCGTATAGGTTAGTGAGCCTTGTAAGGCACGGCCAGGTTTTTATAACGATCTCAATTTAGGGTTACTAATCTCTAAGAGATACACCTACTTAGGTTAGTGAGCCACATAAGGTACAACAAGGTTTTAGATCAATCCCACATTAAGGTTGCTGGTCCCTAAGTGACGCTCCTGCCTAAGATAGTAAGCCTAGTGAGGTATGGCCAGGTTTTTGATCAATTCCAATCTAGGGTTGCTAGTTACCGAGAGGCACTTCTGCCTAAGTTAGTGAGCCTTATGAGGCATAACTAGGTTTTTAAATCGATCCCAATTTTGGGTTTCTAGTCCTCAAAAGATACTCCTGCTTTGGTTAGTGAGCCTTATGAGGCACAACTAGGATTTAGATTGATCCTAGTTTAGGATTGTTAGTTCCGGAGAGATTTTCCCACTTAGGTTAGTAAGCCTTGTGAGGTACCACCATATTTTTAGGTCAATCCCAGTTTAGGGTTTCTAGTCCCTGAAAGACTCTCCCGCTTAAATTAATGAGCCTAGTTAGGTACGATCAGGTTTTATATCATTCCCTGTTTAGGGTTCCTAGTCACCGAATGACGCTCTTGCCTAGGTTAGTGACCTTAGTAAGGTACAACCAAGTTTTAGATTGATCTCAATTTAGGGTTGCTAGTCCTCGAAAGATGCTCCCGTCTAGGTTAGTGAGCCTACTAAGGTACGACCAAGTCTTCAATAGATCCCGATTTATGGTTGCAAGTCCTTAAGAGACATTCCCTCCTAGGTTATTGTGCCATATGAAGCACAACCAGGTTTTTAGATCATTCCTAGTTTAAGGTTGCTACTCCCCGAAAGACACTCCCACCTAGGTTAGTGTACCTTGCGAGGCACGACTAGGTTTTAGACCGATCCTAGTTTAAGGTTCCTAGTTCCCGAGAGACGCTCTTGCCTAGGTTAGTGAGCCTAATGAGGCATGACTAAGTCTTCAATCAATCCCAATTTAGGGTTGCTAGTCTTCGAGAGATGCTTCTGCCTAGGTTAGTGAACCTTATAAGGCACGACCAAGTTTTAGATCAATCTGACATTAGGGTTTCTACTCCCCGAGAGACATTCCCCCCTTAGTTAGTGAGCTTAGTAAGCACGACCAGGTTTTAGATTGAGCCCAATTTTGGGTTACAACTCCTCCAGAGACGCTCTCACCTAGGTTGGTGGGCCTTATGAGGTACCACCAGGTTTTTAGATTGATCCTAATTTAGGGTTGCTAGTCCTCGAGAGATGCTTCCGGCTAAGCTAGTAAGTCTTGTGAGGCACGACTAGGTTTTAGATTGATCCCACATTAAGGTTGCTAGTCCCTGAGAGATGCTCCTACCTAGGTTAGTTAGCCTAGTAAGGCTCGACCAGGTTTTAAGTAGATCTTAGTTTAGGGTTACTAGTCCTCTAGAGATGCTCCCACTTAGGTTAGTGTGCTTAGTGAGGCATGACCAGATTTTAGATCAATCCCAATTTAGGGTTCCTAGTCCCCAAGTGATGCTACTGCCTAAGGTAGTGAGCTTAATGAGGTACAACCAGGTTTTAGATCGATCCCGGTTTATGGTTACTAGTCCCAAAGAGATGCTCTCACCTAGATTAGTAGGCTTTGTGAGGCACAACCAGATTTATAGATCAATCCTAATTTAGGATTACTACTCCTAGAGAAATGCTCCAGCCTAGGTTAGTGTGCCTTATGAGGCACAACTAGGTTTTAGATCGATCCCAATTTAGGGTTGCTAGTTCCCAAGAGACGCTCTCACCTAAATTAGTGAGCCTTGTAAGGTACTACCAGGTTTTTAGATCGATTCTAGTTTAGGGTTGGTAGTCCCCGAGAGATGCTCCTGCTTAGGTTAGTAAGCCTTGTAAGGTACGACTAGGTTTTAGATCGATCCCACATTAGGGTTTCTAGTCCTCGAGAGACGCTCTCGCCTAAGATAGTAAGCCTAGTGGGGTATGACCAAGTTTTAGATTGGTCCCAATTTAGGGTTGCTAGTTCACGAGAAGCATTTCTGCCCAAGTAGTGAGCCTTGTAAGGCACAACCAAGTTTTTAAATCGATCTCAGTTTAGTGTTGCTAGTCCTCAAAAGACACTTCAGCCTTAGTTTGTGAGCCTTAAGAGGCATGAATAGGTTTTAGATTGATCCCAATTTATGGATGTTAGTTCCTAAGAGACTCTCCCGCCAAGGTTAGTCAGCTTTGTGAGGCACTACCATGTTTTTAGGTCAATCCCAGTTTAAGGTTTCTAATCCCTAAAAGATACTTCCGCTTAGGTTAATAGACCTAGTGAAGCACAACCAGGATTTATATCAATCTTAGTTTAGGGTTCCTAATCCCTGAGAGACACTCCTGCCTAGTTTAGTAAGCTTAGTGAGGCACAACCAGGTTTTAGATTGTTCTCAATTTAGGGTTCTTAGTCCTTGAGAGACGTTATCGCCTAAGGTATTAAGTTTAATGAGGTACGACCAGGTTTTAGATCAATCCTGGTTTATGGTTGCTTGTCCTAAAGAGACGCTCCCGCTTAGGTTGGTGAGCCTTATGAGGCACGACCAGGTTTTTAGATCAATTCCAGTTTAGGCTAGCTAGTCTTTGAGAGACACTCCCACTTAAGTTAGTAAGCCTTATGAGGCATAACTAGGTTTTAGATCGATCCTACATTAAGGTTGTTAGTCCCCAAGAGATACTGCCACCTAAGATAGTGAGCCACGACCAGGTTTTAGGTTGGTCCCAATTTAAGGTTGCTAGTTCACGAGAGGCGCTTCTGCCGAAGTTAGTAAACTATGTGAGGCATGACTAGGTTTTAGATCGATCCTACATTTAAGTTGCTAGTCCTCGAGAGACGCTCCTGCCTAGGTTAGTTAGCTTAGCAAGGCTCGACCAAGTTTTAGATTGATTTCAGTTTAAGGTTACTAATCCTTTAGAGACTCTTCCACCTAGGTTAATGAGCCCAATGAAGTACGACCAGGTTTTAGATCAATCCTAGTTTAGGGTTGCTAGCCCGCAAGAGATACTACCGCCTTGGTTGGTGAGCCTAGTGAGGTACGACCAAGTTTTAGATCGATCCCGGTTTATGGTTGCTAGTCCACAAGAGACTCTCCTGGCTAGGTTTATGAGCCTTATGAAGCACGACCAAGTTTTAGATCGATCCCGGTTTATGGTTGCTAGTCCACAAGAGACTCTCCTGGCTAGGTTTATGAGCCTTATGAAGCACGACCAGGTTTTTAGATCGATCTTAGTTTAAGGTTGCTACTCCCCAAGAGACGTTTTAACCTAAGTAAGTGTGCCTTGTAAGGCACGACTAAGTTTTAGATCAATCCTAGTTTAAGGTTACTAATTCACGAGAGACGCTCCCATGCCTAGGTTAGTGAGACTTGAGACGTATAACTAAGTTTTTAGATCGATTCCAGCTTAGGGTTGTTAGTCCCCGAAAGATGCTCTCGCCTAGGTTAATGAGCCTTATAAGGCACAACTAGGTTTTAGATTTATGCCACATTAGGGTTGCTAGTCCACAAGAGACACTACCGCCTTGGCTATTGAGCCTAGTGAGGCACGACCAAGTTTTAGATCAATCCCGGTTTATAGTTGCTTATCCCTAAGAGACTCTCCTACCTAGGTTAGCGAGCCTTGTGAGGTACGACCAGGCTTTTAGATCTATCCCAATTTAGGGTTGCTACTCCCTGAGAGACATTCTCACCTAAGTTAGTGTGCCTTGTGAGGCACGACAAGGTTTTAGATCGATCCCAATTTAAGGTTGCTAGTTCTCAAGAGATGCTCCTGCCTAAGTTAGTAAGCCTTATGAGGCACGACCAGGTTTTTAAATTGATTCTAGTTTAGGATTGCTAGTCTTCGAGAGACGTTCCCACTTAGGTTAGTGAGCCTTGTGAGGTACGACTAGGTTTTAGATCGATCCCACATTAGGGTTGCTAGTCCTGGAGAGGCGCTTCCACCTAAGATAGTAGGCCTAGTGAGGTACAACTAGGTTTTAGATCAGTCCCAATTTAGGGTTGCTAGTTCTCAAGAGGCACTTCTACCTATGTTAGTGAGCCTTGTGAGGCACAACTAGGTTTTTAGATCGATCCCAGTTTAGGGTTACTAGTCCTTAAAAGACGCTCCTACCTAAGTTAGTGAGCCTTTTGAGGTATGACTAGGTTTTAAATCGTTCTTAGTTTATTGTTGCTAGTTTCGAAGAGACTCTCCAGCCTAGATTAGTAAGCCTTATGAGACACCACCATGTTTTTAGGTCAATCCTAGTTTAAGGTTTCTAGTCCCCGAGAGATGCTCCTACTTAAGTTAGTGAGCCTAGTGAAGCATAACCAGGTTTTATATCAATCCCAATTTAGGGTTCCTAGTCCCCGAGAGACACTCCCGCCTTAGTTAGTGAGTTTAGTAAGGCACAACCAGGTTTTAGATTGATCTCAGTTTAGGGTTCCTAGTCCTCAAAAGATACTCTTACCTGGGTTAGTGAGCTTGCTGAGGCATGACCAGGTCTTAGATTGATCTTGTTTTACGGTTGCTAGTCACTAAAAGACGTGCCCGCTTAAGTTAGTGAGCCTAGTGAGGTATGATCATGTTTTAGATCAATCCCAGTTTAGGATTGCTACTCCCTAAGAGATACTCTCGCCAAATTAGTGGGCCTAGTGAAGCACGACCATGTTCTAAATCGATCCGAGTTTAGGGTTACTAGTCCCTAAAATACGCTCCTACTTAAGTTAATGAACCTTGTGGGGTACGACCAGGTTTTTAGATCGATCCCAGTTTAAGGTTGCTAGTCCCTAGCAGTGCTTCCGCCTTGGTTAGTAAGCCTAATGAGTCACAACTAGGTTTTAGATCGATTCCAGTTTAAGGTTGCTAGTCTTCGAGAGATACTGCCGCCTAGGTTAATGAGCCTAGTGAGACACGACCAAGTTTTAGATGGATCTCAGTTTAGGGTTGCTAGTCCTCAAGAGATGCTCCTACCTAGGTTAGTGAGCCTACTAAGGTACCCCCAAGATTTAGATCGATCCCTGTTTAGGGTTGCTAGTCCCCGAGAAACACTCCTGCCTAGGCTAGTGAGCCTTATGAGGCACGACCAGGACTTAGATTGATCTCAATTTATGGTTGCCAGTCCTCGGGAGATGCTCCCGCCTACATTAGTAAGCCTAGTGAGGCAAGACCAAGTTTTAGATCGATCCTAGTTTAAGGTTGCTAGTCTCCAAGAGACTCTACCACCTATGTTAGTGAGCTTATGTGAGGCACGATTAGGTTTTACATCGATACCACATTAAGATTGCTAATCCTCGAAAGACACTTCCGCCTAGGTTATTAAGCCCTATCAAGCACTACCTAGTTTTAAATCAACCCCAATTTAGGGTTACTAGTACCCAAGAGATGCTCTCGCTTAAGTTAATGAGCCTAGTGAGGTACGACCAGTTTTTAGATGAATCTCAATCTAAGGTTGCTAGTCCTTGAGAGACACTTCACCTAAGTTAGTGAGCCTAGTGAGGCACGACCAGGTTTTTTATGGATCTTAGTTTAAGGTTACTAATCTTCGAGAGACGCTCTTACCTAGGTTAGTGAGCCTAATGAGGCACAACCAGGTTTTGATGGATCTCAATTTAGGGTTGCTAATCCTCGAGAGACGCTCCTACCTAGGTTAGTGAGCCTAGTGAGGCACCACCAGGTTTTAAATCAATCTATCTTTTGGGTTGCTCATCCTCGAGAAACGCTCCTACTTAAGTTAGTAAGCCTTGTAAGGTACAACCAGGCCTTAGATTATTTTCTCTTTATGGTTGTTAGTCCTTGAGAGATGCTCCCACCTAGGTTAGTGAGCTTAGTGAAGCATGACCAGGTTTCAAATCGATCCCAGTTGAGGGTTGCTTGTCCCTAAGAAATGCTATCGCCTAGGTTAGTGAGTCTAATGAGGCACTACCAAGTTTTGGATCAATCACACATTAGGGTTGCTAGTCTCAAAATGAAGCTTGTACCTAAGTTAATATGCCTTGTCAAGCACAAGCAAGTTTTAGATTTATCCTAGTTTAGGGTTGCTAATCCCTAAGAGTCACTCCCACTTACATTAGTGAGCTTAATGGAGCACAATTAGATTTTAGATCGATCCCAGTTTAAGGTTGCTAGTCCTCGAGAGATACTCCTACCTAAGTTAGTAAGCCTAGTGTGGCATGATCAAGTTTTAAATCGATCCCAATTTAGGGTTACTAGTTCCCGAGAGATACCCAACTTAGGTTAGTGAGCCTTATGAGGTACAACCAAGTTTTTTTATCAATCCCAACTTAGGGTTGCTAGTCCCCGACAAACGTTCCCGCCTTGGTTAGTAAGCCTAGTGAGGCATGACCAGGTTTTAGATCAATCCCAGTTTAGGGTTGCTAGTCCTCGAAAGATACTGTCACCTAGGCTAATGAGCCTAGCGAAGCACAACCAGGTTTTAGATGGATCTCAACCAAGGTTTGCTAGTCCTCCAGAGATGCTCCCACCTAGGTTAGTGAGTCTAATGAGGCAACACCAGGTATTAGATCGATCCCTATTTAGGGTTGCTAGTCTTCGAGAAACACTCCTGCCTAGGTTTGTGAACCTTATGTAGCATAACCATGTTTTAGATTGGTCTCAGTTTATGTTTGCTAACCCTCGAGAGACACTTCCCCCTACGTTAGTGAGCCTAGTGAAGCACAACCAGGTTTTAGATCGATCCTAGTTTAGGGTTGCTAGTCCCTAACAAATGCTACCAGTTGGGTTAGTGGGCCTATGTGAGGTACGACCAAGTTTTAGATCTATCCCACATTAAGGTTGCTAGTCATCGAAAGATGCTTCCACTTAGGTTATTAAACTCTATCAAGTACAACCAAGTTTTAGATTGATCCCAGTTTAGGGTTGCTAGTCCCCAAGTGACGCACCTGCCTAAGTAAGTGAGCCTTATGAGGTGTAACCAAGTTTTTAGATCGATCCCAATTTGGGGTTGCTAGTCCCCAAGAGACGCACCTGCTTAGGTAAGTGAGCCTTGTGAGGTATGACCAAGTTTTTAGATCGATCCCAATTTGGGGTTGCTAGTCCCCAAGAAACGCACCTGCTTAGGTGAGTGAGCCTTGTGAGGTACGACCAAGTTTTTAGATCGATCCCAATTTTAAGTTGCTTGTCCCCAACAAACACTCCCACCTTAGTTAGTAAGCTTAGAGAAGCATGACCAAGTTTTAGATCAATCCCAATTTAGGGTTGCTAATCCTCGAGAGATATTGCCGCCTAAGTTAATGAGCCTAGTGAGGCACGACTAGGTTTTAGATGGATTTTAGTTTAGGGTTGCTAGTCCTTAAGAGACACTCCTAGCTTAGTTAGAGAACTTAGTGAAGCACCACCAGGTTTTAGATCGTTCCCTATTTAAGGTTGCTAATCCCCGAGAAACATACCCACCTAGGTTATTGAACCTTATGAGGTATAACCAGGTTTTAGATTGATCTCCATTTATGATTGTTAATCCTCGGGAGATGCTCCCGCCTACGTTAGTAAGCTTAGTGAGGCACAACCAGGTTTTAGATCAATCCTAGTTTAGGGTTGCTAGTCCCCAAGAGATGCTACTACCTAAGTTAGTAAGCTTATATGAGGCATGACTAAGTTTTAGATCAATCTCAATTTAGGGTTACTAGTCCCCAAGAGTTACTCCCGCCTAAGTTAGTAAGCCTACTATGGTACGACCAAGTTTTAAATTGAACCCAATTTAAGGTTACTAGTCCTCGAGACACTTGCCTACCTAGATCAGTAAGCCTTGTGAGGCACAACCAGGTTTTTAGATCGATTCCAATTTAGGGTTGCTGATCCCCAAGAGATACTTCTGCCTTGGTTAGTGAGCCTTATGAGGCACAACTAAATTTTAGATCGATCCCACATTAAGGTTGCTAGACCCTGAGAGACGCTTCCACCTAGGTTAGTGAGCTTAGTGAGGCTCGACCAAGTTTTAGATTGATCTCAGTTTAAGGTTGCTAGTCCTCTAGAGACACTCCCACCTTGGTTAAGGAGCCTATGGCATAACTAGGATTTAGATCGATCCCAGTTTACAGTTACCAATCCCTAAGATACACTCTTACCTAAGTTAGTGAGCTTTGTGGGGCATAACCAGGTTTTTAGATCGATCCTTGTTTAGGATTGCTTATCTCCGAGAGACGCTCTGACCTAGGTTAGTATGCCTTGTAAGACACGAGTAACTTTTAGATCGATCCCAGTTTGAGGTTGCTAGTTCCTGAGAGACTCTCCCGCCTAGGTTAGTAAGCCTTATGAAGCAAGACTAGGTGTTTAGATCGATCCCAATTTAGGGTTGCTAATCCCCGAAAGACACTCTAGCTTAAGTTAATAAGCCTAGTGTGGCACAACTAGGTTTTATATTGATCCATGTTTAGGGTTTTATGTCCCCGATGGAAGTTCCCACCTATGTTAGTAAGCCTAGTGAAGCACGAATAGGTTTTAGATTGTTTTCAGTTTAGGATTGCTAGTCCTCTAGAGATGCTCCTGCCTAGGTTAGTGAGGCTAGTGAGGCACCACTAGGTTTTAGATCATTCCTAGTTTAGGGTTGTTAGTTCTCGAGAGATGCTCCAGCTTCGGTTTGTAAGCCTTATAAGGCACGACTAGGTTTTTAGATCGATCCCAGTTTAGGGTTGCTAGTCCCCAGAAGACGCTCCCACCTAAGTTAGTGAGCCTTATAAGCTACAACTAAGTTTAAGATCGATCCTAATTTAAGGTTGTTACTTCTCAAGAGACTCTTCCCCCTAGGTTAGTGAGCCTTGTGAGGTCAGACCGAGTTTTTATATTAATCCCAATTTAAGGTTGCTAGTCCCCAAGAAACGTACCTGCCTATGTTAATGAGCCTAGTGAAGCATGACCAAGTCTTATATCGATCCCAGTTTAGGGTTCCTAGTCCTTAAATGACACTACCGCCTAGGATAGTAAGCCTATTGAGGCACTATCAGGTTTTAGATCGATCATAATTTAGGGCTGCTAGTACCCGAGAGACACTAGTGCCTAAGTTAGTGAGCATTGTGAGGTATGACCAAGTTTTTCGCTCGATCCTTCCCAGTTTAGGGTTGCTAGTGCTTGAGTGACACTCCCACCTAGTTTAATGAGACTAATGAGGTACGACTAGGTTTTAGATTGATCACAATTTAGGGTTACTAATCTTCAAGAGACACTCCTGCCTTGGTTAGTGAGCCTAGTAAGGCTAAACCAGGTTTTAGATCAATCCTAGTTTAGGGTTGCTAGTCCCCGATAGATGCTCCCACCTTAGTTAGTGAGCTTGGAGAAGCATAACTAGGTATTAAATCTATCCCAATTTAAGGTTGTTAGTCCTCGAGAGATACTGCCGCCTATGTTAGTGAGCCTAGTAAGGCACGACCGAGTTTTAGATTGATTTCAGTTTAGGGGTGCTAGTCCTTGAGAGACCCTCTTACCTAAGTTGCTAAGCCTTGTGAGCCACCACCAAGTTTTAAATCGATCCCTGCTTAGGGTTGGTAGTCTTTGAGAAACATACCTACCTAGGTTAGTGAGCCTTATGAGGCATGAGTAGGTTTTTAGATTGATCCCAGTTTAAGGTTAGTAGTCCTCGATAGATACTCCTACCTAGGTTAGTGAGCCTAGTGAGACACGACTGAGTTTTAGATCGATCCTAGTTTAGGGTTACTTATCCCTAAGTGATGTTACTGCCTAGGTTAGTGAGCCTTGTTTGGTATAACCAGGTTTTTAGTCAATCCCACATTAGGGTTGCAAGTCTCCGAAATATGCCCTCACTTAGGTTACTAAGCCCTGTCATGCATGACTAAGTTTTAGATCGATTCCAGTTTAAGGTTGTTAGTCCTTGAAAGACGTTCTCGCCAAAGTTAGTGAGCCTAATGAGGTACAACTAGGTTTTAGATTGATCCCAATTTAGGGTTGCTAGTCCTTGAAAGGTAATCCCGCTTATGTTAGTGAGCTTAGTAAGGTACAACCAAGTTTTAGATCGATCTTAGTTTAGGGTAACTAATCTCCAAAAGATGCTGCCACCTAGGTTATTGAACCTTGTGAAGCACGACCAAGATTTTAGATCAATCTTAATTTAATGTTGCTAATTCTCGACAAGCGCACATACCTTAGTTAGCAAGCCTAATGAGGCATGACCAGGTTATAGATAAATCTCAGTTTAGGGTTGCTAGTCCTTGAGAAATACTACCGCTTAGGTTAATGAGCCTAGTGAGGCACGGCCAAGCTTTAGAAGGATCTCAGTTTAGCGTTATTAGTCCTCCAAAGACACTACCATAGAGGTTAGTAAGCCTAGTGAGGCACCACCGGGTTTTAGATCGATCCCTATTTAGGATTGCTAGTCCCCAAGAAAGGCTCTTACTTAAGTTAGTGAGCCTTGTAAGGTACGACTAGGTTTTAAATTAATCTCAATTTATGGTTGCTAGTTCTTTAAAGACACTCCTGCCTAAGTTAGTAAGCCTAATGAGGCTCAACTAGGTTTTAGATCGATCCCAATTTAGGGTTGCTAATCCCCAATAGATGCTCCTACCTAGATTAGTGAGCCAGTGAGGTACAACTAGGTTTTAGATCGATCCATGCTGAAGGTTACTGGTCCCTAAGAGACGTTAGCACCTAAGTTAGTATGCCTTGTGAGGTACATTTTTTATCAATCCCACATTAGGGTTGTTAGTCCCCAAAAGACACTTCTGCCTAGGTTACTAAGCCCTATCAAGCATAACTAAGTTTTAGATCGATCCCAATTTAGGGTTACTAGTTCCCGAAAGACACTTCCGCTAATATTAATGAGCCTAGTGAAGCACGACTAGGTTTTAGATTGATCCCAGTTTAAGGTTGCTAGTCCCCGAGAGATGCTCCCACTTAAGTTAAAGAGCCTTATGATGCACAACTAGGTTTTAGATCCCTCCTAATTTAGAGTTACTAGTCTACGGGAGATGCTCCCGTTTAGGTTAGTAAGCCTTATGAGGTAAGACCAAGTTTTAGATTGATCCCAATTTAGGGTTGCTAATCCTCGAGAGATGCTCCCGCCTAGGCTAGTGAGCCTAATGAGGCATGACCAGGATTTTAGATTGATCCCAATTTAAGGTTGTTAGTCCACGAGAGACGCTCCCACCTAGGTTAATATGCCTTGTAAGGCATGACTAAGTTTTAGATAGATCTCAATATAAGGTTGCTAGTTCCGGAGAGATGCTCTCACCTAAGTTAGTAAGCCTTGTGAGGCACGACTAGCTTTAGTTCCATCCCAGTTGAAGGTTCCTAGTCCCCAAGAAACGCTCCCACTTAAGTTAGTAGGCCTAGTGAGGCACGACCAGGTTTTATATCGATCCTAGTTTAGGGTTCCTTATCCCTGAAAGATGCTCCCACCTAGGTTAGTGAACCTAGTGAGGCACGACCAGGTTTTAAATTAATCTTAGTTTAAGCTTGCTAATCCTCGAGGGATGCTCCTGCCTAGGTTACTAAGCCTAGTAAGGCATCACCAGGTTTTAGATCGATCCCAATTTAGGGTTGCTAATTCTCGTGACACACACCCGTACAGGTTAGATAGCCTTGTAAGGCAAGACCAGGTTTTTGGATCTATCCTAATTTAATGTTGCTCATCCCCAAAAGATACCCCTACCTAGGTTATTGTGCCTTGTAAGGTACGGCCAGGTTTTAGATTGATCTTAGTTTAGTGGTGCAAGTTCCCATAAGATGCACCTGCACAAGTTAGATAGCCTTGTAAGGCATGACCAAGTTCTTAAATCTATCCTAGTTTAGGGTTGCTCATCCCCGAAAGATGCCCCCGCCTAGGTTAGTATGCCTTATGATGCATGACCAGGTTTTAGATGGATCCCAGTTTAGTGTTGCTAGTTCCCAATAAACGCTCCTACCTAAGTTAGTGATCCTTGTCAGGCATGACCAAGTTTTAGATCAAGCCTACTTTCAAGTTGCTAATTCCCTAGAGACACTCTCACCTAAGTGAGGGAGCCTAGTAAGGCATGACCAAGTCCTAGATCAATCCTAGTTTAAGGTTACTAGTTCTCTGGAGACACTCCTGCCTAGGTTAGTGAACATTATGGGTACGACCTAGTTTTTAGATCGATCCCTGTTTAAGGTTTCTAATCCCCAAAAGACACTTTCACCTAGATTAGTGAGCCTAGTAAGGTACAACTAGGTTTTAGATCGATCCCAATTTCAGGTTGCTAGTCCTTAAGAGACACTCCTGCTTAAGTTAGTGAGCATTGTGATGTACAACCAGGTTTTTAAATCAATCCCAGTTTAGGGTTGCTAGTTCCCAGAAAATACTCCCACCTATGTTAGTGTGCCTAGTGAGGCATGACCAAGTTTTAGTTCAATCCCAATTTAGGGTGGCTAGTCCTCGAAAGATACTACCGCCAAGGTTAATGAGCCTAGTAAGGCACGACTAGGTTTTAGATTAATCTCAGTTTAAAGTTACTAATTCTTGAAAATGCTCCCCCCTAAGTTAATGAACCTAATGAGGTACGACTAGGTTTTAGATCGATTGCTGTTTAGGGTTGCTAATTCCCGAGAAACGCTCCCGCCTAGGTTAGTAAGCCTTGTGAAACATGACTAGGTTTTAGATTAATCTCAATTTAGGGTTTCCCATCCCCAAAAGATGCTCCCACCTAGGTTAGTGTGCCCTATGAGGTACGATTAGGTTTTAGATCAATTAGAGTTTAGGGTTGCTAGTTCCCGAGAGATGATCCTACTTAGGTTAGCGAGCCTTGTAAGGTACGTCCAGGTTTTAGATCGATCCTAATTTATAAGTGCCTAGGTCAATGAGCCTAGTGAGGCATGACCAAGATTTAGATCGATCCCAGTTTAAATTTGCTAGTCCCCGTAAGACGGTCCAGCTTAGGTTAGTGAGCCTAATGAGGTACAACCAGGGTTTAGATCGATCCCTATTTAGGGTTGTTCCTCCCTAAGAAACGCTCCTGCCTAGGATAGTGAGCATTATGAGGTACGACCAAATTTTAGATTAATCTCAATTTAAGGTTGCTAGTCCTTAACAAACGCTTCCACCTTAGTTAATGAGCCTAGTGAGGCATGATCAGGTTATAGATTGATCCCAGTATAGGGTTGCTATTCCTCAAGAGATGCTTCCGCCTAGGTTAATGAGCCTTAAGAGGTATGGCTAGGTTTTAGAGCGATCCTAGTTTAAGGTTGCTAGTACCCAAGAGACGCTCCCACTTATGTTAGTGAGCCTAGTGAGGCACAACCAGGTTTTAGATTGATCTTAGTTTATGGTTGCTAGTAGCTCGAGTGACGCTCCCGCCTAGGTTAGTGAACCTAGGGAGGCGCGACGAAGTTTTAGATCATTCCCAGTTTGGGGTTACTAATCCCCGAGAAACACTCCTACTTATATTAGTGAACCTAGTGAAGCACAACCAAGTTTTAGATCGATCTCAATTTAGTGTTGCTAGTTCGCGAAAGATACGCCTACCTAGGTTAGTGAACCTTATCAGGCATGACTAGGTTTTAAATCGAGCCCACATTCGGGTTGCTAATTCCCAAGAGATGCCTCCGGCTAGGTTAATGAGCCTAGTGAGGCATGACCAAATCTTAGATCAATCCCAATTTAGGATTTCTAGTTCCTAAGAGATGCTCTAGCCTAGGTTAGTCAACATTGTAGGGTACGACCTGGTTTTAGATCGATCCTTATTTGCGGTTGGTAGTCCCCAAGAGATACTCTCGCCTAAGTTAGTAAGCCTAAGGAGGCACAACCAGGTTTTAGATCGATCCCAATTTAGGGTTGCTAGTTCCTAAGAGACACTCTTGCCTAGGCTAGTGAGCATTGTAAGTTATGACTAGGTTTTTAGATCAATCCTAGTTTAGGGTTACTAATCCCTAAGAGATGCTCCTACCTAGGTTAATGAGCATTATGAGGCACAACTAGGTTTTAGATCAATCCCAATTTAGGGTTGCCAGTTCCTGAGAGACGCTCCTGCTTTGATTAGTGACCATTGTGAGGCATGACTAGGTTTTAGATCAATCCCAATTTAGGGTTGCTAGTTCCCGAGAGATGCTCCTACCCAGGTTAGTGAGCATTGCGAGGAACAACTAGGTTTTTAGATTGATCCTAGTTTAGAGTTGCTAGTCCTCGAAAGACATTCCTACTTAGGTTAATGAGCCTAGTGAGGCATGATCAAGTTTTAGATCTATCCTAGTTTAGGGTTGCTAGTCCTCGAGAGATACTGCCGCCTAGGTTAGTGAGCCTAGTGAAGTACGACTAGGTAGTCCTCAAGAGGCACTACCACCTAGGTTAATGAGCCTAATGAGGTACAACCAGGTTTTAGATCGATCGTTGTTTGGGGTTGCTAGTTTCCAAGAAACGCTCCTACCTAGGTTAATGAGCCTTATAAGGCACAACCAAGTTTTAGATTAATCTCAATTTAGGGTTGCTCGATCCGAAAGATGCTCTCGCCTAGGTTAGTATGCCTTGTAAGGCACGACTAAGATTTAGATAAATCCCAATTTAGGGTTGTTAATTCCTGAAAGACGATCCTACCAAAAGTCAGTGAGCCTTGTAAGGCATGACCAGGTTTTAGATCATTCTCAATTTAGGTTTGCAAGTCCTTGAGAGACGCTATCGCCTAAGTTAGTGAGCCTAGTGAGGCACAACTAGGTTTTAGATCAATCCCAATTTAAGGTTGCTTATCCTCGAGAGATACGGCCTCCTAGGTTAGTAAGACTAATGAGGCACGACTACGATTTAGATCAACTCCTGTTTAGGGCTGCTAGTCCCCAAGAGACGCTCTTGCCTAGGTTAGCGAGCCTAGTGAGGTATAACTAGGTTTTAGATTGATCCCTATTTAGTGTTGCTTATCCTTGAGAAATGCTCCAACCTAGGATAGTGAGCCTTATGAGGTACGACTAGATTTTAGATTGATCTCAATATAAGGTTGCTAATCCTTGACAACTGCATTTGCCTAAGTTAGCGAGCCTAATGAGGCATTGCCAAGTTTTAGATCAATCCTAGTTTAGGGTTGATACTCCCTGAGAGATGCTTCCGCTTAGGTTTATAAGCTATGTGAGGCACGACAATCATTTTTTATCAATCCCTGTTTAAGGTTGCTAGTCCCCGAGAGACGCTCCCACCTTGGTTAGTATACCTTGTAAGGTAAGGCTAGGTCTTAGATCGATCCCAATTTAGAGTTGGCAGTTCCCGAGAGACACTCTCACCTAGGTTGAGGATCTTAGTGAGGCACGACCAGGTTTTAGATTATTTACAGTTTAGGGTTGCTAATCCCTAAGAAACGCTCTCACCTAGATTAGTGAGCCTTATGAGGCACAATCAGGTTTTTAGATCAATCCTAGTTAAGGGTTGCTAGTCCCTAGGAAACGCTCTCACCTAGGTTAGTGAGCTTTGTAAGGTACGACCAGATTTTAGATTGATCTCAGTTTTAGGTTACTATTCCTCAACAGACGCTTTCCCCTAGGTTAGTGAGCCTAGTAAGGTAGGACTAGGTTTTAGATCGATCCCAGTTTAGGGTTGCTATTCTCCAAGAGATGCTCCCGCCTAGGTTAGTAAGCCTTGTCAAGCACAATTATCTGTTTAGATCGATCCTTGTTTAAGGTTGCTAGTCCCCAAGAAACGCATCTACCTTGGTTAGTGTGCCTTGTGAGGTAAGGCTAGGTTTTAGATCGATCCTAGTTTAGGGTTGCTGGTTCTCGAGAGATGCTCCCACTTAGGTTAGTGATCCTAGTGAGGAACGACTAGGTTTTAGATTGATCTCAGTTTACAGTTGCTAGTCCTCAAGTGACGCTCCTACCTAGGTTAGTGAGCCTAGAGAGGCACGACCAGGTTTTAGATCATTTCCAGTTTTGTATTGCTTGTCACTAACAAATGCTCCCACCTAAATTAGTAAGCCTTGTGTAGTGCGACCAGGTTTTTAGATCTATCCTAGTTTAGGGTTGCTAGTCCCTAAGAGGTACTCCCACTTTGGTTGGTGTGCTTTGTGAGGTACAACTGACTTTTAGATCGATCCCAATTTAAGGATGCTAGTTCACGAGGGAAGTGCCCGCCTAGGTTAATGAGCCTTATGAGGCGTGACGTGGTTTTAGATCGATCCCAGTTTAGGGTTGCCAGTCTATGAGAGAGATTGCTGCTTAGTGTAATGAGCCTAATGAGGCAAGACCAAATTTTAGATCGATCTCACATTAGGGTTGTTAGTTCCTAAAAGAAGCTTCCTCCTAGGTTAGTGAACCTAGTGAGGCATAACCAGGTTTTAGATCGATCCTGGATTATGGTTACTTATCTCCAAAAGTCACTCCCACTTAAGTCAGTGAGCCTTGTGAAGCACGTTTAGGTTTTTAGATCGATCCTAGTTTAGGGTTGCTTCTCCCCAAGGGACGCTCTTACATAGGTTAATGTGCCTTATGAGGCACGACTAGGTTTCAGATTGATCTCAGTTTAGGATTGTTAGTTCCCAAGAGACACTCCTGCTTAGGTTAATGAACCTTATGAGGTTCGACCAAGTTTTTTAATCGATTCCAATTTAGGGTTGCTAGAGCCTGAGATACACTCCTGCTTAGATTAGTGAGCCTTGCGAAGCACAACTAAGTTTTAGATCGACCCCACATTAGGGTTGCTAGTCCCTAAAAGACACTCCTACCTAAAATAGTAAGCCTAGTGAGGTACGACCAGGTTTTAAATCAGTCCTAGTTTAGGGTTACTAGTTCCGTAGAGGTGCTTCTACCTAAGTTAGTGAGCCTTATGAGGTATGACCAGGTTTTTAGATCAATCCCAGTTTTGGGTTGCTACTCCCCAAGAGACGTTCTGCTTAGGTTTGTATGCCTTATGAGGCATGACTAGGTTTTAGATCGATCCTAGTTTGGGTTTGCTTGTCCCCGATAGATGCTCCCGCTAAGGTTCGTAAGCCTTATAAGGCTTAACTAGGTTTTAGATCGATCCCAATTTAGGATTGCTAATCCCTGAGAGACACTTACGCCTATGTTAGTTAGCCTTGTACAGTACGACCAGGTTTTTAAATCGATCCCAATTTAGACTTACTAGTCCCTAAGAGACACTTTCGCTTAGGTTAGTGAGCCTTATGAGGCACAACTAAGATTTAGATTGATCTCTGTTTAGGGTTGCTAGTCCTCGAGGGATGCTCCCACCGACATTAGTAAGCCTAATGAGGCACAATTGGGTTTTAGATCGATCCCAATTTAACATTACTACTCACCAAGAGATGCTTCCACCTAGTTTAGAGAGCCTTATGAGGTACGGCCAGGTTTTTAGATCAGTCCTAGTTTACTACTCCCCAAAAGACGCTTCCAACTAGGTTTGTGTGCCTTGTATGGCATAACTAGGTTTTAGATTGATCTCAGTTTAGTGTTGCTAAACCCTTAGAGAAGCTCCCTACTTAGGTTAGTGAGCCTTATAAGGCACAATAAGGTTTTAAATCGATCCCATTTTAGGGTTGCTAATCTTTGAGAGATGCTATAGCCTAGGTTAGTGAGCTTAGAGAGGAACGACCAAGTTTCAGATCAATCCCACATTAAGGTTGCTAGTCCCTGAAAGTCGCTTCCTCCTAGGTTAGTGAGCCTTATAAGGCACGACTAAGTTTTAGATCAATCCAAGTTTAGGGTTGCTTGTCATCGAGAGATGCTTCCGCTTAGGTTAGTGAACTTAGTGAGGCACGACCAGGTTTTAAATCGATCCTAGTTTAAGGTTACTAATCCTCGTGACATGCTCTTACCTAGGTTAATGAGCCTAGTTAGCCAATACCAGGTTTTAGATCGATCCTAGTTTAGGGCTACTAGTCCTCGAGAGACGCTACCGCCTAATTTAGTGAGCCTAATGTGGCATGACTAGGTTTTAGATTGATCTCAGTTTAAGGTTGCTAGTCCTCAAGAGACGCTTCTGCTTAGGTTAGTAAGCCTAATGATGCACGACCAGGTTTTATATCGATCCTAATTTAGGGTTACTAGTCCTTGAGAGATGCTCCCGCCTAGGTTAGTAAGCTTTGTGAGGCATGACCAAGTTTTTAAATTGATCCTAGTATTGGGTTACTAGTCCTTGAGTGGTGCTCTTGCCTAGGTTAGTGTGCCTTATGAGGCACGATAAGGTTTTAGATCGTTCTCAATTCAAGATTGCTAGTCCCCGTGAGATGCTCCTGCTTAAGTTAGGGAGCTTTATGAGGTACGACCAGGCTTTTAGATCAATCCTAGTTTAAGGTTGTTAGTCCCCTGGAGATGCTCATGCCTAGGTTAGTAAGCCTAGAGAGACACAACCAGGTTTTAGATTGATCTCAGTTTGGGGTTGCTAGTCTTCGAGAGATGCTCCCGCTTAGGTTAATGAGCCTAGTAAAGCCCGACCAGGCTTTAGATCAATCCCAGTTCAGGTTTGCTAAACCTCGAGAGATGGTCCCACCTAGGTTAATGAGCCTTATGAGGTGTAACTAGGTTTTTTGAATGATCCTTAATTACGGTTGGTAGTCCTTGAGAGATGCTCCCGCCTAGGTTAGTAACGCTAGTGAGGTACAACTAGGTTTTAGATCAATCCCAATTTAGGGTTGCTAATCCCTAAGAGATGCTCTTACCTAGGTTTGTATGCCTTGTGAAGCACGACTAGGCTTTAAATCAATCCCAATTTAGGGTTACTAGTCCTTAGGAGACACTTTCGCTTTGGTTCGTGAGCCTTATGAGGTACAACCAAGTTTTAGATCTATCCTACATTAGGGTTGCTAATCCCTGAATGACGCTTCTGCCTAGGTTATTGAGTCTTGTGAAGTACGATCAGGTTTTAGATCTATCCTACATTAAGGTTACTAGACCCCAAAAGACACTTCTGCCTAGGCTAGTAAGCCTTATAAGGCACGACCAAGTTTTAGATTGTTCCCATTTTAGGGTTACTAGCCCCCTAGAGATGCTTTAGCCTAAGTTAGTAAGCCTAGTGAGGCATGACCAAGTTTTATATCGATCCTAGTTTAAGGTTGCTAGTCCTCGAGAAATGCTCTCGCCTAGGTTATTGAGTCTTATGAGGTACGATAAGGTTTTGAGATCTATCGTAATTTATGATTTCTTGTCCCCAAGAGATGCTACCGCCTAGGTTAGTGAGTCTTGGGAGGCACGTCTAGGTTTTAGATCAATCCCACATTAGGGTTACTAGTATCAGAACCCTAAAGGGGGCCTAGTAGGATTACCTAAAATTTTCTTAACATAAGTGCACCCATGATATGAAAACCGCCTTGCAAGTCAGAGATTACAAGATTCTAAATAATAAATCACTAAGATTACTGATTTTCAAGTAATTAATTTGTTATAACATAACATAACATATATATATAAATAACTATAGATATCCGATATGTCACAGTTCCTCAAAACCGTAGAGAATCGGTATCCCCTACCAAATAATAAGATAGGATATACTAACATTATAAAAAAAATATACAAGAAAAATTAAATTATAGTAAGTTCTAACATATAAATATTTTCTACAAAAGATGTTTATGTATCATCTAAAGAGTACTCAACTACTTCTAATACTAGTATACATATCTTCATCTCGCACTCAGCATTTGAGATATATCCCAATCCCATCGTAAGTAAACTTGCAAAGGAAACTAAGGGGGAATGAGCATAAAATAGCTCAGTGAGTTTGTCCCTTACCACCACTGTTCAAGCAAGTTATCACACATTATTATCACACATGCAAGCAAGTTATCTACATACAAAATGAATACAAGCATGATGAATGCAAGTAACACATCCATAAGAGTCCAGAACTATGGAAGGTGTAGATTTATGTCATCTACACTTCGATTATCCCCTGTACTTACCTGTACAAGGCACCTCAGCTTACCCACATGAGGCTACTTAGGGGTACTACCCCTCTAGGCAACACTCGACTATTACCTTAGTTGAGAAAAAAAAGTTCCAATCCAAATAAGTAGATCCCAAACTAAGACCATCTACCATCCAAGGCCCTTCGAGCACAAATATGCAAGTCCTCTCGCAGCCATAATTATCTAAGGCCTTACAGGCACAATAAAGCGAGTCTTCTCGTTATCAATTGGAAATCCCACGCTAGCTTTGCCTTAACATTAAAATATTATTTATGGCTCCACAAGCCCTTATAGAGATTATACAAAAATATATTTAAGAATAGAAAAGCTTTTTCCAAAAACACTTTTCTCAAAATTTTTGCAAAGCTAACACTCTCCATTCATGCCTTCACCGAGTCATAGACATGCGACGAGTATAATTGGTTATTTTGGTCTAATACTTATATTTATTAATTTAAAAAAGTGATCACACAGATGATAACAAACAAGTAAAGTAGTCATTCAGACATACAAGCAACAGCAAGTAGCAAAATCTCATACAAGTAACACGCATAAGCAAGTAACAAGTCATTAGAACTCCCTTACTTAGATTATTGCTCATTCTCCAAACCTTTGGGGTTTCTAGAACTCGATATTGAATGCCTAAATCAAAATACTAAAGCTTATAAAATTATAAGAAGTCAGATTCCTTAGTTAACTAAAAGTCTATTGTAGTTTATCTAGTTCTCCCAATATAACCCAAGTATAATGTATATAGGGTTTACCGTACTCAATGGGGTTAATAGTAACTATTTTCTTATATTTGTGAGTTATGAGACTTCCTTTATGTATTTAGTAACTTTTCATTCTAATTCCGATATTTGCGAACTTATAGTCATTTTTCATCGTTTTCGAATGTATGTTCGCACAATGATGTCTGTTTTGAACATTAAGACCTGTGTTTTACGATATGGGTTAAATTTATGGAAATTTTATCTTATTGAAGTTTAATTATTCTTATTGCTTATGTTTATATCTTATTCTAGTATTTAATGATTTCATTAGCCATTAGCTTCTTACACTTGGGAAATTTTATATTGGTATTACTAATTCACGTACTTAATTAAATTTAATTCAATTTAGGAAGTGTATTAGGGTTTAAAGGATCTTCAACTCCTAAGTACATGTATACATATATAATCTTATGTAATCTTATAATTTATTATTTTACAAGCTTATGCTTATGTCATCGCTTAGGTCATCAATTGCTTATGTCATCGCTTATGTCATCATTTGCTTATGTCATGGCTTATGTAATCATTCATTACATATAAATATATATATATCCATGTGTACTCATACATATGTTATATACATACCCATACTTCTAACATACTAATATATATACTTATGTACTTATACATGTACTAATACATATACCCATATACACATACAGTGGCATATGTATTTTCATATGCCTTATTTACCCTCTTAAGAAAGCTTCTCAAATTTCATCTTTTTATATTTTAAGGGTGTATTTAGCATGGTATATGTATCTATAGTTAGTATATGTCTTAGTTTAGGTTATGTACATAATGAATATTTATGTACAAGGATCTTTATACATGTATATCTTTAGTATACCCTTATGTATATATACTTAAAGACATATATACATGCATCTTTTTCCATTTTATAAAGATTCCTATTCTTCTACACATGTATATGGAGCTTCTACTTCTAACAACATATATACCCATATCATACCAACTTTCTATACTAACTTAGCTTACACAACTAACTACTATATAAAATAGATAATCAAATGATAACATACCTCTTTCTCCTTGATTTATGTGAGTAGAAATTGTGAAAGTGGAGTGTTGAAGGGGGGGGAGTAGGTTTACGGTTTGAGAAGGGGAAGAAGAGAGTGTTTTGTTGTTTTAATTTGTGTTTTCAAAAAGGAATGAGTGGGGTCTGGATAAGAGGGGATGTGGACAGTAAAGAAGAGAGGAAAAAGGGAAGAAAAATCCAAAAGAAAAGAGAAGAAATCATTAGAAAGGAGAAGAGAATTCTAGATGACAATGACATTTGTTGACTTAGTCAACTCTCTTAGAATTGCATGTAATTTGAATGCTCATAATGAAATAATTAAGAAAAATTAGGAAGAAAATTAAGGAAACGAAAGGAAATGGACGGTTTGTTTAAATGATTAGTGAAAATAGGTAATGAGATCTTTCTCTAAGTATTTATATCCTATAAACATTATTTGGTAAACTACTTAGTATAATTCTTTATGAAAAGTGTCATTTAGGGTGTTAATGTTCACTACATGTAACATAAGTATCACTAAACTCTTAACATTATTTAATACTAACCTAGTTATATAATTAGAAGATGAATGTGATCTAGGATGCAATATCCTAGTTTCTAAGGAATTACTTAGGTATTCTAAATATTTATGTATGATTGAAAGTTATCTTTAGTCGTTTACTAATGAAATGACAAAATATGGAGAATATATTATCACTTAGGGTTTTAGGGTAAATTATGGTGAATTAGTGCTTTTATATCCTTAAAGTTATAGTTTTAGGGCTTTTATTACTTTAAGGCACAATCTCTAGTGTTTTTACACATTTAGGGTTTAATATATTCATACGTGATTAAGTCTTCGATTGTTATCTTAGGGTTTTGATGAGGTTCGAGGTTAACTTTTGCAATTACATATACTTAAGGTTTTAGGGTCTTCATCTGCGATTTGGGGTTTAATTAATAATTTAAGGTTTTTCATATTCACTTTAGGTTTTGAATTGAGATTTTAATCGGTTTTAAATCTCACTAGCTCTATTAACTTCAAGAAATCATCTACAGTTTGGGCGTTTGATTCTATACTTAGAAGGCTAGATTTACGGGGTTTATAGCCAATCCCCAAGCGATGCTACTACCTAGGTTAGTGTGCCTAGTGAGGTACAACCAGGTTTTAGATCGATCCCAGTTTATGGTTGCTTGTCCCTAAGAGACGCTCCCACTTAGGTTAGTAAGCCTTGTTTGGTATAGCCAGGTTTTTAGATTGATCCAAATTTAGGGTTGTTGCTCTCTAAGAGACGCTCCCATCTAGGTTAATGTGCCTTCTGAGGCACAACTAGGTTATAAATCAATACCAATTCAAGGTTGCTAATTCCTAAGAGATGCTCTAGCCTAAGTTAGCAAGCTTTGTGATGCATGACCGAGTTTTTAGATCGATTCCAGTTTAGGGTTGCTAGTCCCCGAGAGATGCTCCTACTTAGGTTAGTGAGACTTCTAAGGAACGACTAGGTTTTAGATCAATCCCATATTAGGGTTGCTAGTCCCTAAGAGACGCTCCCGCCTAAGATAGTGATCTTAATGAGGTACAATCAAGTTTTAGATCAGTCCCAATTTAAGGTTGCTAATTCCTGAGAGGCACTTTTGCCCAAGTTAGTAAGCCTTATGAGGTACGAGTAAGTTTTTAGATTGGTCCCATTTTAAGTTGTTACTCCCCAAGAAATGATCTCGCCTAGGTTTGTATGCCTTATGAGGCATGACTAAGTTTTAGATCGATTCCAGTTTAAGATTGCTAGTCCCTGAGAGACACTCCTGCCAAGGTTAGTTAGCCTTATGCAGCATGACTTGGTTTTTAAATTGATCTCAATTAAGAGTTGCCAGTCTCTGGGAGATACTCCCGCCTAGGTTAGTGAGCCTAGTGAGGCACGACCAAGATTTAGATTGACCTCACTTTACGGTTGCTAGTCTTCGAGAGACACTCCTACCTATATTAGTGAGCCTAGTGAGGCATGACTAGGTTTTAGATCGATCCCAGTTTAGTATTTCTAGTCCCTGAGAGACGCTACTGCATTGGTTATAGAGCTTTGTGAGGTACAACCAGGTTTTTTGATCGATCCCCATTTTGGGTTACTACTCCCTAAGAGACGCTCCTGCTTAAACTAATGTGCCTTATGAGGCATGACTAGGTTTTAGATCGATCACAGTTTAGGGTTGCTAGTTCTTGAAAGATGCTTCCGCCTAGGTTATTGAGCCTTATATGGCACGACCAGGTTTTAAATCAATCCCACTTTAGGGTTGCTAGTCCTTGAAAGATGCTACTGCCTAGGTTTTTGAGCCTAGAAAGGAATGACTAGGTTTTAGATTGATCCCACAGTACGGTTGCTAGTTCCTAAAAGATGCTTTCGCCTAGGTTAGTGAGCCTTGTGAGGCATGACTAAATTTTAGATCGATCCTAGTTTTGGGTTGCTAGTCACTAAGAGACACTCCCGCATAGGTTAGTGAGCCTAAGGAGGTACGATTAGGTTATAGGTCGATCCCAGTTTAGGGTTGCTAGCCCTCGAGAGACACTCCTGCTTAAGTTAGTGAGCCTAATTAGGCAATACTAGGTTTTAGATTGACTTAGTTTAGGGTTGCTAGTCCTTGAAAGACACTACCGTCTAGTTTTGTAAGCCCATTAAGGCACGACCAAGTTTTAGATTGATCTTAGTTTAAGGTTGTTAATCCTCAAGAGATGCTTCCAACTAGGTTAGTGAGCCTAGTGAAGCCCAACCAAGTTTTATATTGATCCTAGTTTCGGGTGGCTAGTCCCTACGAGACGCTCCCGCCTAAGTTAATGAGCCATAAGAGGCATGACTAGGTTTTTAGATCGATCCCTATTTTAGGTTACTAATCCTCAAGAGATGCTTCTGCCTAGGTTAGTGTACCTTATGAGATATAACTAACTTTTAGATCAATCCTGGTTTAGGGTTGCTAGCCCTTGAGAGATGCTTCTACCAAAGTTATTGTGCCTTGTAAGGCATGACTAGATTTTAGATTGATCCGAGTTTGGGGTTACTAGTCCCCAAGAGACGTTGTCCCCTAGGTTAGTGAGCATAGTGATGCACGACTAGGTTTTAGATCGATCCCAGTTTTAGGTTGCTAGTCCCCAAGAGACGCTACCACTAAGGTTTTTGAGCCTAGTGAGATACGACCAGGTTTTAGATCAATCTCAGTTTAGGGTTACTAGTCCTCGAGAAATGCTGCCACCTAGGTTAGTGAGCTTAGTGAGGAACAACTAAGTTTTAGATTAATCTTAGTTTAAGATTGTTAGTCCTCAAGAGATGCTCCCACCTAAGTTAATGTGCCATATGAGGCACAACTAAGTTTTAGATTGATCCCAATTTAGGGTTGCTAGTCCCCAAGTGACGCTCCTACATAGGTTAATGTGAATAATAAGGTAAGACTAGGTTTTAGATCCATCCCAATTTAGGGTTGCTAGTCACCGAGAGATGTTACCGCCTAGGTTAGTGAGCCTAGTAAGGCACAACTAGGTTTTAGATCAATCTAAGCTTAAGGTTGGGAGTCCCCGAAAGATACTACTGACTAAGTTAGTAAGCTTAATGAGGCACGACCAAGTTCTAAATCAATCTCAGTTTTAGGTTGCTAGTCCCAAGGAGATGCTGCCACCTAAGTTAGTAAGCCTAGTGAAGTACGACTAGGTTTTAGATCGATCCAAGTTTAGGGTTGCTAGTCTTTGAAAGATGTTCCCGCCTAGGTTAGTAAGCCTAGTGAGGTACGATCAAGTTTTAGATCGATCTCAATTTGGGGTTACTAATCCCCGAGAGATGCTCCCGCCTAAGTTAGTGAGCTTAATACAGCATGACTAAGTTTTAGATGAATCCCAGTTTGGGGCTGCTAGTCCCCAAGAGATGCTCCCACTTAGGTTAGCAAGCCTAGTGATGTACGACCAAGTTTTAGATCGATCCCAATTTATGATTGCTAGTCCTTGAGAGACACTACCACCTAGGTAAGTGAGCCTAGTAAGGCACGACTAAGTTTTAGATGGATCTCAATTTAGGGTTATTAGTCATCAAGAGATGCTCTCACCTAAGTTAGTAAGCCTTACGAGGCACGGCTAGGTTTTAAATCGATCCTAATTTAAGGTTACTAGTCCTTAAGAGACGTTCCCGCTTAAGTTAGTGAGCCTTGTGAGATACGACTAAGTTTTAGATCAATCCTAATTTAGGGTTGCTAGTCCCGAGGACACTACCGCTTAGGTTAGTGAGCCTTGTGAGGTACAACCATGTTTTAGATCAATTATACCTGTTCCTTAGAGATACTGCTGCTTTCGTTAGTAAGCCTTGAGAGGTACAACCAAGTTTCTTTTCTTCATCCAAATCGATTTTAGAATAGCTATAGTTGTTTTAAAATCAACCTAAGAGCAAAAATAGTATCTCTTTATCTTTATAGCAAAGTTTTATTCAAGCTTTGCCACAAAGAGGGGTAACTGTAAACACTTAATTTTTGCCCTCTTTTTTATTTTTATTTTTTATAGGCCCTAAATTAGGAAAAACACAAAAAAAAAAAGAAAATTAAAGAAAACCTAAAAATTTGAGAAATTTAGAAAAAATAAAAATTTTAGGAAAGCACAAAAATTTTCAAAAAAATAACAAAAAGCATAAAAAATGAGAAAATTGGATAAGAAATACAAAAATATTTGAGAAATTTAGAAAATAAGGAATTTAAGAATTTCTTTTTTTAGAAAATTGAAATATTACAAAAAAATAGAAAATTTGAAAAATAATAAAAGTTTTACAAAGTAACATTTTATTAGGGTAGATTTTTAAATAAGTTGGGCCATTAGACTTGGGCTTAGACCTTATATTTCAATTTAGCCTACACTGATTTGGTCCATATGTACGATTTAATTATACATATGGACAAAACACAGGCCAACGGCCTAACGGATAAGTATATGAACTTAGTTTGGGTATTGAGAACGAGGTTAGGGGTTCGAATCTTAAAGAAGGCATGAATAAGTTTTTTATTTTTCTCACATCAAGGACTACTACGTATCAAGATCATATTGCACCACATATCCTGACACATACCAGCGCCAAGTTGGACAACTTGTGCTGATGTGGCACATACGTAACATGCCACGTTAGCTACCACATGTCACACATTAACATGTAGCACACCGTGATCATTCAAATTGGCTGATGTGGCACTACATCAGCACTTTCCCCCTCTTTCCCCCATTTTCTCCCAATTTTCCTCCTTTTTCCTTCTCAAGAATAGCCGCCCACTCCCTCCACTTTGGCTTCAATTTTCACATAGATTTCACACACTCGTGCCCAATTTCTTACTTTGATTTTATTTACCACATGGCCTACTATGAATCGAATCCATTAACACATCTAAATACTGTCAAAAGAGCATTCAATTTGAGCTCAAAAATTTAGAAAAAACTATATTTTCGACCACTTCCATTAAAACTAAATTTGATCTTTCGTTGTTTCTAAGTTGAATTCAACTATAAAATGGGTGTTGGGGGAGTTCATTAGACACACACAACCTCGTAAGAACACTCCTAAGCCCTCTCTCTCTCTCACAATCTCTTTCTCTCTCTACCCGTAACTGTGCTCTCTCTCTTTCTCTAACCTATAGCCACGCTCGAAGGAATTCAAGCAATTCTAACCACCACCGTGACTCCCACACAACATAAGCTCCTCAACCCAACTCCCCCTATCCACCGCCGTAACCCAAAGCTCCTTTTCTACCAAATCGAAATGTAATAATAACAAAGAAAAAAGAAAAAGAGAAAAGATAAGGTAGTTATTTTATTTATTTTTAGTCTAATAGATAAAAATAAAAATAAATAGATAAATAAGTAAATAAGTTAGCCAATAAAAATTATTTTTGATACCTAGGAAAATTAAGTTTTCAAAAATAAACAAAAAATAAATTAACCATTTACAAATTAGGACCACTCTTAGATTTTTCAAAAATATATATATATATATATATATAATTTAGAACATTTATTAGAATTTTTCTTAAATAAACGAAATTAAACTAATAACGTAAATCTAGCATATTTTCAAAATTAAAACCAAACAACCCACTAAAGCTTTCATTAAAAAAACTACATACATCTCATCCCAAATAACAAGTATGTAAGCACCTACGAGGCGACAATAAAAGTTAAAAAAAAAAAAAAACTAATTTCCCTTTTTCTTTAGTTTAGATTATTTTATTTAACCAATTAGAGTAACCAATAATCAAGTTTTGTCTTTCAAAATTAAAAAGTGATTTTTAAGTTTAAATCTAATTTTGGAAAGTCAATAATACCCGTAAGGGTTTAAAATTCCTAACCACTAGATCTATGATCTCTAGTTTCAAAAAACATCTTACAAAATTGGTTTTTCTCATTAAATTAATGGCTAAGTTATAACCAATCCACCTATTTGTTTTTAACTTAACTATTTTTCTCGTTTCTGGTTGGGTGGCAACTCCAAAGTTGTTTTCAAAATAAAAGGATCGATTTTCTTTAAACTCTAGTCGAGGGCTAGTATTAAACGGATAGGGTTTAATACTGGTCGGTTTAAAGAAGGCTTATTTTATTAAAAGGATCGGGACGTTGAAAAATTAGGCTCGACACTTATAAGATTAGATTTAGGTATGTATTAACCTTGGCCTCGACACATGAGTAGTTGGTGACAGTATAAGGATCAAAACAAAGTAAGGTGTAACCGAGCTTGGTTCTCAAGTAGTTCACCAACGGTTCTTCTATATAGTATCTCGTCTTTGGCAAGGTGATGAGAAAGAGTTCTTCTAGTGAGAGACTAAAGTCCTTGGAGACAAGTGTGAGTGAGGGATCCAAAGGTCGGTAGTCCATCAACTCAGGTACCAAGCTATTAAGCTACTAAGATGTCAAGAGTGTAATTCGAGGTACGCTTAAATCTACGCTATATGATCTTTGATAATGAGTGTAGTTGAGATCAGCTTAGTAAATGTAAGGGATTGGATGCAAGTAAGTGCTTAGCCTCCTAGGGGTTTAGTCAGTAAGAGAAAATTTGCTCAGTAAGGCACATAAGTCCTTGGACTCGAGCTTGGGTTAGAGGTCCAACTATTGATTCCTATCATCCCCTTTAGGTTAGTTGCAATTTGGGGTCAAATTTGAATGGTCCCCTCACAATATGTGCTTGTCTAATTATTATCGGCTCAAGTTGGCAATGTTAAACACATTAAAGACTCTATAGACTTCCAGTAGTTCTAGCTAGTAGGTATTGTCATTGATCATATGGAGTATTCTAAATAGTTGTTTAACTCGAGTAGATAGTTTGTTCTTCCTCTTGTTTGGGAATCTCTCTCAACTTAGGTGCAATTAGAATAGGTCACTAGGCTGAAATAGTCTTTTTCTCCTTTACTATCCCTTCTATTCTAACTTCCTTACAACTTTATTGATTTGTTGAGTAACTTCTTGATATATCCTCTAAAGTGATTGAGTTCAATCTCTAGTCTCAAGGTCTTCTTGGTCAATCACGAGCACTAAGGTATGGTAGAAGGGTAGCTTGAGGTTGAAACCATAGACGACCTCAAAGGGTATCTTGTTAGTAGTATCGTAAACCGATCTATTATAAGAAAACTCTACTACATGTAGGCAAATATCCTACTCTACCACGTTTCTTCCTACTATAGCTTAAAGCAACAAAGCTAAAGTACAATCAACAATCTCCATTTAGCCATTAGTTTAAGGGTGACATTGCATAGTGAAGAGTAACTTTGTCCTTAATTGATGCAAGAGGCTTCTCCAAAAGTGACTTAGAAACTTCAAGTCCCAATTTGGTACTACACTCCTCGACACTTTGTATAAGTGAACAATTTCTTACAAAAAGACAAAAGTAATAGCTAAAGCATCATTGGTCTTAGCATAAGGCACAAAGTATGTCATCTTACCAAATCTATTCACGACGATCATTATAAAGTCATTTCCACATGCAGTTTGGGGCAAACTGAGGATAAAATCCATACTCAAATCAACCCATGGTCTAGTCAAGATAGGTAGAGGCATTGCTTTCCCTTGCTTAGCTTTGCTCTTAGCCCTTTTATAGGTCGCATAGCTTTCCACTATACGATGGACATCCTTTCCCATATTATGCTAGAAGAACTGGACACTCAACAGTTCAAAGGTCCCCTTTTCTCCAAAGTATTTGAAGATTCCTCTACTATGAGCTTCTCTTACTCTTAATCCCCTAAGAGAATAGGTCGACACATAGAGCTTGCTACCTCGTAATAGATATGCATTATCTACATGATAGTCATCAACCATCCTTCCTTCTCTACATGATACTTATACTGGACCAAAATGAGGGTCTTGAGGATATTACTCTTTGATACTTGCAAAACCCAAAATTTTGGTCTATAGCTTAGTGAAGAGGGTATGCCTCCTTGATAAGGATTCAATGACAACATTCACCTTGCCTTGCTCATACTTAATCATAAGATTAAACCCTTCTAAAAACTCTACCCAATAAGCTTGCCACTTTAAAAGCTTAGACCAACTTCCCAAGTACCATAGGGATTCATGACCAGTGTATATGAACAACTCTTTTAGTAGAAGATAATGTTTTCATACGTAAAAAGCTTGAATCAAAGCCAAAATTTCTTTGTCATATATCAAATAGTTCAATTATGCTCCTTTAACCTTCTCATCGTGATATGTAATAGGCCAACCTTCCCACATTAGCACAACCCTAGGCCAACACCTAAAGCATCGTATTTCAACTCAAATACTTTCTAAAAGTCAATTTAAGCCAAAACTAGGGAAGAGATCAATCTCTTCTTCACCTTAGCAAAACTCTTCACTTCCTTCTCTCCTCATTTGAACTTCACACTCTTCTTTTTTTAACTCAGTGAGAGATGCAACAATTGTACTAAAACCCTAGATAAACATTAGTAGAAGGAAGCTAATCCATGGAAACCTGTTACTTTAGCACAGGAGGCTAAAGTTGGCCATTCAACAATAGCTCAAATCTTCTCGCTTTCTACTTGCAAGCCTTCACCACTAACCACATATCCAAGGAAGACTACTTCTCCCTAGCAGAAATACTTCTTAAGATTACCGAATAGCTTCTCGACTCATGAAACATAAAAAACAACTCAAAGATGAGTGATATGATTGGTCAAGTCAATGCTATACACTAAGATGTCATTGAAGTAAACTACAACAAACTTTTCGATTAGATCCCTCAAGACATGGTTCATTAGTCTCATGAAGGTGCTTAGGGCATTGGAAAAACCAAAATGCATGACCAACACTCATATAGATAATGTTAGGTCTTGAATGCTATCTTCCATTCATTCTATGGCCTCATTCGAATATGATGGTAACTGGACTTCAACTTAATCTTTCTAAAAATTGAATTGCCATGTAATTCATTCAGCATGTCATCCAACTACGGGATAAGATACCTATACGTGATTATTATCTTGTTGGTAGCTCTACTATCTATACTCATGTGCTAAGTACCATCTTTCTTTGTCATAAGTAAGGCTAAAACAGCATACAGTTTGAGGATCTCCCTTACATATTCTTTCTTTAATAGCTCATTATGTTGTCTTTGTAGTTTTGAGGCCTGCTTAAGGTTCATCTTATAAGCTAGCTTACTTAGCAAGGTAGTACCGGGCACCATGTCAAAACAATGTTCTATCCCTCAAAACGAGAGTAGTTCTTTGGGCAACTGCTTAGGAAATAGGTTGGCATTTCCTCAAGCAACCTTTTGACCTCTTTAAGAAGATCTACTTATTCCTTCAACTTTAGCAACATTCTATTCAATAAGTATGTCGTCATATTAGATTGTATAGCTTCTTTAAGTTTAGAATGACTAAGAATTAATGCCTTCTTAGATCCCTTAGCTAGCTTAGCCTGTAGTTCACTAACTTGAATCGAGATCATTAGGTTTACTTCTTAAAATCATATTCATCACGTATGACTCTCTAATCAAATAACTAATGTCCACCCAACAATATGTGTGATGCACACATGGGTAGTACATTATAAAGAATCTCATCAAAATAATTCCCAATAAAGATCAATAAAAGCACTTATTAAGCAACATAGAGTGCTCCCTCCTCACTAATTAGTGCAACTTATATGCCTCAGGTGAAACAAGGTTAACAACTTAAGTCTCTACACTAGGCCAACTGACATGACGTTGGTGCAACTCCCATTGTCTACAATAAGGTCATGCACTTAGTCGTTCACTTTGCAAGTAATGTGGAACCAGTTTTCCTATTATTCTTCTTCAATGGATGGCTTAAGATTCATAGGACATCAAACAACTAGGATCAACCTATCCAAGTCTTCAATAAACACATCCTCTTAAATAAGCTAGTCAATTCCCTCCTCAGCATTCACCTTCACTTTAGCATTCTCCTTAAGCTTTTCATCAATATTGTCTACTGCAATTGTTAGGACATCTCCCTTAATGACCGTAGTACAATGGTTAGGACACTAAGTAGCCATATGCCCAAAACCTTAACACTTAAAGCACTTGATCTTGTTAGTCTTCCTCCCTAATGCCTGACCTTTCCTCCTTGCCAACTAGTTGACTCTTCTACTCCAATATAACCTCATCTCAATATTGTATTAAGATTAGTGACTACCTTGTGTAGGTCAACTAGTTGAGATAGATTGTCAGCTAGTCAAGATAAGTCATTAACTTAATTGAGATTAGACCAATATACTATTTCCTCTACCTTTTCACTTGCTGAGCAATTTTATGGCCTTGTCGAAGCTCTACTACATCTTGAATTTCATATCGCAACTTAGTGAGGAACCTAGACACTATTTGGGTAGATGGCTTACAAACATCACATCGAATCATGTACATTGGAATTCTTAATCGTACCCGTCAACAATCTAGCTTTCTTATTCTAGCTTTGGAAGTCAAGTGAAGTTGTCCTATAAGTAAGTGTCTAGCATAAACCTTGCTCTTAGAATCCTCTTCATCTCGAGCTAAGTACTAACCTCTTTATATCTATTTCTCCTTAGCATGGCCTAAAAGCTTCTCCAGCATATGGCGACATATCTTGAGAACTCGTATGTGGTCATCCTTACCTTATTTGGGTCCTTACACTCATTGGCATGACTACTACCATTGAAGCTTGGCATTTGGAGTTTTACATGGTCAAGAATGGTGCACAAGTTTGTCCTACTACCTCAAAGTACTCCTCTTCATCCACTTCACCCAAATTTATCTTCCTTTAAGCTTGCCCTCTTACTCCGCCACTTTAGTTTGGTAAAGCTAGGAATTGCCTTCAAGAAGGTTAAGCATCATCAGTAGCATCCCCAACTTCAAGAACAGCTTAAGGAGTATTGTAAATGACTTTCATAGGTTGGGAAGCTAAGGTATGAACAACTCGTATCAAATTCACCACATCATCAATACTTCTCAAAATGGCCTACGATTGCTTATCATGGTAGAAAACACCATTATCACTATCTCCAATATCAACATTCACACTCGAATCAGTTATCTCCCTCAAATTCAATCTTAATCAACTCTAGACAATGGAACAAACACTCACCCCTATGCTTACCACTAGAGATAATACACACCAGCACCAACAACTAACAACTATACTCTAACATAGAAACCTAAGACAATAACAATCTCCTTGAACACAGGCTTCTCAAGCACAGAAAGCTCACTTAACACGTACTACGTCATTCCAAAGTCAAAATAGAGTATAGCATAGTACTATCTCAACAACAATTGCATGAACAACACAACTACTTACTTATGTTACTACTCAACCCTACAGCACTTCCCAACACTTTTACGCACAAACAAAGCTAAACTCACAACTTAAACGTACAGCCACAACAAAACTTATCATGAATATAACTATAGTAAACACACAACATGGTGACTACTCCACATGAACCGCCTCTCTAATACCAAGATGATATGCCGAACATAAGGACAAATAAGGGTGGCATATGGAGCTTAGGTTTAAACTTGCAGAAAGCTTACAAAATGAGTGAATGTCAAAGGAAAATCAATCAAGCCATGAACAACTCCAAGGATATGATGCACCAAGGAGTTTTCATAGACTAACTTTACTAGCTCAATATGATACACGAGTAGCTCAGCTAGGTTACTTGCCTCCTAGCCTTATTTAAAGATAAGGATAAGAGTAACGAGAGAGAGCAATAGCAAGCTCACATTAGAAAAATTCTAGTATATTCCATGAGGAAGATAATGCAACCTACATAAATAGGGGTATTTATACCCACAAATGCAGGGTTACTTACCATACATGGAAAAGACAAAAGTGTGTACCTCAAAATAAGTAAGGTGCAAAGAATAAATAAGGGTACGAAGGGAATTGTGCCAAAAGAAGGTTCTACATAGGAATTCTTCTTCACACGCTTAAAGGGACACATGACCAACATATGTTGATCAAGCTCTAAAGAAAAGAAGATAAATCTATATGATTGTAAATGTGGGATGCCAAGCTGATGCGAACTATGGTCATGGTTGACTCGGCTCCGGAATGTTGGTGCTAGATAAGAGTTGGGGTGCAATCTCATTAAGGGAGCTAGAATGCTCAACTAAACATTGCTCGAGATCGGACAGTTGGTGCTACGTGGTCCAACTAATGTTGAGTTCACCAAGCAGTCTGATGAGTGCCCCAAGCTATCGAGCTATCAGCAGGGTGAATTGGGGTACGCTCATGTTGGCACTCTATGATCTTCAATAAAAAGCAAAGCTGAGATCAACTCAATAAATGTAAGAGATCAGAAGCAAGCAAGAGTTCAACCTCCTCAAGGGTTAATCAGTAATAGAAAATTCGCTTATTAAGGTACTCAAGTCCTTAAGCTTGAGCTCGAGTTAGAGGTCTAGCCGGTTGATTCCTATCAAATTGGACCAAGTTGCTTAACAGTTAGAATAAAGAGGATAAGGAAGGAAGAAAAATCAATTCCAACCCAACAAATTTGTTTGGTTACACTTGAGCCATAAAAGATTCCTAAATAAGAGAAGGAACAAGCTTTTTACCCAAGCTGAAGAACCATCCAGGATACTTTAAAACATCAATGACAATGCATACCATCTAAAGCTGCTAGATGAATTTAGAGTTTTTGATGTATTTGACATTGCAGACCAAAGTCCTTATCAACAAGAGGAAGATGTCCAACAAGAAGACCATCCATATTTGACCTAAAATCCCAATCAATCGAGAGGTGATGATAGCAATCAGCCACCAAACCGCTTCTCGTTACCCAAGCTCGAGGTTTAGAGAACATGATTTAGCAAATTCTTACTTCCCATCCTAGTAACAAGGAATCCAAGCTGTTGTTTGGACTTGACCTTCTTTGCTTTTCCACTTGTTTCAAACTGTACACTTTAGCCATGTTCATGGAATACCAACTCGATGGTGAGCTAGGTAACCCCTATAATAGCTTAATAAACTTATTTGACAACCTAACTACCCTCATTACAAGCTATATTAACCATGGTCCGAGCTATTTGTCTGTTAATGAAAGTATTTTGGACTGCCCCCAAATATAGGTGACCATTTGTTGGAGCTAACAACCAAAGTCTTAGTCCCGAGCTATTCAAAGGTTGCTAACTTAGCTAATTCCATCACAGGTTTTGCCTAATGGAGGCCTTAACTACTCAAGCTACAATACGTATCCTCTGAAATCAATACTAGTGTAGATGTAAGTCAGATATTCTCTCCTTGTATATTACGAATTTGTCCTTTTCATGCATATTCCTATTAGTACTTTTCTACGTTGAGCAAAATGCCCATTTTAGTAGCTTCCCCAAATGTAATAGTTACCTTAAAAACCCTAAATATAAATATCCTCTTGCAATGTAAACTACATTAGTCATCTTCAATATAAAATCTTCATTTTCTTTTGTAACTTGATCTTGTTTATTGTAAGCTCATATTACTCCTAAGTCTTATCAATCCCTTTAGCAAGGATTAGTGAGCAACCCATCTAGTCTGGTCTAGTGCATCTATATCTAGTAAATTAGTTAGTTCGATGTGGTTCTACAATATGTCATGTCTATGGAATCAATGCATGAGTTTTGTTAAAACCTTCTAATTCCATTTATCTTTAGTTCCTTTGATAAGTTCGAACCTAACCTCGATATCACTACCTTTGTCAGTTCTTGGTGCGGTATATCACGAGTTGTCTAACTAGTTGCTAACCCATCAACTAGATGTGACTCAGGGAAGCTTAGGATACAATAACTATAGCATCCACAACTCCTTGTTTACTTTCACAAGGAGCCCAACCAACCCCTAAGAGATACATATTCTAACAATGTGTAACAAGTGTCCTCTAATGAAGCTTCATGTTCGACTATTCCTTTTGTACCAATGAATTGTACTAATGTATTTCTTCTTTTGGATAGTACCCTTTTTTTATGTCTTTTCCCCTTTTGGACCGTTTGTGAGCCATATCGAGTAGATAGAGTAAGTGCTATTATGAACTTTGGTGAGTAACATCGACTATCTAGCCTTCGGGTATTACTAAGCTTCACTTACCACTTTCTTCTCTATGAGAGGACCCACTAAGCTAAGGTAAGCCCTAGTGATTGATGAATGTCTTAGACATACTAAAAAGGCTAAGATTGACTAGAGGAATTTAAATAATCGAGTTGAAAGTGATGACATTTGATAGTGTTAGTGATGCTAATAGGTACTTTGATTGGGAAGACCAAATTGAAAAATTATATAGGTATCATAATTGTGATACTGAGCAACAAATAAGGTTTGTGGCAATGGAATTCAAAGGATATGTTCCATTGTAGTAGAAGAATGTCTTTCCTTAAAGGTCATGGATGGGAATAGGCGATACCATGACTTGGTAAGAGTTTAAAAAAGTCATGAAAAATGATGTTTCCTTAATCACTATTGTTAGGAGCTACTATTTAAGTGAGAGATGTGCAAATAGGTTTTGGCCCACAAGCTAGCCTGTCTAACTCACTTTTTAAACTGATTTAAGCCAAGATTTTTTTTTGCCCACTATGTAGCCCATTTAACCTATGGGCTAAAGTGTGTTAGGCCAAGTTAGCCCTTTTAACATATTTATACCCTTGATTTGCAAGCAAGCCTATTTAATATACATTTTAAATGGGTTAAGGTTGAAGTTTTTTGGCCCATTTAAAAAGAGGCCCAAATGAACCCAACCCATTAAACTCAAAACCAAAGTTGATAGGGATAAGTCGGCCCATTTAATACCCTTGCACAATTTACATAACTAACCTGCATAACCATACTAACTTAGTAGAACTCAATTTACTTGGACATATCATTTTACTACCTTATAGAGGCAAATGGAAATCAAACACTTAAAAAAATGTGACCAAAATTAGGATCAAGTATTTAAGCATGCCCAAAAGTCACTAAAGTTGACTACAATAATTAGGCGGTCAATTGAGAACTTTTAGAATCAATTAGTTGTTTCAAACAAAGGGGTCAATCAATTACAGGGGACTAGTTAGTTACTCATTTAGGTTGTTAGTTATCTAAATATAAGGTCCCAAAATGTTTCCTCAAATAAAAGAGGAGTCAACCAACCTCAACCTTGATTTTATCTTAAGCTAGTTTGAAATTTCCCTAAAACCACTAAATAAATTTTTTTTTTTTTTTTTGCTTCAAAATCAATTAGTTGCAAGATAAACTTGAATTTGACTAGGTTTTATACTCTAATCCTCTAAAAACAACGAAGATCCATTCGACTGAAATTTTCTCCATATCAATTCTATTTATAAAACAAATTAGCATCCCCAATCCACCAATTTCATTGATAAAAACATAATTTTCACTAGACTCCAAGTGGAAGGATTTAACCAACTAAATTTTCGCGAACAAGACATAGGAATGACGGATGGAATGTAGTAACAAGATGCCACAATTTTCCACTCACAAATACGATTCATGTTTGCCAGTATATTTTTCAATTCTTTCTTCAATTAATTCCACCTATTCAAACCATGACCTGCCTTAGAAATAAAGGAGGACTTAGGGAATAAAAAAAAAAAAGGAATTGATGTTTGCATAGATTGCTTTTCTCTTGAAATTGCACTTTGAGTAAGTCTAATGGATGAAAGATTAGGAGGTTGAGAGAGAGTGCTTCCTCCGTTTCTATTTTCATAAAGAATGAAAATGAAAGAAATCACCTAGTTAGCTCCTTTTATAGGGAAAAGTGAATCTTTTTACAAGTCCGTCCTTCATTTGGTTTTATATTTATGAGGTGTTTCAGTATATAGCTGATTTTGTAATATACAGATCATAAATTTGTGGTAGTTTAAAGTAGTTACGAGTGCGAATTGGAGACTCTATGACTCTAATAAGCACTGTCCGGATCTTTCTTAATAATATAATATAGCATTTGATGGTAAGGCCGTAAAAGAATCAAGTCAAAATCATATAGTATTAAACTCAAAACTCGATTCGAATAGAAACACTCGACGCGAACTCGATTGGTTTATTCACAAGGATTATTCTAGAGTTATGAGGCATTACAGGTGTTATGTACATGTTACATGCATCATTTTAAGTAACGCAAAAGCTAACTAATATATGTCTCATATAGATATAAAAAGTGAATTTAAAATGTTATAAAATCACTTTAGTAAAAGAAAATTTTTTAAAGTTACAAAAAACACCATTTATGAAAGCTCAACAAATAAGACGAGTTTATAGTAATGCATGAACAATGTAAAATTGACTTTTTCTAGAAAAAGTAGAAAAGAAATTTATCTATAATTGATTATTTCATCTTTGCAGAGAGTCAATGCTGTTCTGAAAGTTTATTGATGTTTGACTTCACTGTTATGGACCTTAGATTTTGAATATATCAATATATATCCTGGAAAAATCATGGCGATGTTTTCGTTACCTTAAAGAAGAAAATGTACATACACTACTTAGCCTTTCAATATGTTTTATCTCTCGAAACGCTTCTTCCGTTCCAAATTAATCTAGGATATAATAATCCACTATCTGTCCTTGCTCCAACGTAAGATCACATCAGGCATTGTAGCTTTGTTGATTGCCTATCTTTTTCATCCAAATTTACTCAATACCTCAAAATGATAAATCTTGAAAGGTAAGCATACTCCCTCACGAGGAACCAAATTAAACCAGCAAGGTGTAATGCCACATACTTTTTCTATTGTTTTTAGAAATATTTAAAGACTCATAAAAAACTATTATCCATATAATCAACTTCCATATATAAAATCTCCAAATATCTCTTAATGATTTATCCTTAACGTGATACTCCTTAAATAGAAGATGATGAAATTTTAATAATTGAGGTACCTTTCAATGCAGCAGTTTCAAGTTCATTAGAACTCCAAAATTAAATATGCTCAAATTAGAGCAATTTTAAGATAGGTGAGCTCTTGAAAAACAACTGCACTAAGGGATAAAATTATACGACAATTAATGCAAAAGCAGATAATACATTGATAATAAGAGTTTAGGTTGGGTTATTATAAGTGATATTAAGGTAGTCTACCGGCTAAAGTTAGGGAGCTAAGTATCATGTAAGGCAAAGTACCAAAGATTATGACACCTCTTAAGGCTATAATGAAGCACCTATAGAATCCTCCCTATTTAGTACTAAACTTATATTTATGTAACAAAACTAACGAGAAAGTTGATTTTATAAGATGGGTAAAATATGATACCCTTTAAATAGAAAGCAACTTTTGGTATAGCAGTTTGGATTTCATTAAAACTCTAAAGCTAAGCGTATTACAAAAACAATCTCAAGATGAGTTATCTCTAATAAAGGAGCTACACCAAAGGCAAAATCGTATGGCATTTGATGCCAAAGCAAAATGTAACATGGACAATACCTCAATCGCAAGAGTTTTGATCACAAAAGAAAGATTCAAGTTATTGTCTATTTCAGTTAAAAAAATATTAAACTACCAAAATTTTTTATAATTCAAATTGTCCAACTTTCTGAGAACCGGCAAGTAATCATTAAATTTAGTAAACAAAGATCACTAAGTTAATTTATAGAGCAAAACAAGTAACAAAGTCTTGGGATCCTAAGTTTTTAGATTAACTCAAACTTTGGCAGACAAAAATAAAATCCTAGATCTACAAAGGATCTTTTGATCTATGTTGCCACAATAATATTTGCAAGGAGCAATCTGAGTTCACATAGCTAACATCATATAAAATCATCTCATATTGAATGCATCGGGCTTAAGGATTCTATAGTAGAAGCCTATATTGCCAGTGAAAGTATTAAGCTTTGCACCATATGTTTCGACAATACAGAATTCAAACTAAAGAGGCCTCATAGGTCGGGATATAACCTAGATTTCCCTCCACAATTTAGCATGCAAGCTTTTATGCAGCAACTATGGCCCATGGGGACATTTACTCGTGTCGATATGATGAAGTGATGAATCATATGCAATGGACCGTACCAAAAAATGGTCTCCAAGTGTATGTAATTGCATCTTCTGTTTCTTTTCTTTTTTTTCTTTTTCTTTTTCTTTTATGCTTTTCTTTTCTTTTCTTTTTTATTCTTTTTTTTTTTTTTTGGGTTCACTCGTTCACCAATATCTTAATGATGGTTTTGATAAACAGGTTGATATAAAAAATTTTAGCAACAGATGCTAATGCATGCTGGACGCTGGTGATTAAGTTAGATCCTTAAAGCCCAATTTGTTGGGTAGTTTAGAAGTGAGTATATCAACTGTAGATCCATTTGACGTTGTAGTAAATTGTGAAAATCACTTAAAATATAATATGAAAATATTTAATTGAAAATGTATAGTACAACAAAATATCAGAGGACTTAGAGGCATAATCTTCTGGTCCAAATAACAAAATTCAGGTTTAAGTTGGGTACGTTATCCATTGAATAGTGGATTCTGTGTGTTGGAAGAGTGCAATTAAAGTAATTTCTTCTTCTATGAGCCATTAGTTGATGTGATACAACAAAATTACTTTAGAACCTGACGTGTATACTGCAATAATGCATATCATGATAAACTTGAATACATAAATGAGGATATACTAAGCACAAAGACAAGTGAAATATGATATATCAATGATTTTGTATACAAACTTGTCTTGTCAACATTTGGTAGCTAGCATTTTACCTAAAAGGCCCAAAGAAGCATAATGACAATTAGAAAGAGGTACAAAAGGTCAACCGCTTGTTTGATCAAGCATTATTCTAATCAAATATGATGTTGACGATGATATAATAGATCGACCACAGTACAGTAGGATACTAGTACTTTGGTCCACCTTGATTGACTCTTTATTTTATAGTCCTCGCTAATCTGGATCAACTTCCCGATTCAGGTGAGTGTATAATTTTGATTAAATACAACAGGGATAACTCTGAAGGAGATAGGAAAGAGGAACTCATAATTGGTGATATAAAGGTTGCTGTAGTCAACTTTCGGTTTTTACTTAATTATTATTATTATTTTTTGTTAAATTATAATAAACGTGAAAATAATGGTATAAGTCCCGCGATTTTTTGAGACTGTTACTAATTAGGATTGAGGGCCACCAGTAAGGACTGGAACCTAGACAATGATGCAGATGATTCGAGGCATGCTAATAATGATTAAGACGAAGATGCCACTGATGGTCCTGACAATAGCGATGATAAGTTGATGGTTGCGACTCTCGAGCGAGCTGAGCGCCATGGGCAAAGCCATGGACAACATGATTCATATAGAGGAGAGACCTATGTGTTCTCTTATGGTAATGTAAGTTAATAGTCCTGGCTCCACCTGGAGAATAAAGGTAATAAGGAAGTGCCGAAAGACAAAAGTTTACCTTTTAAAATGAACTCTAGGTTGCAAAATAAGATAGGATGTACTACCATAGGTGATTCTCAATCCACATAGGTCGCATGGCTTGTATTACCCTGTGAAGTGCAGAGGAGACAATCAATTGAAAAGTTATGCTATGTACCAACCCAACTCGTCCTAGTACTCCTAACTATGGATCTAGCATAAGGGCGTATTTATGAACAGCTATCTAAAAGAGGCACTTAACATGTCACGTTAGTATTTTAAATAATTTTTCATTGTAAGTACTTCTTTACTTTACCAAGAAGTACTTTACCAAGTTCTTATAAATTTTTTAAATTCTTTATGGGTTCATATTATTATTACTTTTTAAATAATATATTAAGTATATTTTGAAAATTTTTAAAGTGTGAAAAAATGTTTTATTAACGTTCCATGTTATGATAATAAATCATATTTACTATTATGAAAAAATTAAAATGAGATAATAAAAAAAAACATATTGTTCATAAAATATCATTGCTCTTCAATGCTAAGCTTTGGAAGAAAACAAGTATAATATATATATTGCCGATCATTAATTGGTCAAAGGCTAACGGGTTCTCACAAATGTCAAACAAGGGATAGAAAAAGAGAACCATAAGACAAGGTGCTTAATTAAGCACCTTGGTACTTCTACCTCTGCATAAAATGCTAAAACATCTCTTCAAATTTATTAAAATGTATTTCAACACCCCTTAAAGTTAACAATTTGGTGGAACACATTTTTTAACCAAAAAAAAAAAAAACACATATTGTTGTCTTTGTCAATTTAGTAATGTTTAAGGGTTAAAGCATGCTCTATAAGTTCACATCACGTGGTATATTTGAATTTTCAAGTTTAATTTCTATGAATGAATAGGACTTCTTAAAAATAAAATCATTTTATGAAAATTAATAAATCGAACTAAAAAGTTAAGTTATAAAATAAAGAGTTATTACATTTAGGGACTTGATAAATTAGGGTGTCTAACAAATGTTAAAATATTGCATTCTTTGTAGCTTACTCCTCATTGCATCCATCTTATTACAATGAGGGGTTCATTGTAAAGGGACAAAATAGAACATAAGTAAGGTCATTACAAAAATTCAACTATAGGGCCAGCTTTTGGGGCTTTTGCAGCCATTCATGCTTGTAATGATATAGTCTATTTTTTATATTGATATGAATGTTTATATATTGAATGTGTTTATGTTGTCAAATGGATCCTTTGCTAAAATTCCTCGTAAACTGATTGTGTTTTTAAGGAAAAACAAAAAATTGATTGTGAAATCCAACTTCCATCTTGCCTAAAATTTCAACCTCTATCTAAAATCGAAGAATTATTTTTACATCTTAAAATCCTTTCCTCTTGTATTTTTAGATAATTTTCTTCAATCATGAATTCATGTATCATATATTTAATATCATTTAATCCAATTTATGGAAAAAGAGATTTTTTGTTGATTCTTAATCTACAAAAGGTGGTTAGTCACATAGAAAATAAGAAAGTTAGGTTAAATGGTGTTCTAGATGTGATTTCAGCTAACCATTTGGATACTTAAGTTAGCAAGGGTCGAGAGAGAGATACAACATAGTAAGAGAGTAGAAAGACTTGAAACTACTAGAAGGTCTCATCCTTTATTTATAAGCAATTAGTTGAGTTATTTTAGAAAAAGGGGATAAGTATCTTAAGATCTACTCTTGATTTTGTGGAGACTATCTAATGATAGTTGCTAACTTGCCTCATATGCCAAGTTATTCTCACCTAGTCATTATTTGAATTCATGGACTAAGCCTGTTAGCCTGGACCTAAAGGCTTAAGATTTATAGAGCCTAAAGGTCTTCATTCTGGCTAGGCTTAAAGCTAGTAACTTACGATTGTCTCTAGCAAGGTTAACCAAACTCTAGGAAGCTTAGCTTAGGCCTTACTAAGGATGCTTTTGATGGACTATTGACCATTAGTCCTCTTACACATGTGTACCTCCAAGGCTTTCAATCACTCGCTCGAAGAATTCTCTCTTATCAGCTTGCTAAGGACAATAAACAATACATTGTAGAATGGTAGCTAAACTACTTGAAAGCTCCAGGTGGATATACCCTACTCTACTCCGACCCTTGTGCTGACACTGACTTCTCCATTGCCAAGAACTTTTTACCAAGTGATGAAGACTCGAGCCCTACACACTAAGTCTTGCTTAGACCTTCAGTTGCTGAGAGTTTCATATTGAATGCTAAGACATAGGCTCCTACTAGCCGAGTACTTCCTTTTCAGCCTACCACTAATACTTATGATATTCCTTACTTTTCTTAATAACCTAATGCTACCACATCACAGTTACTGCACCTAAAGATTCCTTAGTAAAAGACCATTGATGAGCTACTACATGTTCTTTTCACTTGATACTGTACTATTTTCCCTTTTTGTCATTTATCCTATTTACCCTTTTTTTCGTATATACTGGGAATCCCCTTTTTATGTATGCTTTTTTGTAATTTTCTTTATTTGTAATGTTATCTTAGGACTTACTATAAATAGTCCCTTCTCCTTGTAGCCGAAATCATCTTACACTCATTACAAACATTGAATATACTTGTTTTTGCAAGACAACCCTCTCCAAGTCCATTTTCCATATACTCTTATCTAGTCTTACTAAGTAGCTCTTGATTAGTAATGGGTAGACTTTGACATAACTTATATGTCATATCAAGTGAAGTATCGAGTCATGTTGTGGTTACAAGTGAGTCATAACCTCCGAGAAGCTTTACGTCAGCTACTGCATTCAATTTGCTAACCTTTCCATTCTATTTTCTTCGTTACTTCGAAGAACCCATTTGGTTCTAATCTCTTACGGTAAGTCCTAATGATAACTAAGCTTCTAGGCACAACATATAATTCTCGGTATCATAGCTTGAGGTTATGACTAAGAGCTATGTTACATAGTTTGTTTTAGTATGTTGTTTGTTATACTCAGTTTTCATTTGGAAGAACAAAGTAAGTTGCAGTTCACTAGTCGATTAGTATTTTCTATGAGTGTGAGAATTTCTTGCATGAAGAGTGTTTTTCTAAAGCTTTGTTGTAAGAATGTCGAAGTCGAAAGTGATGCCTATGGTTGTGGTCATGTTACCCAACAAACACCATGTGCTATTGATGAGCAGATATAAGACCTTGCTACTATTGTAGCCAATCTAGCTGTCTTGGTATAAAGAGTTTTAGAGATTAGGCCGCGAGAGAGAGTAGTCACTAAATAAGGCCAAGAAATGAGAGGTAGGCTAAGATGACAAAGGAATGAGCAGCAAGCTCCAGAACCCATTCCTATGAACCAAGCACCACCTCATCATGCCGATAGAGTTGTGAGAAGAAGACTCGAGTTGGATGAATTTGAGGAGTATAGGGAAGAGGAGCAATATGTTGGGATGGAAGAACGTGAGCTTAGATCTCCTAGGGGAGCCGAACATCTCAAGGTACAAATTCTAAGCTTCAATGGGTCTAGTAGTACTAATGACTACCTAGACTAGGAAGAGAAAATTGAAAAGATATTTAACTTTTAAGACTATGAGGATGCTATTCATATTAGAGTAACTGCATTAGAGTTTTCTAGATATGTAACAATGTGGTGGAAAAAGTTACAAAACGTATGCTAAAGAGCACATCAAAAGATTCAGACGTAGAATGAAATGAAGAGAGTTCTAAGAAATTGTTTTGTTCAAGAGTACTATAAATAAGACACTTTCTAATACCTCCAAGATTTGAAGCAAGGTGGCAAGTTAGAAGACGAGTATGTATGGGAATTCCAATTGCTGATGATTCATTGTAATGTCGACAAACCTGAAACCCGAACCATAGCTCGATTCACTTCTAGGCTCAAGACTGAAGTTGGTCATATTATGGAGCTGCAAAGACTTGAGAGTCTAGATGTGGCCATTTGAGTGGCATAAAGGCTTGAGAGGCAGAGGCAAAGGCAAATCCAAACTAGCTGACCAAGATTGCCGAGTCAAAGTAGCACTCTAAGCCAATCAAACTATAGCTGAGCATCAAACAGTTCCAAGGTAGACCACCAAAGATGAGTACTGAACCAACTTGAAGAAGGTCGAGGTAATGGTAAGGTTAAGGAACCTAAGGTCCAAAGAGACCAAGGTTAGAGCTTAGGAAGGAAGACTCGAGAGATCAAATGCTTTAAATGTCTCGATTATAGACATATAGCTAGCTAATGTCCAAACCAGTGTGTCATGACAATTAAGGGAGATAAGCCTCAATTTGAAGTGGAGAGTGCTAGTAAAGGAGAGGAGGAAGTGGAGGTTAGTCCAACGCTAGAGGAGTTTCAAGAAGACCCCGATGCCCTTACGCCACCTAAAGCAAGAGCCAAGTACTGTTTTGTTGTGCATCGATCTCTTAATACTTTTGTAACCGGTGAGAATGTGCAAAGGGAGAATCTCTTCTACACGAACTGCTGAGTGAATGGCAAGCTATGCGCCTTGACCATAGATAGAGGAAGCTATACTAATGTTATAGCACAAGGAGTAGTGAAGGCCATGAAGTTGCCAACCCTTCCACACCCTAAGCCGTATAAGATTCACTTGTTAAACGAGAAAGGAGGTTTACCCATTGCTGAGTAGGTTAGATTATCAATTGCCATTACTAACAGGTATAAGGATGTAATGTTGTGTGACATTCTACCCATGTATGCTTCACACATCTTACTTAGCCGACCCTAGCTATTTAACTTAAAGGTATTACACGATGGGTCTAAGAACACTCACATGTTCTAAAAAGATGGAAAGAGAGTTATTTTGACTCCTATGAGCCCTAATGAAGTATAGGAGTCTCAAGAGAAGATTTCTCGATCTATGTAAAGGAAATCCTTAGTGATTTCCCACACTTAATTCTACTTGAAATTGAAGAGGAAGTGTGTGTACTCCTTTTAGATAGGAAACTACTAGAGTTGAGAGAAGCCAAAAGCTTACTTATTAAATTGTGAGCACTACTATAGGAGTATGCTAACCTATTCCCTACCGAGATGCCGAAAGGCTTACCACCTTTAAGAGGCATTAATCATTGAATTAACCTTCAGCTAAGGGTTATACTGCCGAACCGACCAGCCTATAGCTCAATCCTGAGCAAGCAATCGAGCTAAAGAAACAAGTGGACGAATTAGTGGATCGTGGATATGTTCATAAGAGCATAAGCTCCTGTATCATACCAGCTGCACTAGTGCTGAAGAAGGATAGGTCATGGAGAATGTACATTAACAACTGAGCCATCAATAAGATTACTATTAAATACCAATACTCGATCCCACAACTTGATGATATACTCGATGAGTTGCATAGATGATAAGAATCAACCATCTAAACCAATCACGAGAAACCGAGCCAAAGGACATTAAGGGCTCACACAAAAAATACTAGCTCTAAGCCATAGACAAGATAAGGACTCCTATCCCGATCTAACCTCCTACCAACCTATCTCTCAAATCCTCGCATGTATCTAACATGCTCCTACCTAATAGCGAAGGTTTAATCCAAAAGATAGCCTAGAACTAGCCGAGCCGAGCTATCCACCTAACCTATTGGCATTTGACTTTAAGATAGCTAACATTTTTGCCAGGTTGATTGGCTGCCGACCTAATCCAAATCAAGTCGGCTCTTAACTCCTAACACTTCTTGTTTCTACCTATATATCATACTCCTGACATATAGCCATCAAGTGACATATGCCTTTTGACACAACGTTCCAGAATTATTCTTTCTTTTTCATACTTGATATTCTTTGTCCTTTTTACCCCTTTTTAGTATGATTAATATAACGTAATTGTAAAATACTCTTTTGTCTTTTCATACGTGTAAAATAACCCAAGTGAGCAAATATATGAACCCCCACTTTCCTTGTACACACACATTCAACTTTCAATACAAATTTACTCACTGGAGCAACCTTAGTGTTCTCGTTATCATTTAACTCTTATCTATTCCCTTTAGCAAAGAGCAGTGGTGAGTGACCCATCAATTCGAACCAATGTATCATATCCGACGGGTTTATCTATTCCCTTTAGTAAGGAGCAGTGATGAGTGACCCATCAATTTGAACCAGTGTATCATATTCGCTAGGTTGTAGGTCGAGTAGGATCAAGTGGTGAGTCATATCCATTTGGTAGCTACTTAAACTTTCTTAGTTTCTTTTCTATTTCCTTTTTGGTTCATTCAATCAGTGCCCTTAGTACATCTTTTCAAAGATTGATCTAAAAAGTGGCTACCACCAAATACAAATGAGACCTAAAGATGAATAGAAGATGGCCTTCAAGACAAAGGATGGCCTACTTGAATGGATGGTGATGTTGTTTTATCTAACGAATGCATCGAGTACTTTTATGCAGCTCATGAATCGTGTACTAAGGGCACTGATTGGCAAATGTGTTGTGGCCCATTTCAATGATATTCTAGTCTATAGTACTGACCTCTTCTCCTAAATTGAGCATTTAAGATCAATATTCGACATTCTCCATACCAAGAGGTTATTTAGCAACATGAAAAAATGTGTGTTCTACTAAAGCGAAGTCGTATTCCTCAAATATGTTGTATCAAAGGGAGGAATCCAAGTGGATGATAAGAAAGTTAGAGCTATTCTTGAGTGGCCTACACCAACTAATGCTACAGAAGTTAGGAGTTTCCATGATCTAGCTTCATTCTATTGAAGATTCATTTGAAATTTCAATTCCATAACTGCACCATTAACCAAACTGACCAGGAAGAATTGTGAGTTCAAGTGGTCGAACAAAGTTGAGAAGAGCTTTCAAGACATAAAATCCAAGTTGACATCAACCCTAGTACTTGCCTTTTCAGACTTCAAGAAAGTTTTTAAGGTAGATTGTGATGCATTTGGGTCGACATTGGTGCTATCCTTATGTAGGAACACTGACCCATTACCTATTTTAACGAGAAACTGAAAGGAGCTATCGTAAATTATTCAACATATGATAAGGAGTTCTATGCCCTTATCCGAACGCTACAGAACTAGCAACACTATCTGTTGTCAAGAGAATTCATCATCTACTCAGATCATGAATCTCTCAAACACCCCTAAGGACAACAAAAACTTTCTCGGCATCATGCTAAATAGGTTAAGTTCTTGGAGTCTTTTTGTTACGTCATCCGATATAAGAAGGGGAGCACAAACACGGTGGCTTACTCTCTTTCTCGTCGTCATACCCTTATTATAACTATACAAGCCAAGGTACTTGGATTTAGCACATTACCCCATGAATATGAGCATAATCCATATTTTGGGCCCTTAGTGGCCAAGTGCAATGTTGGAATTGTAGATGGGTTCTACTTGAGCCAAAGGTTTCTAATGAAGGGTAAGCAAGTTTGTGTACCGAGTGGTTCGACTAGAGGACTACTCATCTAGGAAGCTCATGTTGGAGGCTTAGCTAGTTATTTTGGAGAAAATAAACAGATGAAATATTCAAAGAATACTTCTACTACCTTAGGATAATAAAGGATGTGCGACGAAGTCTTAAAAGGTATGAGGTATGTAAACATGTGAAAGGGATGAGAGAACCGTATGGAGAGTACATACCCCTACCCATACCTAAGCGCCCATAAACCGACCTAAGCATGGATTTCATGCTCCGCCTTCCCTAAACGCTAAGAAGACATGACTCAATTTGGTTATAGTCGATCGGTTCAGCAAGATCAGCCACTTTATTCCCTACCATAGAACTAATGATGTTTTATTTGTCACTAACCTCTTTTTGTACAAAATTGCATAGTTGCATGGACTACCAAAAAGTATTATGTTCGACCATGACTCAAAGTTCAAGAGTTTCTTTTGGAAAATTCTATGAAAGAAACTCGATACTAAGCTTATGTACAGTACTTCTTGCCACCCTAAGATAGATGGCCAGGCTGAGGTAGCAAATAGGATAGTCAACAACCTTTTGCAAGTAGCTGTTGGGAAGAACTTACATGATTAGGACCTATGCTTACTTGTCATTAAGTTCACTTACAACCAATCAGTTCACAGCTCAACAGGAAGGTTACCTTTTGAGGCCATCTATGGATTTAACTCGAATTTACTCTTGGATATGGCTATCAGCTTAGTCATTCAATAAGAAAGTCAATCTAACCTACAACGTACCCAGGAATTCCAAAAGTTACATTAAAAGGGTACCAAACAACTAGTACAGACTCTAGCCTAGTAAAAGGAGAAAGGAAGCCAAGGAAGGAAACAAGTGGTTTACAACCCTAGAGACCTTATCTGGGTCTACCTCAGTAAGGAATGTTTCGCTGGAAAGAGAACAAACAAGCTTTCCCCTAGATCAGACAAACCTTTTAAGATCCTTAAGCACATCAATGAAAATGCGTATGAACTTAAGTTGCCCAATGGATACAATGTATCTGCTACTTTTAATGTGGCTGACTAAACACCATATGTACTCAATGAAGAAGAGAGCTTAAATTTGAGGGCAAATCTTCAACAACCCTAAGGAACTGATGGACTGCTGACCACTAGTCCTCTCATCTGTTTATGCCTCCAAGACCTTTAAACACTCGCACAGAGAATTCTCTCTTATCAACCTGCCGATGACGAGAAACAGTACACAACAGAATGGTAGTTGAACTCCTTGAGAGCTCCTGGTGGGTATACCCTACTCTACTCTAACCTTCATGCCAACACCAACTTCTCCCTTCCCAAAAACTCTTTGCTGAGTGATGGGGACTCAAGCCCTACACACCAAGTCCTGCTTGCACCTTCAATTGTCGAAAGTTTCCTACCGAATGTTAAGACATAAGCTCTTGCTAATCGAGTACTTCTCTTTCAGCCTACCACTAATGCTTACAGTATTCCTTACTCATTTCGGCAACCTGGTGCCACCACATTACAGCTATTGCACCCAAAGATACCTTAGTACGAGACCATTGATGGGCTACCACCTATCCTTTTTACCTTATACTGTACTATTTTTCCATTTTGTCATTTGCCCTATTTAAACTAGATCACTTCATACAACCAGACGACTCAGGGAAAAAACCATAATATCACATTAGGTTTTAAGACGTTAATTCACCTATAAGCATAGTTGAAGGGTTTTGCCATGGCTGGAATGTCTAAGAAGAATAACTAGTTTACCATTTTAGTTAGGTGGCCCAAACCTTACCAAATTTCATTGTCCCCTAATAGAACAACTTCGCACTGTAAGATCAAGGTTAAACTTCACCTAAATTCAATATATGTTAACATTACTGTACTAGGTGACTTTAGATACCACTGATAGGCTAGGGCTTTAGAATTGATAGTTACATTATGAATTGGCGTTAGTTGATAAATTTTAAAATAGGGAAAATAAACAAAAGAAGCTTTCAACCTTTTGATGTTTACTAGGAGTTTTACACGAATACAAGCCCCTTTTCCAAAAAATAATATGGTAAAGGGCCCCTTACCATCACATGTGCCTTCACTTTTCATGATTTCTTACACTGAAGGTACATGCTCAATGAAAAAAATTTTAGCAATTGTGTATGAAGGAGCATGCACCTTCAGTGCATTTTGAAATACATTGAAGGCGCATGTGTCATGCCCTAAACAAAGCAGTAAAGAGCAATAGAACGATGTACACTACTTAGAAACTAGTGATCAATATTCATGTTATCTCTCCAGTTTCACCATAATGTACAAGGCTCTTTACATAAACTACTAGAGTGGGAAAATACATGCAACATTTATAAGCAAAGACAAGTGTACTTCATGATTCATATATTTACTTCAAATAAGTCTAACTGATGTAAAAATCTAACATCATTAGTACATATAATTAAATGGTTATAAGCGTATTTATCCTATATGTAAGTAAGTATTAAGGTACATATGGCCCAACTATATGTAAACTAGAGAGTGGTTCATCAAGAGATTTTATAAGCATATTAAGTCTATTAATATATAAATTATTTACATGTCTTTCATTTGTTGCCTCACCAAACTCCCGTCCCTTCCAAAAGTTGTTAAACAATATACTACCCAAGGTATAATGCGGCCTAGAGAAACCTAATAGGAACCTTGCAAAATACTGTAAGGGTGTAAGCTACATCTAGCTTAATGAGAATCATCTCATATTACTCACAAACAAGAACAAACAAGTTATCAAACGTATGAATACATGAACAAGCAAATAAATGCAACATCACATGTAGTCTACCAGAAACTACATGAAGATAAAGGTTTACGCTCCCTTTTGACCAAGGGCTGAAGGTTATAGTTCCACTAAATGCCTAAGCTAATCCAATTATTGTATATCTCTTAGTATGTATCTTTGGTTACTATACATCATTTATTCTTTTAAACACCACGGGAATAAACTCCCTTGCTATACATACCTCCAAATACATGCATGCCCACGACAACATAATGAACTCAGCTCATTTAATTACACTACCATCCTCATAGTCTACTTAGTTTGCAATTAAATGAGAGAACCTTGACTCAGGACATTCTTTAATTATGTGTGTGACAATAGGTGGCCATTTACATGCAACATGCCAAGCATGACATAATTTTATTTAAGTTCTGATATACTTATATCTATTTCTTTTAAGTGGTCAACCAATTCTAACAAATAGTCAGTTCGTATAGTACACGCAACAATCAATCTTTACTTCTCACTATCAATTAGGTTATTTTGTCATCACATAAACAGACAAAGAAACACACGCATAATCCCAATACTCCACACATCTAATTATTCTTTTCTTTTAAATGCAACTACTGTACAACTACAAACAAAGTAATAGTCATCAAGGTACTCACTCGTCCATTTGATTCAGTCAAAACAATCCTCAAAATATTCCAAAGATTCATCTACACCACCTATAGCATAATTAATCAATAGTAAAATAACTCTATCAATGACTCTAATTGTAAAATTCCTAAATTGTTCTTTTCTATTTGTATAGCTATATCCATATCTCACTTCCTTATATATATATATATATGTATGTATGGTGCAATTAGTTCATAATTAATAAATCCTCTTTTTGTATTATGCTCTTATTCATATTTTTAAAATGTAACACTTTAAAATTGATTATAATTTGATCAAATTAACTTCTTATTATTCAATAGAATTTTTCCTATTAATCCCTATAAGTGGTGCATGTAATGTAGTATTTTGTCACCTTGAAATTATTTTACTTATCTTATAATCTCTCATTTTTACTACATTTTTATATTATTAGTATGTTAGAATTATAATATGAATAATTTCCTAATCATTTTACCTTAACTATAATTAGAGCCTTAATCACTTCCTTAATAATTTTGACATATTTTAATCATGGAAGTCATGGTTTAAACACTAAGATTGTCTTGTATTATCTCTTAATCAAAGTTTAAAATTAATCAATCCCCTAAACCACATGTTAGCCAAAACCTTAAATACATATTTTATTATTTTGATCATCTTGTTATCCTTCTTTCGATATTAATCCTTTGAGATATCCTATATACATACTATGACACATGATTTAAAGTTCATAAAATAAGAGAAAACATGTACACTTCCATGTGTCATAGTATGTATATAAGATATCTCAAAGTTCATAAAATAAGAGGAAACATGTACTATTTACATATTGTACTAATTATACTATTATATTAGGATAATCAATAAGTATTAAATAATCATGTACATATAAACAATAGCATAGTGTCTTATGTACTAACTTATATGTAATCTAAAATCCTTTCTAAAGTATTATTTACATATACATTAACTTTAAGTAGGTGGTAATACTTACTAAGTTTAGATGACCTGGTTGAATCCTTGAAGTCTCCTAAATGGAAAATGAATGGGGAATGGATGGAGGGAAGTGACAGCAAGAAGAAAGAGGATTTAGGACTACAATGAAAGTAAAACACAAATGAAATGGAAGAAGGAAAGTTTGTTGGGAAAGTTACAAGAAACCAAAAAGTCAAAGCTTACATGTGAAGAGATTGATAGCTTAGAATGGAAGATGATTACTATCACTTCCTTAACAAGATTTGCATAATATTATTGACTTTGTCATTTCTTTATTTTTGCATATCCTTATGAAAAAGAGGGAAAATTGTTTCCATTGTTGTGTCTTTCTTATATTTTATTTTATTGATTTTAATTAACATATGACAAAAGTTGTGAATCTTCTCTTTATTCCTATTCACTTACTGCATGCATGTGGTGTTATCTTGCTCCATTATTTATCACCTTTGTCTTATATTCATCAATTCCAATTATTAATACTTATATCTATCAATTAGGATATCAACTCCTTTAGTAGTTTATAATTTTCACCATGTATAAGTAGTGAGCATTAATTAATATTTAATTCTACTTATAATCTTATGAATAGCCTACTTATTTTATCAACTTAAGATCTTCTATATAGTTTATTTAGAATTCTTATTCTATTACACTGTGAAAATTCAATTTATAAAACTTACTTGGTCTACTAAATTGAATTTTAATAAACTAAACTTCTATAATCTATTTCTAAATTTATAAGGATTACAACATACAATAGATGCACCTTAAATATACTCCATTTATATTGAAGATACATGTATTCTTTTATCACCCCCTACAAATCACACAAAATCGCCTTAATAATATAATTTCAAAATGAGCAATTTCTCATGACTTTTATCAAACACATTATGAGCATGCAAATAATAATACAATTTCAAAATGTATACTAACATTTTCATCGCAAAATCAACATAACTTATCTTCTCGACAACTAAATAGCCTTCATTTATACTTGGTATAACAAATTTGCATCAAATATGCACAAAATTGCAAAACCTAAGGTTAATGTATATATGGATAATGTAGGTTGTATGTGATGAATTTAAACAAAAAAAAAAAAAAAACAAGTAAAAGAGATGTAATGCAATGATTATTACCTATTTCGAATGATTGTTTAGCAAAAAAGTTTGAGGGGAAGTGAAATCTCTAGAACTCATGCTTGGTACATGTGTTTTATGAGTTCTATTTTTAGTGTTTTGAGCATTCTATCCTCTGTTGTGTTTGGTTGATATTTTTAAGTAATGGACATGGAAGGCACAATCATTACTTGATACACTACGTCTGCTTTTTGGTATGGTTTTTTAACAAAACTTTTTGCACTAAAGGTGCATGCTTCAATGTAAAAAATATTGGCAAGGGCCTTTTTTGGTATTATTTATCAGAAAGGGGGCCGTATTCATATAAAACTCGTTTACTAACCTAATTATTAATTTTTCTATTTGAACTCCTCATAAATATAGGCACTTTATGTCATGAGTACTTTGCATTAGTCATTCTGTGTAGGAACTTAGATGATGCCTCCTTTTGCAAGTAAGATATATAATTTAGGCAATATCTCAATTCACTTAAAGTTTTTTTTAATTTCAATCATGGTTAGTTAGTAAACCTCATTCTCAAGAATTGAAAAACTGAAGGTGCAGAAGCATGAAAATAACAAATTTTGGCATTTGAATAGAAAAATGAACATCAAAACCAATAAGAAATAAGAAGGACCAAATAGATGTTCTTACTGATCCTAGTGTAAGGGAGAAAAAAAAACGTGATCAAAATAAAAGAATTACTACTACTACTATAATCCTTTTTGAAAATGATTATTTAATTAAACATAATTTATTGATAAAATTAATAGAGTTGACATAAGTTTGTTTAGAAAAAAAAAAAAAAAGGTTAATGCAAGTTTTTTTTTATATATTATGGAAAATGAGAATATGATACTTCTCACCTTCTAACAAACCACATAATAATGTTTAGAGAGAAGCTTTTCTTATAACCCAATGTATGGATATTATTGATGGGCAATTTTCAACTATAGGCTCCTAAGGCCCATTCCAACCTATATAGGCATTGGGCCAACTTGTCTTGGCCTATGATTGACTCATAGAGTCCAACTCTTGGCCTTAGATGATCTTTACTGTTGACAATGGGTCTTTACCCCATTATTCGGATGATCAACACTATGTCAACCAATTCTAAGTGAGTCAAGAATTAGCTAAGGATATTGTCATTGGCTTAGTGTTGTTGCAACCGACCATTTGGTTAATGCCACTAGATCGGCAATTTAGCTACCAACCTCTTGTTGAAGCTTCTATAGATCAATATTACCCTATCCCTAATACCACTTGAGGCCCAATTGCTAAGGCCTAATCTACGAAGGTTCAAATATTCAAATGTAAGCTTGAATTGTTTAACATTTTTCCAGATAGCAACTGTGCAACCACCTACTTCTCTCTAGGGTTTACACAATGCTAAATTTAAAAGAGACAATATATGATGGGAATTAGCCTCCAACTATATCCAAGCCGAGACAGACCTGTTTGGAGCTAGGGCTGAGCAAAAGCCAAAAGGATGAAAGGAAGGAAGATAAACACTTAACATCAAGTCTGTCGTCAGCTAAGGTGCCGAGATACCATAAGGTCGAGTACTCGAGACCAAAGAACCACTCAACACAACATCGAAAGACTTGTGCTGACAGATTCTAGAACTTGGCAATTATGAGCCGATCTTTCTAGTATCTTGGCTAAACACTGGAAGACTTTGGAGACTCCTTCCTGAATCCATACATCCAACTACCAACCTCGTCCGGTTCAAATACTACTCTTTTAAGGACATGTCAAGTGACTGCATGCCGACTCCCCTTATAAAACACACAGTTTTGTATTCTTGTACACGTTTTTCCTTTATTTTATTTATGGGCCCAATTCTTTAAGATTTAAGGCCTCGTACATTATTGACAGTTTTGCTACTAGGGTTTAGGACTTACTATAAATAGCAACATCTATAAACATCAAATATATAGAGACATAGACGTCAATATACAAAATCAAACAGAAGAGTATACTCCTACAATTAGAATCTTTTCCTTTTTGAGCAAGGTTACTCTTAAGCTAGCATTTACCGGATTATTGAGTATAGATTAAAGTCTTTAATCTCTCCTGCGTTCTTATCGATCTTGACCTTGAGATTGTGGTCAACCCCTTCATTTGAATTAGTTAGTGAGTTGCATCTAACCTTCACTTGAATCCCAAGCAACATTTAGTGTTCGTGAGTTGCATCAAGCCCTATTTCAAGCTCAAACCCTTGATTGTGCTTGTATCTTAGTGCATGATATCTATTTACATTCACAGTCAAAACCAACCATCTCATTTCCCATCCGTCAAACCCATTCTGACCTTATTTCGAGATCTGTTGCTGTTTCTTCGATCCTTATCATCTTGCTATCAGAGCTTTGGGGAGACACACGTGTTAGTGTTCTTCAAAGTTTAAATTCACGGTTTATACCTCCCTATTAATCATTGTTCTATAGTGTAGTGTGCAATTCATAGTAGTTGTATGTTAGTAGTGGTAACTGCAGAAGCTAAGTAGTGGTTGTTTTTAAGTTACTACGATTGTGTTTTGTTGTTTGTTCGATTTTCTAGGAAATTATTATATGGACAAGAATATCGAAGGATAGTGTCAACAACACTAGTGATAGTCCTTGCGGAAGCTTGAAGCAACGTGTTGACAACTTAGAATATTAGATCCAAAATCTCACCGATTCTATCCAGGAGCTTATTAGTTTAGTAAGAGGTGGCAGATGTAATGGCCAAGATTAAAGAAGATGTCTATGCCAAAAATCTTGATGGAGGTAGCCATATCAACATCATTTCTACCAAGTTAGTAGAAAAGATGAAATTGCCGACCTACCCACACCCTCAACCTTATGGATTGAAATGGTTTAATGATAAGGGTATGGTCTATGTGCATAAAAGAGCCCAAATCGTATTCAAGACAGGGTCGTATGAGGATGAGATCGACTTCAACGTAGTACCTATGAATGCCGTGAATCTACTTCTTGTCGGCTATGGGAATTTGATCGGAAAGTGATCTATAATGGGTTCCTCAACACTTACACTATTTAGAAGGATGGGAAGAGCTATCTCTTAACCCCAATGAGCATTAAGGAAATCTAGAGACACTCAGTACCCATGATAAAGCGAAAAGGGAGAAGGAGCTTATTTGGCATTCTAGCCCATGTTTAACACTTAATGTCAAAGACGACTTCCTTTCAAACCTACAATAATGATGGGAATTAGCCTCCAACTATGTCCAAGCCAAAGCAAACCTATCCGAAGCCAAAGCCTATCAACGCTTGCCAAGGCCAAGCAAAAGCCAAAATAACAAAAGAAAGGAAGATAAACACTTCACATCAAGTTTGTCATTAGTCGAGGTGCCAAGATACCGCAAAGCTGAGTACTTAAGACCAAAGAGCCACTCGGCACAACATTGAGAGACTTATGCCTACTGATTCTAGAACTCGATTATTATGGGCCGACCTTTCGGTATCTCGACCAAATATTGCAAGACTTTGAGGACTCCTTTCCGAACCCGCACATCCAACTGCCAACCTCGTCCGATTCAGATACTACTCTTTCAAGGATATGCCAAGTGACTACATGCCGACTCTCCTTATAAAACGCACAATTTTGTATTCTTATACATGTTTTTTCTTTATTTTATTTATAGGCCCAATTCTTTAGGGTTTAAGGCCTTGTACATTATTTACAGTTTTACCACTAAAGTTTAGGACTTGCTATAAATAGCAACATCTATAAACATCAGAGATATGGAGACATAGACGTCAACATACGAATCAGATAGAAAAGTATATTTCTATGATTGGAATCTTTTCCTTTTTGAGCAAAGCTACTCTTAAGCTAGCATTTGCTAGATTATCGAGTATAGATTAAAGTCTTTAATCTTTCCCACGTTCTTATCGATCTTAACCTTAAGATTGCGGCCAACCCCTTCATTTGAACCAATTAGTGAGTTGCATCTAACCTTCATTTGAATCCCGAGCAATATTTAGTGTTCATGAGTTGTATCGAACCCTATTTCGAGCTCAAACACTTGTTATGTTTGTGTCTTGGTGCATAATATCCATTCACATTCACCGTCAAAACCAACCATCTCACTTCCCATCTATTAAACTTATTCGACCTATTTTGACCCTGTTTCAAGATCTACTGCTTTTTCTTCGATCCGTATCAGTATACAACCAACAGTTCAAATGCTACTACTATGGTCACTAGAAAGAAGCCTATAAATAAGGGAACCTATCCTTTGTAAGAACTCTTTATGCACTCTGCTCACTGAATTCTCTATTTCTCTTAAAACAACTTAAACACTCTTCTAACATCATTATCAAAGTGGCTACGCTAGATTTCCCTAGTAACCCTAAAGCCTCATCCTTGATCATTTTGTAAATTTCAAACTCACATCCAAGATTTGACAATAACATTCTGGTGCCTTCTTTGTTAAAATCTAATAGGGTAACCAAGACTCATTTAACTAAAAGTGCTAGTGGTACTACCACCTCCTACCACCATTTGGGGGAATTGGGAGGCACCATTCATGTAATGATCGACTTGCTAAATTGGAGCAGCTATGTGCTAACTTAGTGAAAGAAAATCAAGAATTAGCGAAGAAAAATGATGAGATTCTTAATCCAAACGAGCGAATATATTACTGAACCAAAATCATAGGCAAGATGCAAATAGTATGGAGAATCTAGATGATTCTGTCTATTCACCTAAGGAAAAGGATAAGCTCCTAGTATAAAAAGAACCAAAAAGTGAAAAGCTCCATAGCAAGCACTTCACATAGACCCATTGCATGTTAATGCTCTCACTTCTACAAGTAAATAGTTTGTCTTAAAGAAAGACTCATTCGTCCTAGAAATTTTAAAGCAAGTTATTCTATAGCATATTAAGCTCCTATAATTTAAGACATATGATGGGACAAAAGACACAAAAGATTACTTAGAGTATTATGACACTTTAGCTAAGTTGTACAGCCTTAGTGATGCTATTGCATATCCATCCTTCCCATCATCACAAAGGAATGCAGCAAGCACAAGGTTTAAACATCTGAGCCTAACACCATTACCTATTTTCACGATCTAGCAAAAGTATTCTTGCAACAATTCCATGTTAGTAAACTCCCAGTGGAGGACCCTTGTATCCTAATACAATTGATGAGGTTTAAATTGGTTATATTTTATTTGGTGATTTTTCATAATTTTCCTTTGAATTTTGAGTTTATTTTTAAAAAATGATACATAGTTGAGTAAAATCTTGTTTTCTAGGTTATAGAACGATCTACGTGAGAAAATGAGAAGATAGAAATAAGTTTCACTCAATTCTAAGCTAAAATAAGCAAATTATAAAGGTTTGAAGATCAATGCATCCAAACGATATGACTATGTCATTTATAGGCAATTTTGGAGCAATTTTTCAATAATCATAGCCAGTTACACAACCAAAGGATACTACCATGTCCTTAGTTGTGTCATTACCAGTTTTGGAAAAAAAAAAAAAGATGCAAAGGAATGGCAATGAGTTACACAACCATGGGATATGGTTGTGTCCCTAGTCGTGTCATTTGCATTAACCCTTATTTTTCCGCTTCCTATATAAAGCTTCTTTAGGGTTTTTTAAAGGGGACTTTTAGCTGGCCTTTAGAGAGTTTTTCAAGCCAAAAACACTCAAGATAGCAAGGGCCATCAAAACTTGATGAATCAATCTATATTAGATTTCATGATTTTCTATTCTACTTTTCTTTATTCTTTAATGCAAGATTGCTACTTTATGATGTGTAAAGAGTAGATCTTTGGTATCTAAGTCTTGTACAATCTAAATCTATTCATGTGACATGGATTTTTATTAGATTTAATTAATTCTTTATTTTTTTCTTGATTCAACTATGTATACTTCCTAATTTAGATTGCTATTTTTGCGAGTAATGATCTTGAATTTGATATCTTATAATAGAATCGAGAGATTTCTTATAAGATTAAATCTATGCATAATTAATGAAGATTATTACAAGATTAGAGATAATTTGCATGATCTTTCCAGAACTTAATTTGCATTATAGAGAATTTGTTGTGTAATAATACGATCATAGGTCATGCTATTGAGAAAAGATTATAATAGATAATTTCAATATTAGGGTTAATTGGCTTAAGAAAGTAAATAACTTGAGTAGAGAATTCTCCCAATCAAGTAAAATTAAAGAATAAATAAGATTATCTTTAAGGGAAATCACATGTTAGATCTAGGGAAGTAAAGATCTAAATACGGTTTATGAATTTTGAAGTAGTTTATAATTTTATTACTTTCTTGATTTAGTCCATGAATAATTCTTATTTAGTGATAATCTATTAATTGTTGCAATTAATTTTAGATTCTTTAAATTCTCAAACTTGAATTTATAGGTTAAATAATAAAGATCCAATAAGTATTAGTAGTCAAAGTTCCTGAAGGATCAATACTTAGATTTAATTTGCTTATTACGATTTGATAGGTGAGTTTACCTAACTTAAGTTTTTAGCGCCATTACCAAGGACTTTTGATACTAAGAAAGCTAGTGGATTTATTAGTCTAACCTTTTTTTTTTTTTAAATTTCTTGATTTCTTTCCTTTTTCTTGAATTCTATTATTTTCTTGGTGTGTTCTTAACTAAATTTTATGTTCTCTTTAGTATAGTATATGACAAGAAGCCCATCAAAAGATTTGATTGATATCAATCCTAAGATTGAGAGGATAGCTTTACACAATTTGAGGCAATTAACAATTAAAGAAACAATGGAGACATTTAATCAAGGATCTCTTATTAGGTTGAAAGACAAAGTTAAGTTGGTAAAGGGTAAGGTAAAGGATCTAGAGGTAGAGCAAGAATCTGATTAAGAAAGCTTACCTGAAGACATCATGGCTAATAAGATGGAACAAAACTAGACCATGTTAGACTACTCCCAACTGTCATTGATGGGTACCTAGTCTTGCATTAACCGACCAGTTGTTGCAACCAATAACTTCAAGATCAAGCTGAATATTATTCAGATGGTGCAGTAATTTATACAACTTGATAGCCTCCAAGATGAAGACCCTAATGCACATATTTCTAGCTTTTTGGAAATATGTGATACCTTCGAGTTTAATGGGTCAACTAATGATGCTATCCAACTGTACCTCTTCCCATTTTCTTTATGCAGTCAAGCTAAGCAATGGTTAAATTCCTTAGCAAGGAACTCAATCACAACCTAAAATAAATTAGCTTAAAAATTCTTAAAGAAGTATTTTTTTGCTTGTGAAAACTACAAAGCTTAGAGCCAACGTTTCGTCTTTTGCCTAGATAAAGGTTGAGACCCTATACAACACATGAAAGCTCTTTAAGGACTTACTAAGCTGGTGTCTACACTACAACCTCCCTCTTCAGATTGGAATGCAAACCTTCTACAATAGTCTCAACCCCTCTACAAGGCAAATGGTAAGCGTAGCAACTAGAGGTATACTCAATACTAAGACACCTAAAGAAGTCTAGGCTTTCATAGAAGGTATGGCCATGAATAATTATCAGTATGAGAACCCTAAGGGGAAGCAAAAAATCGCAAGTGTATTTAAGTTCAACATTGTATAGTTTCTAGCCACTCAAATGGAGATGTTGAGTAAGAAAACCAAATCCCTCTTAATGGGTTCGCAACAATCACAATTCAAACCCAATAACTTTAACCAAGAGGGGATTGTAGGCAATCAGGAAATAGGACAAGTTGATTTTCTAGGAAAACCTACAAGACCCCAATATAATCCTTATAACAATATTTACAACCTAGGGTAGAGATTACCTTAACTTTTCATAGGGATGTCAAAATCAAGGTTAAGGTCAATAGTAGTAGGCAAGGAATCAGCCTCAACAAAGATCAAACTTACCTCTACTTGGATTTCAACAACCTATAGCATCCCCACCTACTCTAGAGAAGAAGTTGGAAAGCTTCTTGGAAAAATACATTCAATCTAAAGAGGATCAAATGCAATAAACAAAGGCCTCTTTAAGGAACTAAGAAGCCTCCACCCACAACTTGGAGAATTAGATTGGCCAGATTGCTAAGATTTTAAATAAGAGACAGCAAAGATTGTTATTTAGGAACACTAAACCAAATCCCAAAGAAAAAGTCTAGGCAATGATTCTCCAAAGTGGAAGAAACTTGCAAGTTAAAAATAAGAAGGATGAGAAGAAAGTATCTGATGAATCCACTATAGTACAAGAGGAAAAGAACCCAGATTAGCCTAGAGTCAAGGAATATTGACCTCCAATTCCTTATCCTCGATGCTTGAAACAAGAGCACAATGATCAACAATTTGGCAAATTTCTTAACCTTTTTAAATAGTTACATATAAACTTGCCACTCATTGATGCTATTTCACAAATGCCAAAATACACCAAGTTGTTGAAGGATTTGCTATCAAACAATAGGAAGCTAAAAGAGATCTCAACAATGACATTTAGCAAGGAATGCTTTACCATTTATAGAAAAAGCTGCTAAAGAAGCTTAAGGATTGAGGGAGTTTTACTATTCCTTGTATTTTTGGAAATTTTCTTGTTGATAAAGCTTTAGCAAATTTAGGGGTTAACATCAATCTTATGCCATATAAGCTATTTAAAAGGTTAGGGTTATGTGAGCCTAAGTCCACATGAATGAGTCTCCAACTAGCAATTAGGTCTGTTATCTACCCTAAAGGAATTATTGCAGATGTTTTAGTCCAGGTTGACAAATTTTATCTTCCCAGTAGATTTTGTTATCTTAGATATGGACAAGGATCGTGACATACACCTTATATTAGGATGTCCCTTTTTAGCGACTACTCAAGTTGTTATTGATGTTAGTGAAGGGAAACTAATATTGAGGGTAGAAGATGAAAAGATAATTTTTTAAGGTTTCTAAAGCCATGAGTAAATCTACTGAGTTCCATGACACTTGTTATTGTTTAGATGCTACTGACTCTATTGTTTCTAACTATTTGCAAGAGATATTGACAAGGGATTCATTAGAGATATGCTTGTCAAAAGGAGAAGAAGAAGTAAACGACCTTGAATGCAAAAAAGTAGTCACACAACTAGAGGTGACTAAATCTGCTAAAGAAAGTGTAGGATTTGAACAGATTAAGAGGGAAAAGGAGACAAGGTTGAAGCCTCTAATCGAAGACCCACCGTTACTTGAGTTGAAGCTATTGCCAAATTACTTAGAATATGCTTTATGAGAGAAAGATTCGAAGTTACCGATGACAATCACCTCAGATCTGTGAGAAGATTAGAAGGATAGACTTTTGGAAGTTTTATGGAAGCATAAGAAGGCATTAGCATGGAAAATTTCAAACATAAAGGGGATAAGTCCCTCTTTTTGCACCCACAAAATTTTGATGGAGGAGAATCATAGACCAATGGTGTAACCCCAATGACAGCTTAAGCTAAACATGAAAGAAGTGGTTAAAGCAAAGGTAATTAAGTTACTAGATGCAGGGATGATATATCCCATATCTGATAGTACATAGGTAAGTCCAGTTCAAGAAATCCTAAAGAAGGGTGGCACGATAATCATTCCTAATGAGAAGAATGAGATAATTCCTATGAGGACAGTGATTAGGTGGTATGTATGCATCAACTACAAAAAGCTAAATGCTACATGAAAAGACCATTTTCCCCTTCCATTTGTGGATCAAATGCTTGAGAGACTAGCTGGGTACATGTATTATTGTCTCTTAGACGGTCTATCAAGATATTTCCAAATACTAATTGTAGTAGAAGATCAATAAAAGACCACATTTACATGCCCATATAGCACATTCTCTTATAGGCGAATGCCATACTACCTTTGCAAAGCACTAACCACTTTTCAGAGATGCATGATGGCCATTTTTAAAGACTTAGTCAAGGATATTATGGAAGTTTTCATGGATATTTTTTCGGTGTTCAAGGACTCATTCGAGCATTGCTTACAAAATTTAAAGAAGGTTCTAATAAGGTGTGAAGAAACCAACTTGGTTCTTGACTAGGAAAAATGCCACTTCATGGTTCAAGAAGGCATTATTCTTAGGCACAAATTTTCATGAAAGGGTATTGAGGTAGATAATGCGAAGATTAATATAATTGCCAAGCCACCACCCCCAACTTTAGTGAAGACAATCAGAAGTTTTCTTAGACAAGCAGGATTTTATGGGCAATTTATCAAAGACTTCCCTAAGATCACTAAACCATTAACTCAATTGCTAAAGAAGGATATGCCCTTTTAATTTTCCTAGGAATGCATGGATGCATTCAATACCTTTAAGGACAAGATCACTAATGCTCCAATAATGGTGGATCCTAATTGGAACCTACAATTTGAGTTAATGTGCAATGCCAGCGACTATGTGGTGGGAATCGTCCTAGGTCAAAGAAAGGATAAATACTTCTGACCTATTTACTACATCGGCAATACTTTAACTGAAGCTTAGGAAAATTATACAACAATTGAAAAAGAATTGCTAACTGTTGTATTTGCTTTAAATAAATACTATTCTTATTTAATATAATATAGAGTAATCATATATATTGACCACTCTACTCTTAAGTACTTATTGACCAAGACGGACGCCAAGTCATGCTTAATCAAGTGGATCTTACTCTTTTAGGAGTTTGATAAAGAGATCCAAGACAAGAAGGATGTAGAAAACTTAGTGATAGATCACTTGTCAAGGTTAGAGAACTTAAATCTAGAAAAGTTAATGGAGCATGAGATTAATGATGAGTTTGTTGAAGAATAGCTATATGCTATCAATAAGATAATTGATTTTGACATTCCATGGTTTGCTAGCTTTGCAAATTATTTAGTTCCCAAAATTCTTCCTAAGGGACTTCTACATTGGTAGAAGAAGAAATTCTTCTCTAATCTAAAATACTACTTTTGGGAAGATGATGAACTACTAACCATCAGTCCCATTACTTACGTATGGCTCCAAGGCCTCCAATCCCTCTCCTAAAGAATCCTCTCTTGGCAACATGTTGATGACGAGAAACTTTATACCAAACAAAGGTGGTTGAACTCCCTGAGCTCCCTAAATTGTCATACGTTGATCTTTACACTCAATTGTAATGATGCCGACTATTCCTTTACCCAAGACCCTATGCCAAGTAATCCGACCAAATGCTGCCGAGAGGTTCTTGTTGAGTAACAAGAGACTTACTTACTGGCTAAGTAGTTTTCTCTCGACCTGTTACCATTTCTCTTGTCACCCTCTTCTCATCTCGGCTTCTTTATTACCGCAACATCTTAGTCCCACTTGCCTACTGTGTTTAGAGAATCTTTATATAGGACCAATGTTGTACCACCACCTATCTACCTCGTTTGACATTATAATTCTTTTCCATTTTTATCTTTTGTCCTTTTTTCCCTTTTTCATATGTACTAAAAATCCCCCTTTTGTATATACTTTCTTGTAATTTCTTTAATTATAATGTTGTCATAGGGACTTACTATAAATAGTCCCTTTCTCTTATAAGCCGTAGATAACTTGATAAATAGATACTAAATATTTTGTTCTTATGAGACAATCCTCTCCAAGTCCATTTTTCATACACTCTTGTCTAATCTTGCCAAGTAGCTTAAGATTAGTGACAGGTAGACCTTGACATCAACTTATGCATCATATAAGTGAGGTGTCAAGTCATGTTATATTTGTTGATGAGTTACATCCTCTCAGTAGCCTTACATTAGCTACTCTAGTTCGTCTGTAGACCATTTCCCTCTATTTTTTTATTCAATATTTCAGAGAACCCATTCAATTTAAGTTTGCTATGGTAAGTCCTAGTAATAACTAAGCTTCTAGGCACACCATATAATCTTGGTATCAAAGCTTGAGGTTGAGACCAAGAGTTGTGTAGTGATAGTCCATTTGTTCTTTAAGATATTGTGTATTGTAGGCATCCATATGAAGTGTATTTTTTGAAGCTTTATGTTGAGAATGTCAAATCCTAGTGTACAGGGAGAGGTTAAAGATGCCGAAAGTGATTCTCATGGTCATGATCGAGTTACCTAACAAACACCATGTACTATTGATAAGCAAATACAAGATCTTGTTGCTATAGTAGCTAACATAGCTATCTTAGTAAACACAGTCTTAGAGACTAAACTGCGTAAGAGAGTTACTGAGCAATGAGAGATGGGCTGAGGAGGTAGATGAACAAGCAAGCTCTAGAAGCCTTTCCAGTGAACTAAGCACCACTGCGACATGTCGATGGAGTCTTGAGTAAAAGGTTAAAGTTAGACGAAGTGGAAGAGTACGAAGAAGGAGAAGACCTATATGATGGGATTGATGAGCATGAGTTCAGAGTGCCAAGAGGCACCAAACATCATAAGGTATAGATTCTGAGCTTCAACAAATCTAGTAGTGCTGATGAGTACCTGAACTACAAAGAGAAGATTGAAAAGATATTCAACTTCTACGATTATGAAGATGTTGTCCGCATTAGAGTGGCCGCATTAGAATTCTCTGAAAATGTGGCAATTTGGTGGAAGAAGCTATAGAACGTTCACCTGAGGACCCGATACGAGATCCGAACATAGAATGAGAGTAAGAGAGTTTTGAGAAGTAGGTTCATTCCCGAACACTACGAACAAGACACTTTTCAATCACTCTAAGATTTGAGGCAAGGTAATAGATCTGTAGAAGGCTATGTTTGAGAGTTTTGGTTGCTTATGATATGATGCAATGTCAACGAGCTTGAGACTTGAACTATAACACGATCCATCTCTAGACTACGGGCTAAGATTGGTAACATCGTAGAACTATAGAACCTCACAACTCTAGATGAAACCATCCGTGTAAACTAAAGAATTAAAAGGCAACAGTAGAACCAAGTTAGTCGGATGCTAAGTGACCGAACACTGATGCCGCATAGGAGTGGCTTATCGAGCTGACCAAGGAATGACAAAGCATCAAACGGTTCTGAAGTAGAATGCCAAGGTTACATGCCGAGCCGACTAGACGAAGGCTGAGGTAAGAGCAAGACCGAGAAGCCTAAGATCTAAAGAGACCAAAGTCGGAGTTCAAGAAGGAAAACCCAAGAAATCAAATGTTTTAAGTTCCTTAGCTATGGACACATGGCTAATCAATGTTCAAACCACCGAGTCATAACCATAAAGGGAGATAAGCACTAATTTAAAGTAGAAAGTATGAGTGAAGGAAAAGAAGAAGTGGTAACCGATCAAATCCTAGAAGAATTTCAAGAAGACCCCAATGCCAAGATACCTCTTGAAGGTAGAGCTGAATATTGCTTTTTTGTTCAATGCTCTCTCAATGCTTTTGTGGCTAACGAGAATGAACAAAGAGAGAACCTCTTTCATACAAATTGCTAGGTGAATGGCAAACTATGCGTCATGATCATTGACAGAGGGAGTTATACGAACATCATCGTGTAAGGGGTAATTAAGGCTATGAAATTGCCAACCTTTCCATACCCCAATCCATACAAAATTCACTAGCTGAACAAGAAAGGAGGACTAAACATTGCTGAGCAAGTTAAAGTACCGATTACCATTGGTAATAGGTACAGGGATGAAGTGCTGTATGATGTCCTCCCAATGTATGCTTCTCACATATTACTTAACTGATCATGGCTATTTGATTTAAGAGTGTTATACGATAGGTATAGAAACACCTACATATTCCAAAAGGATAGGAAGAAAATAGCCTAGGAAAAGGTTGCTAAATCTCTACAACGGAAGTCTATGGTGATTTCTTGAGCTCAACTAAGGTACAACAGCTGCTTCAAGACTTTGCTAACCTATTCCTTATCGAGATGCCAAAAGGTTTACCTCCCTTAAGAGGTATTGAGCATGGCATTGACCTCTAACTAGGAGCTACCTTGCCAAACCGACCCACTTACAAGCTCAATCTAGAGTAGGCAACTAAACTGAAGAAATGAGTAGATGAGTTGAAGGATCGCGAATATGTCCATAAGAGCATGAGTCCTTGTATCGTACCTACTTAACTTGTGCCGAAAAAGGATGAAACATGGCGAATGTACATTGATAACTGGGCTATGAATAAGATCACTATCAAATACCGATACCCAATCCCACGGCTTGATGATATGCTTGACGAGTTTTACGACACCTGCATCTTCTAAGATTGACCTGAAGAATAGCTACAACCAAATACGAATGAGACCTAAAGATGAATGGAAGACTACCTTCAAGACAAGGGATGGTCTATTCGAATGGTTGGTGACGCCATTTGGACGAACTAATGTACCAAGTACATTTATGTGGTTGATGAATCATGTACTAAGATCGTTGATCGGCAAATGCGTTGTAGTTTATTTTGATGATATTCTAGTCTATAGTACCAACCTCCTCATTCATGTTAAACATTTGAGATTGGTGTTTAACATACTCCAAGCCAAGAAATTATTTGATAACCTGAAGAAATGCTCATTCTAGTAAAGCGAGGTTGTGTTCCTTAAATATGTCATTTCAAGGAAGGGAGTTAGAGTTAATGAGGAAAAAGTCAAAGCTATTAATGAGTGTCCTATGCCAACCAGTGCTGTCGAGGTCAGGAGCTTCCATGGACTAGCCTTGTTCTATTAAAGATTTATTCGAAACTTCAATTCCATAACCACACCATTGACTAAATTGACTAAGAAGACCGTTGAGTTTAGATGGACAAAAAAGGCTCAGAGGAGCTTTAAAGATGTAAAGACTAAACTGACATCTACCCTAGTATTCATCCTACCAAATTTCAAGAAGGTTTTTGAGGTTGAATGTGATGCATCTGGTGTCGACATTGGTGTTGTCCTTATACAAGAGCGTCAACCCATTGCCTACTTCAATGAAAAACTCCGAGGTGCTACCTTGAATTACTCAACCTACAACAAGGAGTTCTATGCCCTTGTCTGAACACTCTAGAACTAGCAGCATTATTTGTTGCTGAGAGAATTCATCATTTATTCAGATCATGAATCTCTTAAGCATATTCACGAGCAACAGAAGCTTTCTCGACATCACACCAAGTAGGTCAAGTTCTTGGAGACCGTTTGCTATGTCATTAGATATAAAGGGAGCACCAACACAGTAGCTAATGCACTTTCTTGCCGTAATACCCTCATCACAACGTTGCAAGCTAAGGTGCTTGGATTCAGCACTTTACCTGATCGGTATGAGTGTGAGCCACATTTTGGAACCTTGGTAGCCAAGTGCAATGCTATGGAAGGGTTCTACTTGAGTGAGGGGTTCTTGATGAAGGGTAAGCAGATTTTTGTGCCGAATGGTTCTACAAGGGAGCTATTGGTTCAAGAAGCTCATGCCGGGAGTCTGGCCGACCATTTTGGGGAAAAGAGGATGACTGAGATATTAAAGGAGCATTTTTATTGGCTAGGGATGATGAAGGATGTGCACCAAATATTTGAGAGGTATAAGGATCTTAAGGTGCATTAATGATAATGCTTATGAGATTGAGCTACCCAAAGATTTCGGCATGTCTACCACATTCAACGTCGCCAATCTGACTCCCTATGTGCCCGATGATGACAAAGACCAAGATTTGAGGGCAAATCTTCAGCAACCCTAAGGAACTGATGAACTACCAACCATCGGTCCCATTACTCGTACACAACTCCAAGGCCTCCAATCCCTCTCCCAAAGAATCCTCTCTCAGTAACCTATTGATGATAAGAAACTTTATACTGAAGAAAGGTAGCTGAACTCCTTGAGCTCCCCACATTGTCATACGTTGATTTATACACTTAGTTGTGATGATGACAACCATTCCCTTACCCAAGACCTTATGTCGAGTAATCCAACCAACTGCTGCCGAAAGGTTCTTGCCAATTGACGAGAGACTTACTTATCGGCCAAGTAGTTTTCTCTCGACCTATTACAATTTCTTTGATCACCCCCTTGCCTATTGTGTTCAAAGAATCTTTATATGAAACCAATGTTACTCCACTACCTGTCCACCTCATCTAACATTATACTACTTTTCTATTTTTGTCTTTTGTCCTTTTTGCCCTTTTTCGTATGTACTAGGAATCCCCCTTTTGTATATACTTTCTTATACTTTTTTGTAATTTCTTTATTTGTAATGTTACCCTAGGGACTTACTATAAATAGTCCCTTTTATCTTGTAAGCCATAGATCACTTGATAAATAGAATTAAATATTCTGTTCTTATGAGATAACCCTCTCCAAGTTCATTTTTCATACACTCTTATCTAACCTTGCCAAGTAGCTCAAGATTAAAAGCAGGTGGACCTTAACATTAACTTATGCATCATATCAAGTGAGGCGTCAAGTCATGTTGTGTTCGTTGATGAGTCACATCCTCCGAACAACCTTCGTTAGCTACTCCAGTTCATCCGTGGACCATTTCCCTCTATCTTTTCTTCGATATTTCGAAAGACCCATTTAGTTCAAGTTTCCTACGGTAAATCTTAATTATAACTAAGCTCCTAGGCACACAAGAAGCCCTTATCTTTTTCGAGTATATGCAAATCACATCATTAAAGTTGTGTTTCACACCTCAAAGGATAGTAAATACATGAGCATTGCTACGTAAGGCCAGTTAGAGGACATCACAGTGCCAACTGTATAGCTCAAAGAGTTTTAAAGGCATCATTTTATTGGCTTACTATCTTTATAGATGCTTAGAAGTTTGTTAAGCTTTGTGAAAGCTATCAAAAGTCGGGAAATATCTCTCGAAAGGATGAGAAGCCCTAAAACCCATCTTAGTATGTGAAATTTTTTATGTGTAGGGTATGACTTTATGGGCCCATTCCCAAACTCAAATGGGAACAAATATATTTGAGTGACTATTGATTATGTTTTCAAGTGGGTTGAGGCCCAGGCCTTGCCCACTAATGATGCTAAGGTAGTTACTAAATTCTTAAAAAAAAAAAGAAAAAATCTTTTCCAGTTTGGTACACTTAAAGCGATAATTAGTGATTGGGGTAAACACTTTTGTAATACTTAGTTCGATAAAGTGTTAAAGCATTACAATGTAACTAATAGGATAGCGACCTCGTATCATCCACAAACAAGTGGCCAAGTAGAGGTAGCCAATAGGGACCTAAAGAGAATTTTAGATTAAACAAAAGAGCATCATAGGAAAGATTGGTCAAGTAAATTACATAATGCTCTCTAAGCCTATAGAACAGCTTATAAAATACTAATTGCAACCACTTCATATAGAATTGTATATGGAAAAGCATGTCATTGCCCAGTGGAGATCAAACACAAAGTTTTTTGGGCTATTAAAACTGTTAACCAAGATTTTGAGCTTTCAAGTAATCATAGGAAACTCTAGCAAAACAAGCTTAGTGAACAGCGTGACTTAGCCTATGAGAATTCCTGACTTTACAAAGAGCAAACTAAGAGATATCATGATCAATGAATAAAGGAAGACATGTCACATCCCGACATAGCACAGGATGTCGCATCACATAAGAATACCTATTTATATTCAATAAAAGTTCTATTTATAACAATAGAGTACTATAATAAAGCTCACCTTTACACTTATTTATACAAAAGAGTACATCCGGCAAACTTAACCAAACCTAAAACACAGTGCTTTTTTTTTTTCATACATACAGATCCTTCATGGAACTAAGATCAAAATACAGCAATGCTTGTTCAAAAGTGGCTAACTCTGCTCTACGCACTCTCAAAAGACTTTTCCCCCGACTAATGTTGGTGCCTAATCAATTCTCTTCATAACCTGAAGATGTACAAGTATCCTCTCAGCTCTTGATGAGCTAAGTAAAAGTAGATAAAATAAAGCATAAAACAAGCATAATACACATTCACAAAGATCAATACCATAGAACATTCAATTTCATAACCCGAGTTATCAATACAAACTATCTATGTAGGGAATTCGTACTATGCTTATCCACATAACATGCATCGATACCAATATTCTATGCTTTTCCAATTCCTCATCTGGTTAATCAACATACCTGGGCATCTAGATACAACATCTAGGAACCGAGGGCAATAAGAAGCCGCTTAGGAGTAGGAACCCAACTCAATAAAACAAAAACCAACCACTGTGGTTTGAAAATCTAGCACATAGTTGGCCTAGTTGAAACCACACATCATAGCTAAAATAAGTTGAGCAATGTAGTTCTATATGCTCAAAACCCATCTTAGCAATGTTCAAGCCTTTAGAAACTTGACCTATGGGTCCTTTCCAACCATGTCATGAATGTAGTAAACAATACAATAACCCAGTATCAAGCATAAATCTCAAGTTCTACATGATAAACAATTTGACTATCTCAACTTCAGCTTTGTTTCTCAGCTTTATTCTTCATATCGAGTTCACTTAGGTAAACACTCTAAAGGATTGCTTAGTTTCCAAGTTTTCCAAGCAAAAATACATTGATGAATCAATCATACATGAGGAAACATTTCACTTAATCAATACACATTCAACAGGATCATGTATCCAAACAATCCAACACATCATTACAATTTACGACACAACTAACTCTAAGTCAAGTTGACATAAATCTACTTGCACAAAAACAGAAATATCTACTTACTCAAGCTTGATAGTAGCGTAAAATCCTAAGCTTTACAATGTGATCTTTCCTCACCTATCACACTTAGGAAAGTCCATACAGGCCCTAAGTCAACTACAAGTTGATACTAAACTCTTATAAGCATTTACTATCGCATTTCCAAGTTTCTTTTGATCGTATCTTATTTGTTTCTTATCCAATTTTAATAAACTTTATATCGTTATGAACATTGTTTCAAATACTATTATATATCTTAAGAATAAAGACTAATCAATAATGTCTAAAGCCCAAAAATACCCTTTCTCACTACTAACTCAACCATTTGTTATTGTAACTTCGTAATTGACTCAAGTAGGCTACAATTCTAAACTAGAAGTCCTAAAAATTCAACCACGCTCAATGTCGAGCTTGATTTTTCGATTTCTTATTTAAAATTGATTTCCCCATTTCTGGTTAATACTAAACCATAACCCATTTAATATTAATCCTCGACTAAAGAAATTAGGAAATTAGGAAATTAGGAAATTCTGGTTTTTTATTGAAAATAATTTTTGAAGTCGTCACCTGACCGGAGTTAGGAAAAGAAAAGAAACCGTAACCAATTGAGTGGATTGATTACGATTTAGCTACCGGTCTTTGATTTCAATTTGAATAAAGAACTAGAAGGTTTCGAATTAGAAGGTTTCGAATTCAGGGATTAACTTATTAAACCCTAACGGATACTACTATTTATTTACCGAAATTATGATTATTCTTTTAATTATAATATTCTTATAGAATAAATAAATAAATACATAAAATCAAAAGAAAAAAAAAAGAACTTAAGTTTCTACATATTTTATCATCGCTCCGAAAGTGCCCTACATACCCACTAGCCGGAATCAGACAATTGTAGTTCTTTCCAAAAATTTTAACATGTTGATTGATTTTAATTTTGAAATTGATCGGATTTACGTTTTTAATCAATTCAATTTATTCAAAAATTAAAAGGATCCTAATTCTTTGAGTATTAAATAAAATTTTCTACAACGACCTATTTTTTTTTTAAAAGGGTTTTTCATTGTTAATTTTTATTAAAAAAGAAATCCTATGTGAAGAATTAAAAACCTAATCATAAAAATTCCCAAAACTATTTTATATGCATATCTATATTACTACTAAATGAATACTTATATAAATAAATAATGTACTTAATATATATATATGTATCTATATATAGTGACTAATACCAAAAGAACCTACTAAGTTAATATAGGTAACTACTTATGACTCAAAGATCTAATATAACATAATGATATAACATAGTAATAAATAAATAAATAAATAACATGAAAGAGAATAATCATAGCTGAACCTAATTACTATTGTGCGAGCTAATCCTTGTTGTGAGGATGAAAAGGTCGTGATAGAGCTTCGGGTCAAGGATGCTATGGGCGTGGATTGCTACTGTCAATTGCAGATCAAGCATTGTCCGTGTGGTTGCAGTGTGGTCGTATGGGAGTGCAAGGAGAAGTGTGTATGGCGTAGCCTTCGGATGTTCGTCAGGCTTCAGATTGTTGAGACGTGAGGACTACGGATTGGAAGTCGTTTTAGCAACTGCTTCTGGAACGTTGGATTTCCATCGAACTTATGTTTGAATTAGACATGAAGGAGCTTCATTGGCTTCGGTGTACGTAAATCAGACGTCATATTTCATCTGGGAATCGGACGCTGGCTACTTGCTTTTGATTTCGATTTTTTCTGGACTTAGATGTTAGTTTTCGTCTAAGGGCATCGAGTTCGGAATTGTTGATTCCGAAATTGGAGTTATTGGACATTGGACGTTGGACTTTTGACTTCAATTTCGGAATTGAATGGACTTGTGTCAGGGAACTTTTACTTGGAATTTGTGAACTGGAATTTGGTTATGGAGTTCAGTTATTGGTCGAAGGAGGGAGTGAGCAGGCCATTTTTCGTGTTTCATGTATAGAGACTCTCTCCTCTTGCTGCTATTATTTTTTCTTTTATAAAGTCTAAATCAAATTATCCTGAATCATATTCCGTATCTTATTAAACCAAATCTGAATTAATTCAAATCTAATTTAATAAAATCAAACTAAATTCAAATGATTTTAATTAGATATGAATCCCGTTTTTATCTCGCTCTTGTAAAATATAGAAAAATAAAAAGATAGGTGCCTACTGAGACTTAAACCCAAGATCTCAAACTAAATTCAATCCAAATACTCCAATACTTATCCATTAGGCCGTTAGGCCATTAGCATGTGCCTTGACATTCAGTATAATTAAATTATACTTAAACTATCCAATTCCCTAAAATAATTATTTGTACTAATCTAAAACTAAAACTATTTGTTCCTAATATAAGTTACTTCCTAAAAAATCTTAAAAAGTCTTTTTAAATTTTCTTTTCTTATTTTTTTTGTATTTTCAAATTTTTTTTATTATTTTTATCTTTTATTAATTTTTGTTATTTTTATTTTTGAATTAGGACCCTTTTTTGTAGAAATGAAAATTAAGACTACTGAAGAGCAAAAATTAGGTATCTACACTCAATATCAATTACACGTCATAGTAACCAATCTTACATTATCTAACAAACACTTTAATAGTATTATTCACTATTTCGTATATTAGGCTAGTATATAGGTTTATACTAGGAAAATACATAATAATTAGTATACGAGTCTGATTAATTCTATGAAAAATACTATGAACTCAAAAAAATATATAGTTTAGATATTGACCATCAATTATACTAAATTAGTTTATTGCCTATATTCTTAAAAGTTGCATTTTAGCTCAAAATTGGTGAAAATTAAGCAAATAAGTGAATTTAATTACAAGATAAAAATTGAGTGTTCCAAGCATCATTATAAACTTCTAAAAATCAAAATACATAGGGCTCATATATTGATTTTGTTATCAACTAATTAATAGCAAAATTGTCAATTTTATCCAAAACAATTATAATAAATAGTAAACTTGCTTATTTTCAAAAATTCTTGTTAGTAAAATTAAATAAATATATTGAGTATATTATGTACAAAAATTCAACTCGAAAGGACATTATTTAATATTTCTAAAAATTAATTTAATTTTCGTACAAACAAAGCAATTCCTTAAGCACCATATATTTACACTAATTGCTTAACTAAAATAAAATTACTAAATTAATCTACACATAAAATAACCTCAAAAAATCAAGTTTCATAATTAATTAACACCATTTGGTATTTTTAGAAAATTAGGAAACATTCAGCCAAAAAATTAGTTCACCAGCTACCTCCCGCTACCATCGAGCTGTCGCATCTTGTCGAAACATCTGGCCACATCACTATCTTCTTAACCTCAAACGACCACCACAACAAGACATCGATAACCTATTGAACTGGCATAAACTAGATCCGACTCTACTTTTTTCCTGTTTTTCTTATTTTTTTTCCTAAATTTTTTTGAGTGATTTTTCTTGTGTTTTCAAATTTCCAAAATGTTGTTTTTTATGCGTTTAGGTCCTATTTATAATTTACAAGTTGATTAGATTCATTAAATATTGGACATGTGGCATATACATGTTATTTTTCTAAATTATTCTAAGCTTGAGACAGTAATTCCATGTTGAATTGATGATAACTCATGTTTTCCATTGTCTCCTATGCTACCACATCACTGATGACTCATCCATTCACTTTTTTAATTAATTTTCCATGATTTTATATTAATTTTCCTTATTTTTATAATTCATTATTATTTATATATTTAATACATATAGTGAATATTCTATGTTAATATATGTATATTAGATATAATTCAACTTCATTTTTTTTTTTGAAATTTAAATAACTTATCTCTAATATCTGAAAGCTTAAATTTCACATTTTTTGTAATTATCAACTTTATCAATAAATTAACGTTTTTCTTCAATTAATCTTTTTATATAGCTTATTTTAAAAAAATTGACTTTACTAAAATTTTTTATCTAACTTTTCTAACCTTACTATGATATTTGAAATAAAACAAATAATATAACTCGACACCCTAAATTTAGGAGCTCTAATCCTAGGGTTATTGTATAGGCTTGAAATCTTGAGATATTACATCTTACCTCCCTTACAAAAGTTTCATCCTTGAAACTTAACTAAGAGTTGAAAAATATAGGTTCCTAACTTTATTCCAATTAAAGAATAATCGATGATAGCATTACTAACCTTGTGTGAACAGTTCAGGGTACTAAGCTCTCATCAACTTAGTAGATTCCCATGTAACTTCCTTAATGGCATGTTGACTCTACAAGACTTTCACATACTCAATGTCTTGGTTCCTCAATCTCTAAACTTTAGTATCCAAAATACAAACTGGATGCTATATATAAGTAAGGTTTTCCTTTAATTCCATTGGAGGTACATCCAATATCTTCATGGGATCATCTACAAATTTCCTTAAAGTTGAGACGTGTAATACATTATGAACTCCTGCCATCTCATTGGGTAATTTAAGTTTATAGGTAACTTTCCTAATCCTTTTCTTAATTTGATATGGTCCAACATACCAAGGGCTTAACTTTCCCTTAATACCAAATCTCCTTAGACCCTTCATTGGTGATATGTTCAAAAATACCTAATCACCTACTTCGAATTCCAATGGCTTTCTTCTAACATCTACATAACTTTTCTAACTACTCTAAATAGTTTGTATTCGTTCCCTTATTATAACATTAATGGTCTAATGACTTGTTTATTTCTTATTTCATCTTAATACATAGGGGATCTACATTTACATCCATACAATGCTTCATATGGAGCCATCTAGATGGTATTATGATAGATATTATTGTAAGCAAATACTACTAATGACAAACAGTCATCCCAACTATCTCTAAAATCCATCACACATGCCCTCAACATATCCTCTAAAGTTTGGACTACTCATCCCAATTGCCTATCACTTTAGGGATGATAAGCAATACTAAAGTTCAACTTGGTTCCCATTTCTACTTATAAGGATTACCAAAATCAAGACATAAAACGAGAATCATGATTAGATATTATCGACATTGAAACACCATGCAAATGAATTATCTCTTTAACATAAACTTCTACTAGTTGAGAGCATGTCACCGTTTGCCTTATGGCTAGAAAATGTGCTAATTTCGTAAGCCTATCTATTATAATCCATATCATATCATGTTGTCTCCTTGTCCTTAGTAAACCACTCACAAAATCCATTATTATATGCTCCCATTTCTACTCAAGTATAGGTAAAGGTAATAATAATCCTCCTAGTTTTTGATGATCAACCTTCACCTTCTAGTAGGTCATCTCCTTTTATCCCTATCTACCAAAACTTCTACTTTAAGTCCTTGTACATCTTATTATTCATAGGGTATGGGGAATATCTCGCACTATATGCTTCATCCAATATTACCTCTTTAACTTTTGAATCCCTTGGCACACAAAGCCTTTCTTTAAATCTTAACATTCCTGAATCATCAATTCTAAAGTTAAGGTATTGCTCAATATCATTTTTTGTCCTTTGTAACTCTACATCTCCCTTTTAAGCTTCCTTAATGCTCTCAAGTGATGTAGGTTACATCTTGAGATTAACTAATATACTGCTTTCTTCTAAGTTCAATTTCTCCATTTCTTTGATCAATTCTTATTGATCCGTAATGATTGCAACGATACTACCAAACCTTTCATTACTTAATGCATCAACTATTACATTAGCTTTCCTAATGTGATAATAAATTGTAAGATCATAATCTTTCAATAATTCCAACAACCCTATTTTCCTCAAATTCAATTCCTTTTATATAAAGATATACTTTAAACTTTTATCATCAATATATACCTTACATTTCTCCCAATATAGCTGCAAGCTCTAAATCATGAGTAAGGTCATACCACTAGTATGGTCTAAGTTGTCTCAAAGCATAGGCAATCACCTTATCATATTGCATTAGCATGCATTTCAATCCACTTCTAGAAGCATCATAATAGATCACATACTCTCTAGATCCATCCGGTATCATTAACATTAGCATAGTTACCAATCCTCTTTTAAGTTCCTGAAAACTCTCTTGACACCTATCATTCCATTCAAATCTAACACCTTTTTTGTATCAATTAGGTCAATGGCATAACTATTTTAGAGAAGTCCTATATAAATCTCCTATAATAACTAGCCATTCCTAAGAAACTCCTTACTTCTGTTACAATAGTCAGCCTTATCCATTCTGTTACTGCTTTCACTTTTGCAAGGTCAACTGCTATTCCTACACCAGATACTATATGTCCAAGAAACCTTACTTGATTAAACCAAAACTCACACTTCTTTAGCTTCACGTAAAGTTTGTTATCTTTAAGAGTTAGAAGCACAATCCTTAAGTGTTTCACATGTGCCTCCTTACTTCTAATGTATATTAAGATATCATCAATAAACACAACTACGAACTCATCTAGGTACTTTTTAAAAACACGATTCATCATATCCATAAATGTAGCAGGAGCATTCGTTAGCCTAAATGGCATTACTAAAAATTCACAATGCCTATACCTAGTCTTAATTTATTTTCAACTAATGGTAACCAAATTGTAAATCTATTTTTGAGAATACTACAAATCCCTTTAATTGATCGAATAAGTCATCAATCTTAAGAAGTGGGTATTTATTCTTTATCATCACTTTGTTCAATTCTCAATAATCTATATACAACTAAAGACTTCGATCTTTTTTCTTAAGAAATAGCACCGATATACCCCATGGTGATGTACTCGGCCTTATGAACCCCTTATCCAGTAGCTCCTGTAGTTGCTTCTTCAATTCCACCAATTCTATAGGAGCCATTCAATAGGGTGTCTCAGAGATAGGTACAATACCCAATATAAGATCTGTGATTAAATTCGATCTCTCTATCTAGTGGTAGTCCAAGCAAATCCTTAGGAAAAACCTTAGGATATTCGAACACTACCGGTATATCTTCTAATCTCACTTCTTAAACTTGTGTGTCTACTAATGAAGCTAAAAATCCTATGTTACCATTTCTTACTAACTTCTAGGGTTTACTTACCGAGACTATTCAAGGGTTTACCTTTCTAGAGCTTCCTATAAAGTGAAATTCCTCTCCATCAAGCTTCTTAAATACTACCATCTTTTCTTTATAGTCCACATTCACCCAGTGTTCAATTAGCCAGTCCATCCCTAATATAGCATCAAATCCTTTCATATCCAATACCACTAATTCCACAGGCAACTTGTATAGATCTATACACACATTATCTCCCTTCAACTTTTGTTGCACAACTTGTTCTCCTCTAAAAGGAGTCGACACTATCAAATCATACCTTAGAATCCCTATTGGGAGTCTATTCCTATCAACATAGTCCTTAGATACATATGAATGTATTGCTCTCATATTGAACAATGTATAAGCATAGTTACCTTATAGGTAAACCAAATCACAATTATATCATTAATCTATGGTACAACATTCAAGTTAACATACATCATATTATCATATAAAGGAATCTAAAAAATCATAAGGTTTGACATAACTATAACCATGTTGTCATCCCTACCTTTCTCATCTTAGATCACACACACCCTTCCTTGAAATTTAGGTTTGGCTCTAACCTCTCCTATTTGATTATTTCTATTGGCAGGTCCTAGCATATTGGCTTAAGTTTGGTTTGGTCTTTCCTGCTGATCTATAGTACACTAACTGGCATTATGTCTCGTCTGACAACACTTATAGTAGTATATACTTCTAGGGTTTGGGTTCTGACATCGCCTAGCCAAATGCCTAGCTTCTCTACACCTAAAACATTTCCCTTATAATTCTAAACACTATGCAACTTAATGCCTACCATTACATTTCCAGCAAAGTGGCATGGTTCCACCCAGCCTCTATTTCTTGTTAAGGGGTTAATAGGCCCTTTTACCTCTTATCATTTTATGGCTACTACTAGAACTCCCCATAAATTTCCTTTTCTTAATTTCTACTTCTTCAACCACCCTTCATAAGTCACAAGTTTGCTTAATCAAATGAGTCTCATTAATGATATTAGCATATCACACCAACCTTGCCCTTTTTAACTCAACTTGAAAATAAAGATCAAGTCCAACCCTAAATCGACTAACCTTAGCAAGTTCATTATTCTGTATCGCTTTGGGTGTAAATTTCAACAACCTATTAAACTCCCATTAATATTCTTCAATATTCCTACCTGCTTGCCTCAACTTATAAGATTCTTCACACATTTGCTCCTTCACACATTTAAGGAAATACTGCTCTAAAGATACATCCTTAAAGGCATTCCAACCTATGGGTTTTGTCATTGTCCTTTCTTACTCCTCCACCAATTATTCATACATCTATCCAATAAAATAGCAACAATCCCCAATTTCCTATTATATTCTACCTCATGCACTTCAAAAGCTTTTTCTAAAAAATCTATCCATTCTTCTACAATTAAAGGGTTAATTTTTGTCTTATCAAACGATTTCACTATACGTTGCATCCAAGCTAACTTATCCCCATTCGCTCCACCAGCCCTAACCAAAGTAGTTGCGTATTGCTGTACCACATCCATTACTTATATAGGCGGAGCTTAATTTGGTTGAGGTTGATGTTCCACCCTAATTTGTCTCCTAAGAGTAATTGATGAACCAAGATCCCCACATTCATTTGTTTGCACCATTTTTTGGATAGCAGCAAACACAATAGATACAGTCAATGTTCTTACATTGGTCATTACTAACAAAGTTAAGTTCACATGGTACTCAACTACCCCATACACCTCACACGCATATAATATTATGATCCTTAATTTATGCTCTAATGCCACCTAAAGGAAGTCACATCCCGGTATAGTAGAGGATGTGCCATCATACAAAAATACCTATTTATATTCAATAAAAATTCTATTTATAACAAAAGAATACTACAACAGAGTTCAACTTTATACTTGTTTATACAAAAGACAACATCCGTTAAACTTAACCAAACCTAAAACACAGTACCCTTTTTTTTTTTTTTTGGTTTTATATGTATAGATCCTTCATGGAACTAAGATCAAAATATAGCAATGCTTCTTCAAAAGTTGTTGACTCCATTATACATACTCTCAAAAGACTTTTCCTATCAATACAAACAGTCTATATAGGAAATTCATGCTATACTCATGCACTCATGCATGTGACATACATCAATACCAACATCCTATGCTCTTCCAATTCCTCATCCAGTTAGTTGATATACCCAAGCATCTAGATACAACATTCAAAAACTTAGGGCAATAAGGAGCAGCTTAGCGATAGGACCCCCAACTCAATAAAATAGAAACCACCAACTATGGTTTGAAAATCCAACACATAGTCGGCTTAGCAAAAACTACACATTGTAGCCAAAATAAGTTAAGCAATGCAGTTCTATATGCTCAAAACCTAGCTTAACAATGTTCAATATTGTATAAACTTGACCCATAGGTCCTTTCATGCTATGCCATGAATGTAATAAAATGTACAATAACCTAGTATCAAGCATGGATCTCGGGTTCTACATCATAAACAATTCGACTATCTCAACTTTAGCTTTGTTTCTCAACTTTATAGTACATTCCTTCATATAGGGCTCACTTAAGTGAACACTCTAAAGGACTGCTCAGTTTCCAAGTTTTCTAAGCAAAAATATGCATTGATGAATCAATCATACATGAGGAAACATTTCACTTAGTCAACACATATGCAATAGGGTCATGTATCTAATCAATCCAATACATCATTATAGTTTACGACACAATTGACTCCAAGTCAAGTTAACATAGATCTACTTGCACAAAAATAGAAATATCCACTTACTTAAGCTTTATAGTAGCGTAAAATCCTAAACTTCACAATGTGATCCTTCCTCACCTATCACATCTAGGAAAACACACATAAAGCTTGAGTCATGTACAAGTCGATACCAAACTCTTATAAGCTTTTACTATCGTGTTTCCAAGTTTCTTTCGATTGTATCTTATTCATTTCTTATCTGATTTTAATAAATTTTATATCATCACAAATTTTGTTTTGATTACTATTAGGGTATCTTAAGAATCAACACTAATCAATATTATCAAAATCCCAAAAATACCTTTTCTCACTACCGACTTGACCATAAGTTATCATAACTTCATAATTGACTCAAGTAGGCCTTAATTCTAAACTAGAAGTCCTAAAAATTAGACTTTTCAACCATTCTCAATATCAATTACAAGTCATAGTTACCGATCTTATATTATCTAACAAACATTAATAGTATTATTCACTATTTCGTATATTAGGCAAATATATAGGTTTATACTAGGAATACAATAATTAGTATATGAGCCCGATTAATTACATGAAAAATACTGTGAACTCAAAAAAATGTATAGTTTAGATATTGACCATCAATTGTAATAAATTAGTTTATCGCCTATATTTTTAAAAATAGTGTTTTAGGTCAAAATTAATGAAAATTAAGCAAATAAGTGAATTTAATTACAAGATAAAAATTAAGTGTTCCAAACATCATTATAAACTTCCAAAAGTTAGAATACATAGGGCTTAAACATTGATTTTATCATAAACTAATTAGTCCAACAAAACAGCAAAATTGTCAATTTCATCCAAAATAATTATAATAAATAGTAAACTTCCTTATTTTCAAAAATTATTGTTAATCCAATTAAATAAATATATTAGGTATATTATGTACAAAAATTCAGCTCGAAAGGACATTATTTAATATTTCTAAAATTTAATTTAATTTTCGTTGAAACAAGGCAATTCCTTAAGCACCCTATAATTCCACCAATTATTTAATTAAAATAAAATTACTAAATTAATCTACATGTAAAATACCCCCAAAAAACCATGTTTCATAATTAATTAACACTATTTGATATTTTTAGAAAATTAGGAAACACTCGGCCAAAAAATTGGTTCACTTGAATTAGCCACCACCGAACTGCCGCATCCTATCAGAAGAACTAAATGCACCACCCTCTTCTTAACCTCAAATGGCTACCACAACAAGATGTCGATAACCTATTGAACCAACCCAAACTAGATCTGACTTTGTTTTTACTCTATTTTCTTTTTTTTTTCTAAATTTTCTTAAGCAATTTTTCTTGTGTTTCCGAATTTCCAAAATGTTTTTTTTTTCTCTTTTTCATGTATTTAGGTCCTATTTATAATTTACAATTTGATTGGATTCATTAAAAATTGGACATGTGACAAACACATGTCATTTTTCTAGATTTTCTAAGCTTAAGGCAACAATTCCCTATTAAGTTAATGATGACTCATGTTTTCCATTGTTTCCATGCTACCATATCATTGATGACTCATCCATTCACATTTTTAATTAATTTTCCATGATGTTATATTAATTTTCCTTATTTTTATAATTTATTATTATATATATTTAATACATATAAAGAATATTCTATGTTAATATATGTATATTACATATAATTCAACTTCATTTATTATTTTTGAAAGTTAAATAACTTATTTGTATTATCTCGTAATATCTCATCATATCTCAAAGCTTGAATTTTACATTTTCGATAATTATCGGTTTTATCAATAAATTAATGTTCTTCTTAAATTAATCCTTTTGTATAGTTTAGTTTAAGTAATTGACTTTACTAAAATACTTTGTTTAACTTTTCTAGCCCTACTGTAAAGTTTGAACTAAAACAGATAACATAGCTTAGAGCCCTAAATTTAGGGGCATGGATCTTAAAGTTATCGTATAGGCTCAAAATCCTGTGATATTACAAGACAGTCTTTCTAAGAAAGGGATCAAGTCCTCTTTACAATTCCTAACTCCATTTGTTCCCTAGGAAGCTTAAGTCTAGGTGGTCTAAGCCTTTTACAATTATATGGGTCTTTCTGCATAGAGCTGTTAGGACCCTAAAGGAGGCCTATTAAGATTACCTAAAATTTCCATAATATGTATGCATCTATGATATGAAAACTACCTTGTAAGTCAGAGATTGCAAGACTCTAAAAGATTAATTACTAAGGATGTTGAATTGTTAATTAATTAACATATTATAGAATATAAATAACTATGAATATCCAATATTCCATAATTTCTCAAAACTGTAGAGAATCTGTATCCCTTACCAAATGATAAGATCAAATAGTATAAACTTAAAATTCAAACTTATTGAAGTTACTACATCTAAATATATAAGTAGTTGTAACATTTAAAGTCTCAAATGAGCAATACAATCTTTCTCTAATTCTAACCTCTAAAACATATCAATACATGCACTCAATGCTCGACTCTTAACCCATGCCCAAATGTCTAACACCTGCAAAAGAAAAACTATTGGAGGGTAAGCTACAAGAACTTAGTGAGCTATTCCTCATACTATACTAGCAAACAAGTTATCAAACAATTCATTACAATCATATGAATGCATACACACGCAGTATGCCAAACAATATATACAGTTGACCAATGCTGTATATAATATCAGATTTTAACACCCTCCAAGATAAGGGTTGGAGATACATCGGCACCAATCACGACCGGGCTTTAGCACCTAGGTTTTTAACCATAACTTTGAATTTCGTATTTCACAAAATACATTTTCATTTTTGAAAATCAAGTAATATACAAAATCCCAAGCCTAACAATGAGGCAGTCCACACTCACACCTTACAACAAAGATCTTTAAACTTGACCCTCAGCCATGCGGTTGGCATCTCCATTGCTTAATAAGCTCATAGGTTCGGGTAAAGTCATGTTGTATGAGTGCACCGTATAGAAACACTTTAATATATATAAACAACCCCCGCAAGGCCTCTCTTTACGTTTGCATAAAGTGATGGCCAGAATAAGTAATGAAATGTATAAATAATACATGGCCCTTTTTATTTAAAATAAGCCAAATATAATTAGGTCAAATTATGAGGCGATCAATCGATATCAGTAAACCATCTAAATCATGTAACAATCAATCATACAATCAAATCCTTAATTATTGTATTAAACAATATTTTTCATAGTAAGCAATCAGTATCAAGCACATGCATATCCCAAATCCCCACATATCAAGTTATTACTATTTAATTTAAGTACACTAACTACAAACACAAAACAAATATAAAGTCATCGAGAGTACTCACTTGACTATAACGACTCGTTATAGTCGTAATAATCAATCAGAAGATCCTCGCCCTCGTCGAGATCACCTGATCATTACGAGATAATAAGGATAATAAGTAATTGAATTAACTAATGGTTCTAGAAATCTATCTACCTAATTCTACTTAGATTACTATCACTTTTTATCTAGTTAGACTTTATCACTAATCATATGTAACTTTTTCATTCTATTTCTAATATTTACAAACTTATAGTCGTTTTTCATTGTTTTTAGATGCATGTTTACACGGTGATGTCTATTTTAGATGTTAAAACTAGTTTTCTACGATATGGACTAAATTTATTGAAATTTTAACTATTGAAGCTTAAATATTCTTACCGCTTATGTCATCAATTGATTAGGTCATTGCTTAGGTCATCATTTGCTTACATAAGTCCTTACTTCATGCTTAAATGTCTTATGTACATTTATACATATGCTAAGTATACACTTATACTTTTACTATACTTGTATGTATATTGGTATACTTATATATATACTATATTTATACTTATACATATAGCTGTATATACATATAGTATTATACATATTTTTGTTTGCCTTGTATAACCCTTTAATAAATCTTCATGTAATCCATATTTTTGCACCTTATAGGCTTATTTAGTAAGTTATATGTATGTATACTTAGTATACTCCTCATTTTAGGCTAGATACATAGAAGATGCTTATGTATAAGAATATCCATACACATGTACATCAATTACATTCTTATATACACATACTTAAGCATATGTATATGTGCTACTTCTCCATTTACCTAAGGGTTTCCTATACTTATACTAAGTATTTCACCAAACTCTTATACATACACTTCATATGCATTTACTTATTGTATGTACATTGGTATTTCTATATATATACCTAAGTATTTATACACTCCTAAGCATAAGTATGAGGATTCCTATCTTCCATAACACAAAAGCACATATTACATAAGGTTCCTATACTACCCTAATTCATACAACTCATCACTAATTAAGATAAGAATTCATATAAAAACATACCTCTTTCTTCTTTTATAATATGAAAAGGAAGATAAGTATATGTGAGATGGTGGTTTGTTTTGGTAGTTGGAATTGTAAAAGTGAAGTTAAGAAAGGATGGGAATAAGGAAGCAAGGGGGGTTACGGTTTTGGTAAAGGGGAAAAAGAGGGTGTTTTGTTATGTTTTTGACGTGTTTAGAAGAAGATAGAAGAAAAGTCTAGAAGGAGGATGAAGGGACAGCAAAGGGGGGAAAAGAAAGGAAAAAAAATCAAAAGAAAAGAGAAGAAAACTCTAGATGACAATGACACATGTGTTAACTTTTCAACATATTGACTTAGTCAACCTTTTGACTTTGGTCAACATTTGACTTGGTCAAATGTTGACTTAGTCAATTCTTTGAAATTAAATGTAATTTGTGTGTACATAATGAGATAATTAAGGAAAATTTGGAAGAAAATTAAGGAAATGAAAGGAAATGTGGGGTTTACTGAAATGATTAGTAAAAATAGTTAATGAGATCTCCCTCTAAGTATTTATATCCTAAATACATTATTTAGTATAGTACTTAATATAACTATCATGAAATATATCATTTAGGATGTTAGTGTCTACTATATGTAATATAAACATCAACCAATCACTTAACTCTATATAACACTAACCTAGTTATATAATTAAAAGATAGATGTGATTTATAATGTAATATCTTAGTCTTTAGTAAATTGAATTAGTATTGTATATATTTATAAATAATTGAAAGTTATCTTTGATCTTTTACTAATGATTTGATAAAATATTGAGGATATATTATTAATTAGGGTTGTAAGGTGAATTATGGTGAATTAGTACTTTCATATCCTTAAAGTTATAGTTTTAGGGTTTTCATCACTTTCAGGTGCAATCTCGAGTGTTTATATACATTTAAGGTCTAAAAATTTTATATGCAATTGAATATTCGGTAATTATCTTAAGGTTCTGATGAGGTTCGAGGTCAACTTTTGCAGTTACATATACTTAAGGTTTTAAGGTCTTCATATGCAATTAGAGGTTTAATTGATAATCTAAGGTTTTTTATATTCACTTTAGGTTTTGAATTAAGATTTTAATCGGTTTTAAATCTCACTAGCTCTATTGACTTCAGAAAATCATCTATAGTTTAGGGGTTTGATTCTATACTTAGAAGGCTAGATTTACAGAGTTTACAAGAGCTATTAAAGTCATCCACCTAGAGAAATGTACGTTTAAAGTTAATGGTCAGCATATGAAGCTTTATGCAAGTCGCAAGATCGAAAGCCATGAACTCAAGGAGTTATAACTCCTAGACATTGTCAACAAGTATGTAAATTTTTCTCATTTCATCAAGCTATCAACATTAAATATAGTGCTCTTGGGAGGTAACCCAAGTTATTTATTTGATTATTTAATTTTAATTTTTCATTTATGCATTTAGAAAATCTTAAGTCATTATTCATTTTAGCATCTACACATTTATTTTACTTTTTGTTTCACTTTGTTTAATTCAATTTAATTTCCTAAACTTACGATTTTATTCTAAAAAAAAAAATTTATAGCCAATTACACAATCCAAAGACACTATCGTATCTCTAACCGTGTCATTCCCAAACAACCCCTACCATGCATCCATAGTAAGTTACATGACCATGAAACATGATTCTATCTCCGATCGTATTGTTCCCAAGGCTCTTAATTTTTTTCCTTTTGTCATGGCCTTAGTAGGTTACACGACCACAAGACATAATCGTGTCCTAAGTCATGTCATACACAACATATAATCCACGACTTAAAGTTTCTTCCTCACTTCCTATTTCACACACACATACACACGCACAACGTCCTCTCTCATCTACACTCTCTCTCATGCCCAAAATACACACTTACTCATACACTTACTCCACAATCTCTTATTAACTCACACAAACTCAAAGCTCTTCAATATTCACTCCACTTCATGAATCGGGGTAAGTTCTTGATCCTTTTCTTTCTTTAATTTTTCCGCAAAACATACTTAGATCATACTTTTATGCATTCTAAAGTAGTTAAAACTTGGGGCTTTTGCATGTTAGTATTTCTTTAGTGTAAGTTATAATGAATTTTACTTGTCTTGAGAGTTAGGTAGTGATTCACATGAAGAACATAATCATGTTCTTGATTTTGGCACCATAATTAGATTTTAAAAGACACTATTATTGACACGATCATGTCAATAATGATGCATTCTTGGGCATATGGGATTTGCTACTCCACATTAGGGTTTTTAATCTTTCTACACATGGTTGATGATTCTTGCAACTTAATTAGTTAGGGTTTTGAATTAATTTCAAGATCTTATGCTTTGGATGCTAGAAATCATAAGAATCATCCATTCATCATGTGTAGATTTCTTTGTGTAATATGGGATTGTATGATTACATGACTATTTCTTTAAAATCCCAAAGAATATAGCATGCTTACCATGTGTTTGCTAAAATGCCCCTAATGGCTTTTATTATGCTTTCTTCCATAATTGTGCTTAGTTTTTACGTTGTTTGTCATTCTAAGTGTAAGGAAAGCATTGGTGACCATTTCTTGATTTTAATTGACTTCTATATCATATAAAACATGGTACTGAGTCAAAAACTAGAAGTAAGGCACAAAGACAAGGCCATTGCCTCATCATCTCAAGAGTAAACATCTCCTCATCCACTAGTGTCCATCGATCCCCCCATTCATCTAATGCTGCATTTTTTATCAAAAGCCACCCGGGAACAATTTCAACATTTCCAATTGTGTACTTCTGGAGAAATGTTATATCTTGATTGGAATGTTATTGAGAAACTCAATTTACTTGATCAAGTTTAGGATATAATTTCAATTAACCCATAGGAAAAGCTATTAACATTTCAAGCTCCTATCTATTATGAGCTTACACTTGAGTTTCTCTACACAGTGTAAATGGATAAGCTTTCGGGAAATTTTGGACCATAATGGAGACTACAATTTTGACTAAACAACCGTGCTCATTTGATCATTGTTGCTGATTTAAGTGTTTACTTAGGCCTATATTCGGAAGAGTATGTGCAGACTGACTAGTTCTTTAGGCTTCCTTGTAAGTTGCCACGTGAAGTCTCGCCGTATCGATTTTGGCATAGTATCACAAGGGGTAATGACTAAATTGCAAAATCTAGTAAGGCTTCTTCTCTACATCGACTAAAATATAAAGTTATGGATTGGTTAATATCTCACACAATTGTTAGGTAAGGTAAGAGTACTAATATTGTTAGCAAGTTTGAATTGATGGCTTTGTATAGAATAATTGAGAAATGTCTAATCAACTTAGCTATGCTATTAGCTAACCATCTTGTGAAGCAAGCCACTAGTATTTGAGCTCCTAGTAAAATATGTTATAGTCCATACGTGATCTTATTAGCTGGTATGATGTGGATTTTGACCAGACAATTGTCCAATATGACTCTAGTCAAGGAAACTAAACAATTAAGAAGAGAGACAATTAGGCACATGCATAAGAATCTAGACTCAGATGAAGGAAAACAAAGTATGAGTATAAGTGATGGTTAAGGATTGGGTTCTCAACTTGATTGCATGGAAAATATGTTGAAACACTTGATAACATGTCAAGAGGCAAGGCTCTTGAAATGAAGGTCAATGCTAAAGTTAGGTGAGTTCTCCAAAAGCAAAACCATCTAACTAGATTCTTTGCCAATGTAGCAAAGTTAAATGAACTCAAGATGCCGGATGTTTTCCTGACTGCCCCAACCACTTCATCGAAAGAGGAAGTTGAAGATGATGAGAAGGAGGCAACTAAGATGTAGAAATAGTTGAGGAGGTGGAGGAAGTAGGCTCAGAAAATTCTGAAGAGGAAGTAAATGAGGGGGGTGATGATGAAGAGGACACAAATTTTAATGAAAAGGAGGATGACTTTATGGATGATGCCTTCAATTAGGAGGATTTAGCTATTTCCTCTTTACTTTTATTCAATTTGGTTATACTTTGTCCTATTAGAACTTGGTTTATTTTTGCTTGACAATTTTCTTACTTTATTTTTTTAGGATCGTTTATTTTTCTTTTCTCCTTTTTTTTTTCTATAAATTGGTGCTTGAAGTGACTTTTTGGAAGTTCTAAAACTAGAGTTAGAAAGGTGATGCTGGAGATTACATTTGGAATGGTTGCTTCATAACTTTTGGCATGTACATTTGAGATTAATCAATTTATCGGGGAGTACTAGTTTTTCTTTTCCTTACTTTTATGTCCTTTTACCCATGATGGTTTTGATTGATGACTTTTCATGTGTTACTTAATTAGTGTGTTGTAGACAATGTACGATTTTAAGTTTGGGGAAGGGAATATAAAAACTTGTAGAAACTTTTCTTTTCATATGCATTTAACCCAATTTTATGTTCTTGTTGACTTGCACTTATTTGGAAACTGACAACTTCCAATGAATTGAATTGAATGTACTTTGAATACTTGATCTTTGATGAATGAAGTACACTTCGCTAGAGTTGATAGGTGAAATCTTTTTTAAGTAAAGTTACAAGTTATTTAGCCTAAGATTTTAAGGACCTAAGATTAGAATAACATCACTGGTTAAGAGTTAGTCAAGATTATTTTTAAAACTAGCTTTGATGTATACTTTTCTCTTAGATGACTTTAAAGCCCTATATTCCTTAATGAATAAATAGATGAAATTTGTCCTTTGAGAAACCCTTGAAAACTTTAAATAGTTTAAGGTAGAAAGTGATATTAATTGCATGAATAATCAATAACAAAAAGGAAAAATTGGTAACAGTTCATCTTAGTCCCTTAGAAGAGTAAGGTAAAATTTCATTGCCAATGCCAAAGTAAGCTTAAAGAATAAGTTGGTATGGATTAACCTTGGTCCCTCAAAAGAGAAAGGTTCTTTCTTACTACCAATATGAGGCCTAAGTTGGTATAAATCGATCTTAGTCCATTGAAAGAGCAAGGTCCTTTCTCGCGACTAGTGTAATCGTCCTTGAATAATTTGCTTAATTAATAATATAAATTCAATAAATTTGAACCCTTCCCAATGAAAGCATGCACTAAGGGGATAATCAAAGGATGAGTGGATATAATACATGTTTACTTTGAATTATAATGCTTAGCAAAATTGAAGAGAAGGTTGTATACATTTTAGTTAAATAGGTTAAAATTTTTATGACTCTTTCCTAATTGGCGAGATATTAAATCTGATCTTGAGTACAAGAATCCTTAATTAAATGATATATGTAAACTATAATTTACATGGATTAGCTTGTGAATTATGGTACTTTGTGTCTTTTGGATTTTGGGAAAAAGATTGAGTAAAAGAGCCAAGGAAGTTGTTTAAAAGAAATTGATTGAAGATGCAAGTTGAATCTTTTTCCTTGTTAAGTGTGAATTTTTGGCCAGTTTCCTACCTAGTGATAGTTTTTAACTTAAGACTTCTTGTCTTGATTTTTCTTTGATGTATTTGCTTAAGGACAAGCAAATTTTGAAGTGTAGGCAAGTTTGATAAGCTTTAAATTGGTTATATTTTATTTGGTGATTTTTCATAATTTTCCCTTAAATTTTAAGTTTATTTTTATAAAATGATACTTAGTTGAGTAAAATCCCTTTTTTTTTCTAGGTTTCAAAATGATCTATCCAAGAAAACAAGAAGATAGAAATGAGTTTCACTCAATTCTGAGCTAAAATGAGCAAGTTATAAAGGTTTGAAAATCGACACACACAAACGACATGACAATATTGTTTGTAAGCAATTTTAGAGCAATTTTTCAATAATCATAGCCAGTTACACAACCAAAGGACATGACCATGTCCTTAGTCATGTTGCTCTTAGTTTTGGAAAAAAAAAATGAAGAAGAAGAAGAAGAAGAAGATGCAAAGGAATGGTAGTAGATTACACGACCAGGAGATATGGTCATGCCTTCAGTCATATGGTTTGTAACAACCCCTATTTTTTCATTTCCTATATAAAGCTTCTTTAGGATTTTTTGGAGGGTAATTTTAGACGACCTTTAGAGAGTTTTTCAATCCAAGAATACTTAAAAGAGCAAGGGCCATCAAGACTTCAAGATTTAATCTTCATTAGATTTCATGATTTTCTATTCTACTTTTCTCTACTCTTTGATGCAAGATTACTACTTTATGATGTGTAGAGAGTAGATCTTTGGTATCTAAGTCTTATGGAACATAGAACTACTCATGTGACGTGGATTTTCATTACATTTAATTAATTCTTTGTTCTTTTCTTGATTTAACTATGTATGCTTCATGATTTAGATTGCTATTTCCATTGGAAGTGATCTAGAACTTGATATCTTAAAAAAGAATCAATAGATTTCTTATAAGATTAGATTTAGGCATAGTTAATGAAGATTGTTACAAGATTAAAGATAATTTGCAAGATCTTGATTTACATTGTAGAGAATTTGTTGTCCAATAATGCAATCTTAAGTCATGCTATTAAGAAGAGATTTTAATAGGTAATTTCAATATTAGAGTTAATTGGTTAAGAAAGTGATTAACTTAAGTACAAAATTATCCTAATCAAGAAAGATTAAAAAATAAATTAAATTATCTTTAAGGGAAATCATATGTTAGATCTAAGGGAAGCAAAAATTTAGATATGGTTTGCGCACCTTGAAGTAATTTATAATTTTATTGCTTTCTTTCTTTAAATCATGAACAATTCTTATTTAGTGATAATTTATTAATTGCATCATTTAATTTTATATTCTTTAAATTCTCAAATTCAAATTCATAAGTTATATAATAGAGATCTAGTGAGTATTAGTAGTCAAAGTCCCTAAGGGATCGACACTTAAACTTAATCCACTTATTATAATTTGATAGATGCACTTACCTAACATCAATAATCAAGCAAAAATCTAATGAGAGTATTAAGGAGTATTTAGCTCGATTCATGGATGAGATGGTGTAAATTCCAAAGCTCAACATGAGTGTTGCACTTAATATGGTGATTAATGGAGTAAAGCCACCTAGAGATTTTTTCAAGTCCTTAGCAAAGAAGAAGTGATGCAACTCTAGGATCAAACACACGGAGAAGCACCACAATGAAGTGAACCGAAAGAAACAAAACAAAAGCTAGTAAAGTCCAGGCAGCTACCGAACGGAAATGACACACCACTTGATCCTAGTTGGCTTACAATTCACCAAATGTGACTTACCGGTCCAAACTAAAGTGTCACTCGCCACTACTCCTTACTAAATGAAATAGATAAGAGTTAAAGGGTAATGAGAACACTAAGGTTACTCAAAGAAAACGTGAATAATTTATCTATTGATGAATAATGCTTCATACAAACAAGTGGGGGTTTATATACCCACCACGAAGGTTACCTTACATGTATGAAAAGACAAAAGGGTATTCTTACAATTAAGCTACATAATATATACTAAAAAGGGTAAAAGAGACAAAGAATATTCAGTACAAAAAAAGTAAGAATCCTCTTAGAACATTGTGCCAAAAGACACATGTCGCTCAGTGTTTGGGTGTTAGTAATATGGTATAAAGTGGTCAAGGAAGAGAAAAGACAGCTTTCAGTCAAGGGCCAACCTAATCTGGATCAAGTCGTGGCCAACCAATCCCATTGTAGAGTAGTCAACTTGAGTTAAGGTCGAATGCTTGTAGTCAGCTCGGGAGCTCAACTTGGATGGTCTTAGGGCTATCTTCTCAAGTATCTTGCCATAACACAATTGCTAGGCAGGAGTAGGTCTAACATATGTGAGGGTCCAATAGTCAGGTCGGTAAGAGATTAGTTAAGAATAGGAATCCCCATCTTGGGTATAGCTTTAAGTTAGTATTCTTTAAATGAGTCCTTAAAGTCCTTTAGCTTAGCTATGTGTGATCGGTCCAAGTGACTAATTCCTATCATCTAACTAGGGGTCAAAATGGTTTCTCCTCAAATCTAGAGCAATCTTTAATTGTCCTTCTTTTGGTGCGCTTATAGGTTCTTCTTCTACTGGTTGGTGAGGAATGAGATCAGATACATTGAAAGTAGGGGAGACACCATAGTCATTAGGTAACTCAATCTAATAGGTATTGCAGTTGACTTTTTTCAAGACCTTAAACAGACCATCAGCTCAAGGAGATAGTTTGCTCTATCTCAAGTGTAAGAATCATTCTCAGCTGAGGTAAATCCATACTAAGTCTCCTAACTGAAAAGTGATAGTTTGGTGGCCTCGGCTACCAATCTCATGTTGTTTTTTATTGAAGTTGGCAATTTTCTTGATTATAGACTAGTTTAACACTTGCAATTCTTAAGCTCGGTTAACTCCAGATTAACTCTCTTCAACAGCTGCTGGGGTGCCAATCATATTTAGGGGAATAGTAGTGTTAAGGCCATAGATGACCTCAAATGGGGTCTTCCCAGTGGTGCTGTAGATAGTTTGATTGTATGTGAATTCCATAACTTATAGACATAAATCCCAATACCTCAAGTTCTTTCCCATAATAGCTCTAAGTAAGTTACCTAGCATCCTATTCACCACTTCAATCTAGCCAGCAATCTAAAGGTAACTATTGGAGTTGAACACAAGTTTAGTTCTAAGTCTTCTCGAAAGAGTCTTCCAAAAATAGCTTAAAAATTTTGTATCTCGATATGAAACGATAGTCTTTGATACTCTATGTAGTCGAATTATTTCTTACAAAAATAAAAAATAAAAAAATTAGCAATGTATAAAGCATCATTAGTTCAATGGCACAAAATGAAGTATGTCATTTTGCTGAAGCAGTCCACTACAACAAATATAGAATCTTTTCCTCTAGATGTCCAAGGTAACCCTAGGATAAAGTCCATGCTAAGGTTAGCCCAAATTAAGGTTGGCGCTAGTAGGGGCATATGTTCTCTATGGGCGCTCTCTCTTCCCCTTAGCTCGCTTGAATACTCCATAACTACCAATTATCTTATGGACGTCCTTAGCCAGACCAGGCCAATAAAAGTTCTCCTTCAACAAATTAGCTATTTTAGTCTCTCCAAAAAGACCAAATAACCTACTACTATGAGCTTCCCCGACTAACAACTTACGTGTAGAACAGTTTAGTATACACAATCTTTTGTCTTTAAACTGGTAACCTTCCTTAAGATAATATCCCTTAATAGCAATTCCATTCTTGTACTGCTCCATGATAACATTGAAATGAGGATCGTAAGCATACTGCTCAATAATGAGTGAGAATCCCAATAATTTTGTTTGTAAAGTGTTCAATAAGGTTTACCGTCAAGACAAGGCATCAGCAACCACATTTGTGCTTCCCTTCTTATGCCGAATGATGTACAAGAACCCTTCCATAAACTCTAACCATTTGACTTGTCTTTGCGAGTGTTTGTTCTAACTCCTAAGATGCTTCAAAGACTCATGGTCTGTATAAATAACAAACTCTTGCATTAGTAAATAGTGTTACCAAATAGTAAGGGCTCAGTAAAGAGAGTATAACTCTTTCTTATAAACAAAATAGTTTAAGGTAAGACCACTAAGCTTCTCACTGTGGTAGGTGACAGGTCATTGCTCTTGCATCAAGACAGCACCAATTCTAACTCTCGATAGGTCACATTCTAACTCAAGGGGCTTTATCAAAGTTTGGTAGTGATAGGATAAGGGTAGAGGTGAGCTTCTCCTTGATCTCCCTAAAGCTCTGTTTAGTTCGGTCGTTCCACTGGAATCCATCACCCTTCTTTATCAGTTCAATCAAGGGGGCAACTATGGTATTGAAGTTTTTAATGAACCGCCTATAAAAAGATGCAAAGCTATGGAAACTTCAAACTTTAGTGTCGTTTTTCAGCATTAACCACTATAAGACAACTCAGATCTTTTCTTAATCTACTTAAATTCCTTCCCCCAACACAATTAACCTAAGAAAAATCACTTCATCTTGGCAAAACATACACTTCTTCAAATTCCCATATAACTTCTCAGTCCGTAAAATGTCAAATACTACTTGAAGATGTTGAACATGGTAGCTCAAGTCGGCACTGTAGACTAATAGGTCATCAAAGTATACGACCACCACACATCTTCCAATCAATGGGCCACATCACATGGTTTATTAACCTCATGAATACGCCCGACGCATTAGTAAGTCCAAATAGCATAACCAACCATTCGTAGAGTCCATACCTATTTTTGAAGGCAATCTTTAACTCACCGCCTGGTCTCATATGAATTTGGTGGTAGCCACTCCATAGATCAATCTTCAAAAACATTTTAGCACCATGAAGTTTATCTAGCATGTCACGAGCCTCGATATCGAATATTTGTATTTCATAGTAATTTGGTTGATTGCTTGACTACCAATGCACATACACCATGAACCATCCTTCTTTAAGACGAACAGCACTGATACCGTGTGAGGGCTCATGCTCTCTCTCACATATCCTTGCTCCATGAGTTCATTTAGTTGTCTCTTCAGCTTAGCAGCTTACTTAAGGTTCATTCTATATGCAGGTCAGTTCGAGAAAGCAATTTCTGGCTATAAGTCAATACAATGTTCTATGCTTTAGACTGGAGGCAATCCTTTTGGCAATTCTTCAGGAAACAAATCGAAAAACTCATTTAGTAGGCTTCGGATCTCATCAAGAACATCCTCTAAATCTCTCATCTCCATCAATCTTCTAATCAATAGGAACATAGGCTGATCAGCCTTCTCAACAGCTCGGAGCTCTCTTTGGCTCATCACTAAGGTTTTCTACTTGCTGGCTCAAGTGAGTTGATTATGGGTCTTATTCACTTAGAATAGGGTTGTAGGCTGCAACACAATCTTCTTTCCATCCTTAACAAAAGCATAGGTGTTCTTATATCTGTCGTAAGTAATACGTTGGTCAAACAACCAAAGTCATCTAAGCAATAGATGTGAAGCTCCCATAGGTACGACATCGCATACTACTTCATCCCTATACATACTCCTAACACTGAAAGGTACAGTCACTTGTTTAGTCACATACAAAGCACCCCCATCATGAAGCCAATGCAGCTTATAAGTTCGAGGGTATTTTGAGGTCAATAGACCCAACCTCTACATAAAGGATTGTGCTACTACATTAGTACAACTTCCTCTATCAATAATGATTGTACATAATTGTCCTTTGGTGCACTTGGGACATGATACAATATCTCTGAAGGTTATGACAAGGTTCTATTAAGGTCTTCCTCAGAGCTTGGCAAGGAACCCAGTACTTGTCTTAAGACAAAGGTCATCACTTCTCCTTAGTCGACATAGATACAGGTCTCCTCTTCCGCTTAGGCATTGGCTTTTCCAATATCCTTTTCCTCTTCGAGTTTACTTTCGTCCGTGCTATCCACTACATCTCTTCGAAGTACCATGACATGCTAATCCGAACACTCAACAGCCATGTGTCTGAAGTCTAAGTATTTAAAACACTTTACCTTGCTAGTCTTCCATTTAAAGGTCTGTCCTCTCTCATATGTCCTCAAGGTCGGCCTAGCCTTGGTTTGACCTGGCTAAACTACTCAGCCCTATTAGCTTGCTTGGTTATCGTCAAGTCGATCATTCCCTGTACATGATCCAATATAGCCTCCTTGGCTCAACTTAAATAGGTCAACACGAAACGAGGGTTCAAGAGAGTATTTACCCAGGTCGGCTTAGAGCATCTTTCCTCTGCTTTTTGACCCTCTGTGCTATCTTAATCACCTCTTCCAAGGTATATAACCTTTGTACCTCTACAATGTTGCAAATTTCATATCTAAACGTAGAAATGAACCTTAACACTATATGAGCCTCGGGTTCATCCATGTCAGCCCGGATCATAAGCGTCTAAAACTCCCTCACATAGTCATCAACTATTTGGCCTCCTTGGCGTAGTTCTTATAGCTTTGCAAATGTATTCTATAAGTAGGTTTCAAGTACAAATCTACCTCTTAACAATCTTTTCATCTCATCCCAAGTCCTTACACCTTGCCTTCCATCCCTTGCTCTAGTTGTATTCAAATTTTTCTACCACATAGTAGCATACCCAAAAAACTAAAGTGTAGCAAGTCGAACCTTCACAGTTTCTATATATCCATAACAATCAAACACCTTCTCCACCTTCTCTTCCACCTCCAAATATTCATCTACATCTCCACTTCCACTAAAGGGTGGAATTTAGACCTTGATATTGTCTAATCCTTGAAGGGCTTATGGTCCTTGCTCCTGTACCCAGTAATAACCAGCCTCTTCTTCTTCCTCTCTAGACTCCTCAGTATTAACCTCCTCATCATCCTCCTCAATTTCCTCTAACTCCAATCTTCATCTAACAGTGTACTCTACAACTCCTCCAGCTCGAAGGGGTCGAACTAGGCAACAAGCTCAACCACCTTAGCTATAACCTCTCTCTTAAATATTTTCAAGTGGGTTATGTGCAGCATACCCTGAGGTTGTGGCCTATTAAGTTGCATTGTTGTAACTAGACTCTCAATAAGGTTAGTGAGCCTATCAAGTTTGTCGTCAACTGACCTAGGGGTGTTACTACCACTTTGACTACAACCAGGTTAAGTACTACTACTCTAGTCATCAATAACACCTTAAACACTCAAATCTAACATGATACAATGTCTCTGAAACAAATTAACAACATAATACATAGGAAAACAATGCTTTCATATTTCCTAAAACCTCGACTAACACACCAACAACTTTAACACCTAATAACAACTTTACTAGAATAGAAATGAACTTACCTTACGTTCGTAGTGAAAAACAAGGTAAGAATAAAGTAACAATGAAATCACACTTATCAACACATAAATCTTCACTACATAGCTCACAATTCCATACTCCTTATGAATACATTACAGCAGCTACGAAAGGAACACAGTAGCCTACTAGTAGCAAAGTGAACCAAAAACTTCACTACAACTTCACGCACACCCTCTCAAAATTGTACTCCGATAGCAACGAAGCTTATGTGACTTTAAGATTTGACACATAGACACAGAGAAGCACCACAACGAAGTGAACCATAAGAAACAAAAGAAAAGCTAGCAAAGTCTGGGTAACTACTAAATGGATATGATGCATCACTCAATCTTACTTAGCCTACAATTTGCCAGATGTAACTCATCGATCCGAATTGAAGGGTCATTCACCACTACTCCTTGCTAAAGAGAATAAATAAGAGTTGAAGAGTAATGAGAATACTAAGGTTGCTCAAAGGAAACGTAAATAATTTCTCTATTGATGAATAATGCTTCGTTCAAACAAGTGGAGGTTTATATACTTACCCACTTTGGTTACCTTACATGTATGAAAAGATAAAAGGGTATTGTTACAATTAGGTTACATAATATATATTAAAAAGGGTAAAAGAGACAAAGAATATTTAGTACAAAAAAAGTAAGAATCCTTTTAAAACATTGTGCTAGAAGATACATGCTGCTCAGTGGTTAAGTGTCAATAATATGGTACAAAGAGGGCAATGAAGAGAAAAGAGAGCTTTCAATCAGGGGCTAACCTGATTTGGATTGGGTTAGGGGCCAGCCAATCCCGTTACAGAGTAATCAGCTTAAGTTGGGGTCGAATGCTTGTGGTCAACTCGAGAGCTTAGCTTAGATGGTCTTAGGGCTATCTTCTCAGGTATCCTACCATAACATAGCTTCTGGGCAGGAGCAAGTCTAATATACATAAGGGTTTAATAGTCAGGTCGACAAAAGATCAATTTAGAATAAGAATCCTTATCTTGGGTATAACTTCGAGCTAGTATTCTCTGAGTAAGTCCTTGGAGTCCTCTAGCTCAACTACATATGATCAGTCTAGGGGTCTAATTCCTATCAACAAGCCTAAACATTCTCAAAGTTCAAGACTAAGGCAGCATCTTAAATTAGGTAAGAAGACAATATCAAAACTCAAAGTTGAGGCCAACTAGAACAAATTGACCCAAAGAATGACAACAATCGTTTAAGTGCAAAAGATAAGCTAAGAGGCCATGGCGAACATTTTTTAGGAAGGAGTAGCGGGGATAGGAAGAAACCATGAATTCTAACCTTCTCCTCCATACTCCCCTTAGTCGTCCAGTATCAGACATTTTGATAGAAGTTTGGAACCAATGAATCCTCTAATGATAGGAGAGGATGAGAAGGAATCCCTCTAAGAGAAATTCGAATAAGCACTACAACTTCCATCATGATAGAAGCCATAATACTAACGAGCAGGTACAATTGAAGAAGGTCATTGAAGATGTTATCCAAAGAGGTTGCCTGAGGAAATTTCTAGCCCATGACATAGAGAACATTAAGAGACCAACCTAAGGAAGGAGAACTTATTAGGATTGAGATGCACGACCTATTTAGGATGGTAAGGATTGTCGACAGAATGGTAACAACAACAACAACAATAGGGCGCCAAGTGGTGTTATTAACACCATAGTCGGTGGACCTTCCAATTTAGGTTAATCTTGCTCTTCGACCTCTACTATCACCTTCAATCATGTTTGTAATGTGTAGGGTAAAAAGCTAAAAGTGGACAACTCAATTTCCTTCTTAGAAAGAGACTTTAAGGGCATCCAAAAACCCTGTGATGATGCACTGGTCATCAGTACAATAATTGTGAATTTGAAACCAAGAAAATTTTGGTGTATATAGGAAGGTCAATAGACATAATTTTCCAACACGCACATGATTAAATAAAGTCAAAGATCGAGTAATAGTTGAGGCCCTATGATTACAACCTATGTGCCTTCAAAAATCAACTTATATGTATCTTAGGAGTAATCATACTCCCCATTCATATTGGGGATGATTGCAATGTTGCGGAAGACAAGGTTGATTTTCTGGTTGTTAAATATTGGCTGCCTTACAATATTATCATGGGTCAACCCATCCAAAAATTATTCATCATGGTTTCTTCAATAGCATACTTGAAAACTAAGTTTCCTACTCCTACTAGAGTAAGAGTGCACCAAGGAGATCAACAGCTTGTGAAATTTTTGTACTTGAAAGCTCTCAAACATGAGGAAGTATTTCATAGTGAGACAAACCCAAATAAAAAATTTGTACTTTGAGTGTTACCCTTGCATCCTCATAGGTACAAATGTAGACAAGCCCTTTAGTCGACACCTAAAGTACATTATCAAACAATGACTAACCTCTACATCAAAGATTTCACTAGCTTGACTGTAAGGGGTTAACTCCATATCGATAGCTTTGTCAAAGATGAGGACAGCTAACTCCTCATCATCGTCACCATCTGGATAGTGAGTCATCCTCCTTGGATCACTACTACTCTATGTTACATGGGAAATTGTCGCTACTGATACAAAAGAAGGAGACATCCTCTCCACCACCTCTTCATAAGTATCTCTTTACATCGACATAGTGGTCAATGATCCGTATGATTTTGAACTCTCACCTAGACCTACCATTTCTCAAATTTGAGGAAAAGGAAATTAGAATTCCTTAGAAAAGAGGAGAGATTGAAAGCTAGAATTATATGAGTGGAGAATTCACAAGAATAAACATCTAAAGTTGATTTGTACAAAGATATGGAATTAATGATTGATTCCCCTTTTATAATTATGGCCTTGAAATGAAGGATTCAATAGTTATGGGAAGTTCAATAGACATGACATGTCAAACTCTCAGATCATACTATGTAGCCCATACTCAATATAAATGGTTAGGATTTCTCTTATGTGTGCACAAAGCTCGGGCAATCATGACTTGCCACTTGTCCCACGCATTTAATGTGCAAAAATAATCAAGGCCAAAAGTCAAAAATTAAATGAATTGCCCTTAAGAAGCTACAACACCCTGAATTAGGCATAGCATAAGATCATAGGACTTTTGCCACGTGTAAGGCCAACAAAGCTCAAAAGCTTCCTCAATGCCGTAGACACAAGAATTCACACCATGTGGTGGATACCAAAATTCCACACATCGAGGCCTCCAATTTTGCTCATCGAAGCTTAGGAAAGCTTTGGAAGCTACTCTATAATGGATATTAAAGTCTATCTAATAACTAAGCATAGCGACACCCAACCTAGAAAGTGCATTAACAACCCATCTTACTATTGAATCTCCTTACCGATACCTTGTTAACAAGATTGAGGGGATAACAAGGCTCATTCCAATGTACACGAGCACTAACTCAGCTTGCCTCAACCCATAATTATCTCACAAAGTCCAACTCCTAGCCTTGGAGGATCCTTAACTATGGGACTAAGTTCTAATGCAAACTTAACCAACCATAGGTTAAGACTTCGATCCCCACTATAAGGTCATGGTCCATGGCATGGATGCCATGGAGACCTCAGACAATCATAGTCTCCATAAGAAGCTTAGATGTAAGACACCAAAATAACACCGTAGCAACACTAATTCAATAGGAATTACCAAGGTGCCATATCACCTCTAGAATCTCATGTTGTATCTAATTGAAAATATATGCTTTCCTAATCAAGTAAGATAGGAATATATCCAGATTCCCTTTTTAAAATCTATAAATAACAATCAAACCTTCTAGGTAAGATTCTTTATACATATGCACACTAAGCCTCCTTACTTTCTCTCGCATTCTTTAATACCACATTGATGATGACTTACGTATTGAAGTGGCTATGTCAAATAACCTCATGGAGCCTAGTAACCATGTTTTGTTTTACAGATAGGCTCATAATTCAAACCTAAATTTAGGAATCTGTACTAGCAAAGTTTATACAACAACAGATACTACTATAGCCTAATGCTATTATAGCCTAATAAAGTTGTTGGCTTAAAAACAAAAAATAAAGAGACATTTTCCTTGATCTAAAAAACAAAATTAGAAGGACTTAAATAGTTTAATAAATTTTCCAAAGATTTAAATTTTGCAAATATATAGATATATACATATCATGAATGAGAGAAATCTTCAATATAGCTAGATTATATATAACATTTATTTACATCTTAATCAAGATTTCTAACAACATTAAATCATGTTAATTTAAAAAGAAATAAAGAAAGAAAAATCCATTTTGTCTTGTTTCTTGCTTTATTTGCTAACTGCTATATATATATATATGCATTTATTTATTTCTTGGAGACTAGTAAGAGTAGCACGATTAGAACCCATTATATAATCTAAACACATTGACAAAGGCAATCAACCACTAAGAACTTGTCCTAGTATATGTGGATAAGAAGATTAGTACATTTCTCTAGTAAGTCAACCTATTAATCTCTGCAACTTGTGGCCTTCTCTTCATAGAAAGCTCAAATTTCTTTTACAAAACAAATCGATGCATTTGAAATCTGAAATCAAATTACAATATGATCTTGTCAAAAACAACCATATGCACGACAAACTAAAGATACATTCTTAACCCCTCTCATTTACTCTAATTAACTAGTAATCTCTTTATAAAATAGCCAATGCCACATATCACAAATATAAAGGTAAATAAAAGAACATCAATAAAAGCATTATTTCTCAATCAAGATATCCATTACCATCAACATATGCAGCATCACTCAAGACCATTCCTCCCATAAATGCAACTCCCACACCTCAATCCATATCTCCATTGCTTGATTGCAACTATTGTTACCTCTACGGCTACACCATTCAGGATGTGCCATAACCATACTTGTAACCTAACCCTACAATAGGATGATAACTAGGTTGTGTTAGATCTTTTTACCCTTGTTGTGATTAATATCTTACCGTACAAATATCCAGTGAGTAGATATCCTATTACTAAATAACTAGCAAGAGCCTAAAGATAAGCCACTAGAGGTGGTAGGTAAGCCACTAGCAATGATGCCATATGTGATGGTGGTCGGTAAGTTGCCAAGGCATAAGGGTTTAGCATCATAGTTGCTAACCATATATAAGTAGTAGTTTTCTTAAAAACTACAAATTCCAAACACCATGTGTTCAAAAATTATTGGGAGTTATACGCCACATGTATGTTGACCTAGTATATATTATCTATTGAATCCCTTCCTGATCAATCACGTTTCAAAAGTCAGATTATTGACATTTGCTAAATTATAACCAATAGAATTGTTGACTGACAGTATAATTGTTTTTCATCTGAGTTTTCACTTAATCTTAGACAATTACTTAGTATAATAAAAATTAAATATATACACCATAATATAAGATCAAAACTACTACTACAATCACAAATATTCTTATAATTTAACAATAGACATGCTAAACCACTTCTATTAACACATTTTTCCTCTGAAAGAAATAAAAAATTGCACTAATATGTGCCCAATAGAAGACAAAGGTTTAGCAAATTCGAATAGCATTACATCACAATTTTACAAAGACATTAAATGTATAAAATTAGTAGAATTGTATATAAGCATACAAAAATGGTAAAATCGTAAACATATAGAATCTATATCAACATTTATAATTCTAACAAAAGTTTACATCTAAATGATTTTACATCAGTATTAACTAAAAACATCATAAAATCATAAACACAAAAAATCACATAGTTGACTCAAGATTTTAACAATTGTAATCAATTATTCAAATTCATAAGATTGTGGTTACAAATATTATTAAAGGAAAATTACAAATCAATTCTACATTCTCATTTAGCAATTACTGTATAAATATTCTATATTTATTTAATCATTTCAACGTTACATTACATAATTTTAAGCTTTCTTTTTTTTTTTCATTTTTAGATACACATAGTGCGAATGTGTATTCAATTAATAACAGTAAAAGTTTCGATTATCTAGAAGGCTCTATAGAATTGAAGTAAGGAAACTAATCCATATCGTGAAAAACCTTTTTTTCTCTCTATCGGTAAATCCAACATATTATTTATAATAAAAGAAGGACAATAAAGTTTGGGAAGCTCCAGGGTTAAAATAACCCTTACAAAGACCAACAACATCAGTTTTCAAACACCCAATAGGTAAAGTTTGATAAAACACTACATTAGCAAATAAGCTTATAATCTCCTCTGTTAACGCATCGGCAACAAAATTATTTTCTCTATACCTGAACTGAAATTTCACACTCCTAAGGGAGACCACATTAGACAAATAAAAACAAAAAACATAAATAGGAGAATCTTTGAGAATTTTGATAGCCTCATAATAGACATGAACACCTCTTTACCGCAATTCAACTCTAGTAAGCAAGGAATTATGGAAAATTCTCCAAATAGACATCTGTATTTTAGGAAGTGTAATTAATTTCAAGGTTTAATTCCAAGTCATTTAAAATTACAGTTACAACATTCTCTTTTTGCAACTGAAGGTAAGCTAACTTAATTGAAAAAGAACAAGAGGCTAAGAGCTTTTGTGCTACTCCATCCTTATTACTTACATTCCTACAAATACATATGTTATCCAGCTTATTTTTCATTTTGTCAATCTAATTGAAAGCCAATCACTACTTCTTTCCATTCATTCAAATCAACCCAAACATCAGCTGTAGTAAGAATTTTATGATTACAGTTTAATGGGCCAATGAAAAACTTGCCCAATTATGGTGCCAAATGAGGACATTAATTCCATTCCTAGGATAAGGAAAAAAAATGAAAAAAAAAAATTACAAAAATGCGATTCTTGGAAAAATATTTCTAAAAATACTGCAATTGAAATCACCTCTTAAAGAAGCTATTTCAATTTAAAATAAAATCTCCTTTTCAAGAGGCGATTTCTACTGGAATAATAATATCTTCTCCCATGTGCTGCCTCGTTCCATTTTATTACTAACAAACATTTCTCTCTCTCTCTCTCTCTCTCTCTCTCTTTAAAACATTCCAAGCTTCCATTCATCAAACTGTCATCTTGAACCATTTTTTTGCAAATCAATTGTGGATTCGAAGTCACAACACAATGTAGATCATAATTGTGGGAAGATTTTTGAAAATTGAGAGACAATCCGTGTGATCTTCTCACTTTCTCTCTCTAAACAACTACATTGAAAAGTTATTCTTTTTTCATGTTTTAATCCGTTTTATGAACATGTAATTTGAAGAATTAGTATTTTTGTTTGATACATTATGGTACATTATTGTCTATTGTCATTTTTTAGACAAGATGAACCATTCATCTTTTTTGTGATATATACATAACTTAAATTTTTTTTATACTCCATTGTTAATAAGTTTAATTCTTTTGTATAAATTTGTGTTCAATAGTATATTTTATATATACGTATGTATATTTTTTTTTTATAAATTTGTATTCGTTAGTATATTTTACTGTACATGTATATAACTTTTTTTTTTGTGTGAATTTGTCTTTATTATTGTATTTTTAAGTAATACATGTACAAGTAAATATCATTAAGACAAGTAAAGGAGGTGGTGTAAGTTCTTTAGTTTTTTCAAATGCAATAAGTGATGAATCTAATGTCATCACGAGAATATGATAGTAAACTCAATTTAGCTTATGCATTGATGAAATCCAGTAGAGTGTGCTTATTAGTATAAGCTAAAATTTTTATTTACAAACACTGAAGTTTATGAAGTTGATGTGGCAAGTAAGTGTAAAATGGATAATATGAGATTGGTTTGTTATGTTGATGGAAATATTATGGAAGGAGAGGATGGGGTACAATACAATAGGTGCATGAGAATAATAGTTGGAGTTCCAATTGGGGCAATGTATGACTAGTTGGTTAGATTGATATGTAATCGGCCTCAAGTTGACATGAAGACCTACCGAGTCGAGTTGATTCGCAAATGCCCCCTTGTAGATGGGACTAGAGACATTTTTTATGTCATTCCTATTAGTGATGACTATGATGTTTAACAACTAATGGCTTCCTCATTAGGACATGGTAGAGTCAGTAGTTCAGCGGAGTTGTATATTGAAATTCATAAAGTGAACCCACCACTAATAGCCCCCACCCTACCCCCTACCAATAGTTGACTATGATTTCAAAGAGCATAGCGATGACGTTAGAGTTTAAGTTGAAACTTAGGTGTTA